>CM035106.1:36728955-37175769 GCA_020205505.1 Panax japonicus | reverse complement strand
ATTATTTCTTCAATATCATTATGCTGAAATGTTGGTTGGAACTTTTTATCAAATTTGGAACTTTTTCATGTCGGGGTTACTATTCATGAGTTACTATTCATGAGTTACTATTCACGAGTTACTATTCATGAGTTACTATTCATGAGTTACTATTCACGAGTACTATTCACGAAGCGTGAAGATGTTTTTGTGAAATTTCTATCTTTTGGTGTCGGAGTTACTATTCACGTATACGGCACTATTCACGTATACGACACTATTCACCGAAAAATGAAATTTCTTCTTTTTGTCCAAAATATCTATTCTGGATACTAGCTTTGATTGTATCCATGTTTTGATCATTCTTGAATTTTACTTCAGTATGACTATTTATGAAGTATTTTTGAACTCGGATGGTTTAAAGTACGAATCCTTAATACTTGTTATTTTGTTTCACTGGATTCGTTTTCTTTAAAATATTTTTCATCATCCTCAGTCCTAAATGATGGTGTTACTGAATATCTTTGGCCTGTAGTGCAAAGATGGTTGATTTTATTATGAATATCTTTGGCCCGTAGTGCAAAGATGTACAGGTGTTGAGATGAACATGAACAATTGATGAATATCTTTGGCCCGTAGTGCAAAGATGAACAGGTGTTGAGATGAACATGACCAATTGATGAATATCTTTGGCCTGTAGTGCAAAGATGAATATTTGACTTGATTTGAGATATATATTGATTGATGTTACAAGGATAAAATATTGCTGATGGACTTTTAAATTCATAGATGTTAGTAGATTTTATTCTCTACTTAACTCTTCTAATGAATTATTGTTTCCGCTGCAGTTGTTGATCTAAAATTTGTTGTCTATTGTATTCTATCAGATTTTTCCCTGTTGAAGACTAAGGATAATTTGTTGTACATTATCTTAGTCATAATATTCTTTACTGGGCTAGTTGAGCTCACCCTTTTCCTTGTTGTTCCATTTTTTTTCTCAGGAGGCGAGAATGTAGCGAGTACTAGTCGGGGTATGGAATGAAGGTTCTAGAGAGAGTTGTTTAGTAGTCCTCACCATTTTTTTTGTAAAATTATGTATCAATAATTATGATGGGGATTTATTTGCATGTGGATATTGTCTAGATGACAATGTTTGTATTCAAACTCACAGCTTATGGGTTGTAAAAGTTGTAGTTGTTTCTGTACCATGTATTTGACGACACAGAATGGGTTGGGTGGAATGGACCTATTTTGGGGTTGTCACAGTTGTAAGACCCCAAATTATTAATAAATGAAATTTATTTTCCTTTATTTATTATTTTGAAATAGTAAGGGTTGATTTGATTAATGTGGAAAGTTATGGGTAAAATGCGCAAATATTTCGAATAAGCAGGTGGTTATAAAATATTCATTGTTGTCGGGGAATATTCTTGCTGTCGGGGAATATTCGTACGACGGCGCAGTCTTTTGTGGGTCCCATAACGGAAAGCGATTGGAGGAAGAAAACGACAAATATAAGTTGTTTATAAATAACGGCGTAGTTGTTACCGTTAACACTGTTGGAATACCCGGTGGTTAAAACACAGTAATACGCGTTGTTGCACAGTAGCACACGGTATTGCACCAATTATTGACTATTACGTAAGAAGACACTACTCAATAATGGTTACAGTAATTACTGTTCATTATTTTATTTTATTGATTCAATAATTGCTGCATTGATATTTTATATTACTGTTGTTTCAATAATTGTCACTACACAGTATTTTCCATTATCGAAGCAATAATTCATATTATCTGAATAATATTATTAGATAACATTATTGGCAATGTCTAGAAAGTTCTGTCTAAGGAGAGGTTTGGTCATCTAATTGCGCGCCAGTAAGGAGAAATTCTTATTGGAAAGCCCCCTCTTTCCTGGGAACTGCCTGGTTGTTAATATTGTGATTCTGTAATATTATTTGTGAATAATTAAATTATTGATTTATATGATGAGGAAAATATTGATTTTATGTGGATATAGATGGAGAAAATTTTTAAAGTGACAATTGTTGAAAATAAATATTTTATCTTTTTCTGATAAAATAATTCATTTAAATATATTATTTTAATAATATATTAACGGTGATATTTTTACGATGAATGTGGGATATATGAGTATATGAGGAGAAAGAGTATTTTTGTTGCGATGAATATTAAAAACAGATTTTATGTGTCGGTGGACCCTATTTATTGACTGAAATTTGATTATAGCCTGTAAAATCGCTCGTTTGTGGATTTCGGTCAATTTCTGTTTGGAATTTGGAAAAACTTCCTTCTGCAAAGTTGTAGAGAATTGAATTTCCTATAAAAACTCGCGAGATTCGAATTTTCTGATAAAAGGGCTATTTATTATGAATTATTGAAGTTCCGAAGCTCCGAAATAATTGATTTTTGGAAGTTTAAAATATTGTTTTTAAGAAAAATGTTTTTTTCATTTTTGAAAGTCATTTAACATGTGTGGCTGAGGCTTGGTTCAGATTTGTGTGCGTAGAGAATTTTGATTATATATATTATTATTATATTAAATTTTCTGCTTTGGTGTTCTAAGCAATTTCCTATAAATAGGTGCTTAGGTTAGAATTGAAAATCACACCAGAAACTGAAGTTTTCTCTCTCTATATTATCGAGCGTATTCTTGTGAGTATTTTGAGTATACTTTGAGTATTGCTATACGGTGCAAGTTCAAGTCATAGCCTATATCCGGTGTTTCAACTAGAAGTACTGTCTTTCGAGGTAAAAGATGTTATTTTCTTCTCAAATGATATTATTTCTTCAATATCATTATGCTGAAATGTTGGTTGGAACTTTTTATCAAATTTGGAACTTTTTCATGTCGGGGTTACTATTCATGAGAGGTACCTGAGGAGAGTTTATTAGAGGTATTTTATGATCGAAATGTAGAATTGCAAAATCGTATTCATGAGTTAGAAGAGCAGGCTGAAGAATTGCAGGCAGTTGTGGAGCAAAAGAATGCAACAATTCAAGCTTGTGTTACCCGATATGTGATGCTTGAACAGAAGTATTCTTTGGCAGAGTGTAAGATGATAAAGATGGAATCTGAGCTGAAAGAAGGAAAAACTGAACGAGTAAGAATGAGTGATGCATGGGTAAAAGCCACACGACACGTGGATATTGTGGAAAGAGATGTCCGATCTAAGAAGGCTAAAATAGATGATATGAATTTCTCTTTTTGGAAAGCAATTGGGAGAACTCAACATCGAGTTTTGAATTATCCTGTACAGAACGGTCAACCTGAATTTGATATGGATCGAAGATTGATGATTCAGATCATGAATCAGGAGTACGAAGAGGCAGTTGAGGGAGGAATATGTCCTATAGAAAAGTATATTCCGCCGGTAGTGATGACGCCAAATGCTGCCCCAGACAAGTCAAAACCGGGTAGTTCAAGGGATAACGGTTGTCATGACTTCCCAACAAATGAGGAATGCAAATGAAGTTATCACGGGAGATGAGTAATGGAGAAATCATAATGACTCGGGAGATAGAATCTGAAATGAAAGCAAGGTATTCTCAACTTTTCGAAATACCAGGTACGTAAATTTCGGGGACGAAATTTCATAAGGAGGGGAGATTGTAAGACCCCGAATTTTATGAAATAAAGTATTCAATTTTTCTTATATTTACAATTCAGTAAATGGTTAAATTGATAAAAGGTTAAAGTTAAGGGTGATATATGATTTTTTTTCAAAAATAAGCAACTGGTTATAAAATACTCATTGTTGTCGGGAAATATTCGTTTGGTCGTGGAATATTCTTTCTGTTGGGGAATATTTGTACGACGGCGCAGCCTTTTGTGGGCCCCGTAACAGAATAACTGTCGGATGAAGAAAACGACAAATTAAAGTTTTTTTATAAATAACGGCGTAGTTGTTACTGTTAACACTGTTGGAATACCCGGTGGGTAAAGTAAAGTAATACGCGTTGTTGCACAGTAGCACACGGTATTGCACCAATTATTGACTCTTACGTAAGAAGGCACTACTCAATAATTGTTACAGTAAGTACTGTTCAGTATTTTATTGATTCAATAATTGCTGCATTGATATTTTATATTATTGTTGTTTCAATAATTGTCATTACACAGTATTTTCCATTATCGAAGCAATAATTCATATTATCTGAATAATATTATTAGATAACATTATTGGCAATGTCTAGAAAGTTCTGTCTAAGGAGAGGTTTGGTCACCTAATTGCGCGCCAGTAAGGAGAAATTCTTATTGGAAAGCCCCCTCTTTCCTGGGAACTGCCTGGTTGTCAATATTGTGATTCTGTAATATCATTTGTGAATAATTAATTATTGATTCATATGATGAGGAAAATATTGATTATATGTGGATATAGATGGAGAAAATTTTTAATGTGACAATTGTTGAAAATTAATATTTTATCTTTTTCTGATAAAATAATTCATTTAAATATATTATTTTAATAATATATTAACGGTGATATTTTTATAATGAATGTGGGATATATGAGTATATGAGGAGGAAGAGTATTTTTGTGGCATTAAATGTTTAACACATATTTTGTGTGTCGGTAGACCTATTTCTTGATTGAAAATGTGATTATAGCCTGTAAAATCGCTCGTTTGTGGATTTCGGTCAATTTCTGTTTGGAATTTGGAAAAACTTTCTTCTGCAAAGTTGTAGAGAATTGAATTTCCTATAAAAACTCGCGAGATTCGAATTTTCTAACAAAAGGGCTATTTATTATGAATTATTGAAGTTTCGGAGTTCCAAAATAATTGATTTTTGGAAGTTTAAAATATTTTTATTTACAAAAACGTTTTTTTTATTTTGTGGCAGCCCTAGCATGTGTTTATTTAGCTGAAATCAGATTTCTAGAGGCGTAGGAATCTTAATTTATATATATATATATTAATTTATTAAATTTTCTGCTTTGGTGTTCTAAGCAATTTCCTATAAATAGGTGCTTAGGTTATAATTGAAAATCACACCAGAAACTGAAGTTTTCTCTCTCTATATTATCGAGCGTATTCTTGTGAGTATTTTGAGTATACTTTGAGTATTACTATACGGTGCAAGTTCGTTCAGCGTTATTCCAGTCAGAGGTACTGCTCTTTTGAGGTAAGGGATAATAAGGGATTTTAAGGGTTATTATTTCGAAATTCTTCTGAACCTTCAAAAATTCTAGAAAAATTTGAAATGATATTTTGATGAGTTTTGTAGATTGTGTCCAAAAATGGTGATTTTTGGATATATAGATTAATGGTTATGGATTTTATGAGAAAAGACTATTTTAAAAGTAACCGCTTATAACTCCTTGTGGTTAACTCCAAAATTGATGAAATTTTTATTGGGAGTACATCTATATGATATCAGTATACCCTGTGAATTTTGGAATTTTTGGATAAAAGTACAATTTATGATAAATGTTTAAATATTTGGTGGTTTTGGCCATGTGAAAAATAGTAAATGACTTTTAAAAATTCTGAGAAAAATATATGTTCAATATAGGACTATATTCTGCTAAATCCCAGAAAAGAAATATTTTTGGAACTGATTTAGTATTTTTCATGAAAATATTCTAGTTATGAGTAAATAAATTAAATATGTTATGTGAAGTAAGAAAATTTGAAAATATGATTTTATGGCTTGAGAATCATATATGAGGTATATGCAGATTTTTGATGAGGGTTTTGGTTATTGGTGATGAAATTTTATGAGTTTGGCATTTTAGAATGATTAAATGCATTATTTAGTAAAGTGTAAACAATTAAAATAAATTGTTTATAAGCTTAAAAAAAATATTATTCTTTCAATATCATTATACCGAAATATTGGTATAGATTTTATTGTGGAATTTCTACCTTTTTGAGTCGGGTTTACTATTCATGAGTTACTATTCACGAGTTACTATTCACGAGTTACTATTCATGACAAAATTGGTTTCTTTTTCTAACCAAATTATAGTTGATTTATGAATATTACTCTGGAGATTAAAACTTTATATTGATTTTATTATCATATATAACATTTTTATAACTCTGATGTTGAAATTCTCTTTCACTGGAGTGTAAAGATGGGTAGATTATTGGTATGATCATGACTAGGGTTCTCTTTGGCCAGTAGTGAAAAGTTGAATTGTGACTGGTATGATCATGACCATTGAATTTATAATTGAATATCTTTAGCTTAAGTGCAAAAGTGAATTGATCAACATATATGGTTATAATTATGGTTTATATAAATTCTGAAATGATTATGTATTTCTTTGAGATATGAATATCTTTGGCCTGTAGTGCAAAGATGACTTGTTGATGAATATCTTTGGCCTGTAGTGCAAAGATGACTTGTTGATGAATATCTTTGGCCTGTAGTGCAAAGATGACTTGTTGATGTATATCTTTGGCCGTAGTGCAAAGATGAAATTATTAGTATGATTATGAACATGAACTATGATTTGGTATAACCATGAGCTTTGATGTTTCAGGTGATAAAAATTATCTTTGTCCTGGATGAGAAAAGGAATTTAGAACAACAATTACGATTATGAGTTATATATGTGATTGTGGACAGGAATTGTTGATTGATGTTATAGGGATAAAACATTGTTGATGGACTTTTAACATGGAGAAGATAATAAACTTTATAGTTTATTTGACTCTTCTAATGGATTGCTCGTTCCGCTGCAACTATGGTTGAAATTTTTTATCATCTACCATATGTTCTAAATCTCTGATTTATTATTGATGAAGGCTATTGATAATTTAATTATCTTTAGTCATGACATTCTTTATTGAGCTAGTTGTGCTCACCCTTTTGCTTCACAATTCCTTTCAGGTAATACGAGTGTAGCTGGGTCGAGCGGGGGAATAACAAGGGAATAGAACGGTGGTCTATAGATGTTGAGGGTGAGGTGAATTTAACTTGGAAGGGTGTTTTGCCACTGTCATACAAGATGTCTAATGACATATCACCTCGTGTCATCATAAGACATGGATGTGCTCATCCACTTGCTGAGTATATCTACCAGCACTATCTATATAATCTTGGAGTCTATTTGGAATATAACTCTCAATTAGAGACAGTGGAGATAATGATATATCAAGAGAAGACTCGCCATTGGGAAGAATATGATAGTAATCTTCTCGTTTTTCTTTGGGGTCTATTGGGTCAACCAAGGATAATTCTGTGGCCATATGATATCTATAATAACCTAGTCACATGGCCTCCTATGTACGAAGGTTTCCTTGAGCACTTCCCAAAGATTCTAATTTCTAAAACAGTTTTCGACTATACCTTTATGTAAGGTGTCAGTATGAGGTGCAAACACATGTTGGTGTCCAGAGTCACAGTTGGTATATATTTGTATACAAACTCACAGCATATGTGTTGTTGTATTTTGCACGACAATTGTTGTAATAAAGTTGTAGTTGTTTTCTGTACCATGTATTTGGCGACTCAGAATGGGTTGGATGGAATGGACCTATTTTGGGGTTGTCACAGTGACTCAGAATGGGTTGGGTGGAATGGACCTATTTTGGGGTTGTCACAGTTGGTATCAGAGCTTAGGGATATGATCTCTGGCGGAGATCGGGGAATAGAACTAGGAGGGGAGAGATGAGTAAATCCTTCGCTAGTGTGTCCTACCTAAGCTTATTTGTTGGTCGGTCATAACATAGGGGTATTATGTGATTTGTTAATTTATTTAATTAACCCTTGTTTTATGGCAGTATTTGAGAATGTCGACTGGGAATATTAACAGTGGAGTAAATGAGACCGTGGAGACGCATGTACTCACTAACGAGGAGAATGTGCAACAGGCTGGCAATGTTCCTCCTGTGAACAACGCCACTGAGCAGACGATGAACGAAGGGATGTTTAGGAGCTTTTTGCAGTTCATGCAAAACCAGACGAGGGAGACTCGTGTACAGAATACGGGTGGAAATGATAGCAACGCTCGGCTTGTCACAGCCAAGCAGTTCAAAGAGTTGGGACCACCAGAATTCTGGGGAAAGCCGGATCCGATCATGGCGGAAACGTGGGTCAAACAAATTACCAAGATATTCGATGTCTTGGGATGCACGGAGGAACAGAAGGTTCCATTCGCCACCTTTATGTTCCGTGGCGAGTCAGACTACTGGTGGGAGTCTGTGAAGCGTACACATCTAACTGCACTCAGCATGTCATGGGAGACGTTTCAGAAACTTTTCAACGAAAAATACTTTCCTGAAAGTATTCGCCATATGAAGGAAGTGGAGTTTATTAGACTAGAGCAGAATAACATGACGGTGTCCCAGTACGAGGCGAAGTTCGCGGAGTTATCCAGGTTTGCACCTCATTTGGTGGAGAATGAGGAACGTATGACGCGGATGTTTCTGAGAGGTTTAAAACTTGGTATACGTCAGTATCTCATTTCTCATAAATTTTCTATCTATTCAGATGTTGTCAACAGGGCTCAGTTGTTAGAGAGAGATAACGAGTACGTTCAACCGAGGGACCATAACCAGGATCATACCGAAGATAGCAGTCATCAGAATAACGATAACCAGCGGAGAAAGAAGAATATGGACAAAGGCGGTAACCACTCTGGTGGTAATCGTGGCCATGAAAATAGAAGAAGCGAGTCGGGAGGAGATTTTAAAAAGAGGAGATTTAACAACGACCATGTGAAGACGACAGTGCCAGCAGCAACTGGTTCCACGGGAGGAGAAAGACCACCGGTCGTATGTTACAAATGCGAGAAAGAGGGACATATCAGCCCAAACTGCCCACAACAGTTCAAGGTATGCTATAATTGTGGAAAGGAAGGACATATCGCTCGAGAGTGTACGGTAGCGAAACCAATTCCAGCAGGGATGGTGATTCAAAAGGCTATCCCAGAAAAGTCAAAGTCAACGGTTCCTGGAAGAGCGTTTGTCGTGACCGGTCAAAATGCGAGGAACCCGAACGAAGTTAGCACGGGTTAGTTAATTATAATTCTTGCGAAGTTTATACCTTACTAGGTACCGGTTCTACCCATTCTTTTATCTCTCTTGCTTGCGTTCAACGTTTGAACTTGACTCCGGAGAAATTAGACTTTGACCTATCTATGGAGACTCCGTTAGGAGAAACTTTCATTACATCCGTTGTTTAGAAATCTTGCTTGATTCAAGTTGGCACTATCACATTTCCTGTTAACCTTATTTCTATAGAGATATTTGCTTTTGATGTGATTTTAAGGTTAACTACTCATCATGCCAAAATTAATTGCTTTCGTAAGGTTGTTAGTTTTCATATTCCTAAGCAACCTGTTATTTGAATTCAAGCAACCAAACCATTGAAGTCAAACATTTTTATATCAAGCCATGAAGTCATTCGTTTATTGAAAAATGGATGTCATGTTTTTTTAGCCCATGTCATGGACTTGAACAAAAGTACATCAGATTTGAGTGGTATTTCTGTTGTTTGTTAATTTCCTGATGTATTTTCTGAAGAATTTCTTGGCCTATTCCCAGAGCGTGATATTGAATTTTGTATCGACTTTGAATCCGGTACAAAACCCATTTCTAAAATCTCATATCGAATGGCTCCTATTGAACTTCAGGAGTTAAAAACCCAACTGTAGAAGTTGATACCCGAGCCTTTATTTGGTGACTTCCTTTGTGGAATGTACCAAAGTCAGACTTTCCGTAGGGGACGCCATATTCGTGCGATAGTAAACTGATAGGTGCTGTTGTGACGTGTTATCCAAGGTTGGGATATGAGTCACAGTTGAGAGCAACCTAAGTCGGTAATCGAAATACGTAGCTTTCTAGGCTTAGTTGGTTATTATCGGAGATTCGTTGAAGGATATTCTCGAATCGCTATTCCATTAACGCAGCTGACTCGTAGAGATACAAAATTCGAATGGCGCAAGGAATGTGGGAAGAGCTTCGAAGAACTCAAGAGGAGACTCATTTCAGCACATGTTCTGACCATGCCATCCTGGAAAAGAGAATGTGGTAGCTGACGTGTTGAGTAGAAGATCGTATACAAGTACAAGTACGATATTGTCAAAGACTCATTTCGTATAATTTACAAATAATAGAGATGGAGATGAAAACTCTAGGTATCCACGTGATGATATACGAGTATAATCGACTTTAATCGATAAAGTTAAAGCTGTTCAAGCTACATACCGGAGCTGGTGAATATGAAGAAGCAGGTACAAGAAATTGTTATTCCAAAAGCGAGAATTGGCGATGTGAGCAAAGCTCAAACCTTCGATTTATTAATCCATTTAAAATTCTCGATCGAATAGGAACTGTGGCCTATAGACTCGTTTTATCGCCAAGTATGTCGCGTGTTTATAACGTTTTTTTTATGTACCGATGTGGACGACTCGAACCACGTCATTGAGTTAGAACCGGATGAGATAGCCGAAGACTTAACGTACGAGGAGGTACCTGTCAAGATGTTGGATGGGAAGAAGCATGTCCTACGCACGAAGGTCATACCACAAGTTAAAGTTTTGTGGAGGAATCATGCTATTGAGGAAATGACCTGGGGGTTGGAAACGGAAATGAAAGCGAGGTATCTTTACCTTTTCGAAGCACCAGTTACGTACGTCAATTTCGAGGACGAAATTTCATAAGGAGGGGAGGTTGTAAGACCCCAAATTATTAATAAATGAAATTTATTTTCCTTTATTTATTATTTTGAAATAGTAAGGGTTGATTTGATTAATGTGGAAAGTTATGGGTAAAATGCGCAAATATTTCGAATAAGCAGGTGGTTATAAAATATTCATTGTTGTCGGGGAATATTCTTGCTGTCGGGGAATATTCGTACGACGGCGCAGTCTTTTGTGGGTCCCATAACGGAAAGCGATTGGAGGAAGAAAACGACAAATATAAGTTGTTTATAAATAACGGCGTAGTTGTTACCGTTAACACTGTTGGAATACCCGGTGGTTAAAACACAGTAATACGCGTTGTTGCACAGTAGCACACGGTATTGCACCAATTATTGACTATTACGTAAGAAGACACTACTCAATAATGGTTACAGTAATTACTGTTCATTATTTTATTTTATTGATTCAATAATTGCTGCATTGATATTTTATATTACTGTTGTTTCAATAATTGTCACTACACAGTATTTTCCATTATCGAAGCAATAATTCATATTATCTGAATAATATTATTAGATAACATTATTGGCAATGTCTAGAAAGTTCTGTCTAAGGAGAGGTTTGGTCATCTAATTGCGCGCCAGTAAGGAGAAATTCTTATTGGAAAGCCCCCTCTTTCCTGGGAACTGCCTGGTTGTCAATATTGTGATTCTGTAATATTATTTGTGAATAATTAAATTATTGATTTATATGATGAGGAAAATATTGATTTTATGTGGATATAGATGGAGAAAATTTTTAAAGTGACAATTGTTGAAAATAAATATTTTATCTTTTTCTGATAAAATAATTCATTTAAATATATTATTTTAATAATATATTAACGGTGATATTTTTACGATGAATGTGGGATATATGAGTATATGAGGAGAAAGAGTATTTTTGTTGCGATGAATATTAAAAACAGATTTTATGTGTCGGTGGACCCTATTTATTGACTGAAATTTGATTATAGCCTGTAAAATCGCTCGTTTGTGGATTTCGGTCAATTTCTGTTTGGAATTTGGAAAAACTTCCTTCTGCAAAGTTGTAGAGAATTGAATTTCCTATAAAAACTCGCGAGATTCGAATTTTCCGATAAAAGGGCTATTTATTATGAATTATTGAAGTTCCGAAGCTCCGAAATAATTGATTTTTGGAAGTTTAAAATATTGTTTTTAAGAAAAACGTTTTTTTCATTTTTGAAAGTCATTTAACATGTGTGGCTGAGGCTTGGTTCAGATTTGTGTGTGTAGAGAATTTTGATTATATATATTATTATTATATTAAATTTTCTGCTTTGGTGTTCTAAGCAATTTCCTATAAATAGGTGCTTAGGTTAGAATTGAAAATCACACCAGAAACTGAAGTTTTCTCTCTCTATATTATCGAGCGTATTCTTGTGAGTATTTTGAGTATACTTTGAGTATTGCTATACGGTGCAAGTTCAAGTCATAGCCTATATTCGGTGTTTCAACTAGAAGTACTGTCTTTCGAGGTAAAGGATGTTATTTTCTTCTCAAATGATATTATTTCTTCAATATCATTATGCTGAAATGTTGGTTGGAACTTTTTATCAAATTTAGAACTTTTTCATTTCGGAGTTACTATTCATGAGTTACTATTCACGAGTACTATTCACGAAGCGTGAAGATGTTTTTTTTTGTGAAATTACTATCTTTTGGTGTCGGAGTTACTATTCACGTATACGGCACTATTCACGTATGCGACACTATTCACGAATACGACACTATTCACAAAAAAATGAAATTTTTTCTTTTTGTCCAAAATATCTATTCTGGATACTAGCTTTGATTGGATCTATGTTTTGATCATTCTTGAATTTTACTTCAGTATGATTATTTATGAAGTATTTTTGAACTCGGATTGTTTAGAGTACGAATCCTTAATACTTGTTATTTTGTTTCACTGGATTCATTTCCTTTAAAATATTTTTCATCATCCTCAGTCCTAAATGATGGTGTTACTGAATATCTTTGGCCTGTAGTGCAAAGATGGTTGATTTTATTATGAATATCTTTGGCCCGTAGTGCAAAGATGTACAGGTGTTGAGATGAACATGAACAATTGATGAATATCTTTGGCCTGTAGTGCAAAGATGAGCAGGTGTTTAGATGAACATGACCGACTGATGAATATCTTTGGCCTGTAGTGCAAAGATGAATATTTGATTTGATTTGAGATATATATTGATTGATGTTACAGGGATAAAATATTGCTGATGGACTTTTAAATTCATAGATGTTAGTAGATTTTATTCTCTACTTAACTCTTCTAATGAATTATTGTTTCCGCTGCAGTTGTTGATCTAAAATTTGTTGTCTATTGTATTCTATCAGATTTTTCCCTGTTGAAGACTTAGGATAATTTGTTGTACATTATCTTAGTCATAATATTCTTTACTAGGCTAGTTGAGCTCACCCTTTTCCTTGTTGTTCCATTTTTTTTCTCAGGAGGCGAGAATGTAGCGAGTACTAGTCGGGGTATGGAATGAAGGTTCTAGAGAGAGTTGTTTAGTAGTCCTCACCATTTTTTGTAAAATTATGTATCAATAATTATGACGGGGATTTATTTGCATGTGAATATTGTCTAGATGATAATGTTTGTATTCAAACTCACAGCTTATGGGTGGTAAAAGTTGTAGTTGTTTTTGTACCATGAGTATTTGGCGACTCAGAATGGGTTGGGTGGAATGGACCTATTTTGGGGTTGTCACATCATATGGCGAATACTTTCAGAAAAGTATTTTTCGTTGAAAAGTTTCTGAAACGTCTCCCATGACATGCTGAGTGCAGTTAGATGTGTACGCTTCACAGACTCCCACCAGTAGTCTGACTCGCCACGGAACATAAAGGTGGCGAATGGAACCTTCTGTTCCTCCGTGCATCCCAAGACATCGAATATCTTGGTAATTTGTTTGACCCACGTTTCCGCCATGATCGGATCCGGCTTTCCCCAGAATTCTGGTGGTCCCAACTCTTTGAACTGCTTGGCTGTGACAAGCCGAGCGTTGCTATCATTTCTACCCGTATTCTGTACACGAGTCTCCCTCGTCTGGTTTTGCATGAACTGCAAAAAGCTCCTAAACATCCCTTCGTTCATCGTCTGCTCAGTGTCGTTGTTCACAGGAGGAACATTGCCAGTCTGCTGCACGTTCTCCTCGTTGGTAAGTACAGTCGTCTCTACGGTCTCATTTACTCCACTGTTAACATTCTCAGTCGACATTCTCAAATACTGTCATAAAACAAGGGTTAATTAAACAAATTAACAAATCACATAATACCCCTATATTATGACCAACCAACAAATAAGCTTAGGTAGAACACACTAGCGAAGGATTTACTCGTCTCTCCCCTCCTAGTTCTATTCCCCGATCTCCGCCAGAGATCATATCCCTAAGCTCTGATACCAACTGTGACAACCCCAAAATAGGTCCATTCCACCCAACCCATTCTGTGTCGTCAAATACATGGTACAGAAACAACTACAACTTTTACAACCCATAAGCTGTGAGTTTGAATACAAACATTGTCATCTAGACAATATCCACATGCAAATAAATCCCCATCATAATTATTGATACATAATTTTACAAAAAAAATGGTGAGGACTACTAAACAACTCTCTCTAGAACCTTCATTCCATACCCCGACTAGTACTCGCTACATTCTCGCCTCCTGAGAAAAAAAATGGAACAACAAGGAAAAGGGTGAGCTCAACTAGCCCAGTAAAGAATATTATGACTAAGATAATGTACAACAAATTATCCTTAGTCTTCAACAGGGAAAAATCTGATAGAATACAATAGACAACAAATTTTAGATCAACAACTGCAGCGGAAACAATAATTCATTAGAAGAGTTAAGTAGAGAATAAAATCTACTAACATCTATGAATTTAAAAGTCCATCAGCAATATTTTATCCTTGTAACATCAATCAATATATATCTCAAATCAAGTCAAATATTCATCTTTGCACTACAGGCCAAAGATATTCATCAATTGGTCATGTTCATCTCAACACCTGTTCATCTTTGCACTACGGGCCAAAGATATTCATCAATTGTTCATGTTCATCTCAACACCTGTACATCTTTGCACTACGGGCCAAAGATATTCATAATAAAATCAACCATCTTTGCACTACAGGCCAAAGATATTCAGTAACACCATCATTTAGGACTGAGGATGATGAAAAATATTTTAAAGAAAACGAATCCAGTGAAACAAAATAACAAGTATTAAGGATTCGTACTTTAAACCATCCGAGTTCAAAAATACTTCATAAATAGTCATACTGAAGTAAAATTCAAGAATGATCAAAACATGGATACAATCAAAGCTAGTATCCAGAATAGATATTTTGGACAAAAAGAAGAAATTTCATTTTTCGGTGAATAGTGTCGTATACGTGAATAGTGCCGTATACGTGAATAGTGCCGTATACGTGAATAGTAACTCCGACACCAAAAGATAGAAATTTCACAAAAACATCTTCACGCTTCGTGAATAGTACTCGTGAATAGTAACTCATGAATAGTAACTCATGAATAGTAACTCGTGAATAGTAACTCATGAATAGTAACTCATGAATAGTAACCCCGACATGAAAAAGTTCCAAATTTGATAAAAAGTTCCAACCAACATTTCAGCATAATGATATTGAAGAAATAATATCATTTGAGAAGAAAATAACATCCTTTACCTCGAAAGACAGTACTTCTAGTTGAAACACCGGATATAGGCTATGACTTGAACTTGCACCGTATAGCAATACTCAAAGTATACTCAAAATACTCACAAGAATACGCTCGATAATATAGAGAGAGAAAACTTCAGTTTCTGGTGTGATTTTCAATTCTAACCTAAGCACCTATTTATAGGAAATTGCTTAGAACACCAAAGCAGAAAATTTAATATAATAATAATATATATAATCAAAATTCTCTACGCACACAAATCTGAACCAAGCCTCAGCCACACATGTTAAATGACTTTCAAAAATGAAAGAAACGTTTTTCTTAAAAACAATATTTTAAACTTCCAAAAATCAATTATTTCGGAGCTTCGGAACTTCAATAATTCATAATAAATAGCCCTTTTATCAGAAAATTCGAATCTCGCGAGTTTTTATAGGAAATTCAATTCTCTACAACTTTGCAGAAGGAAGTTTTTCCAAATTCCAAACAGAAATTGACCGAAATCCACAAACGAGCGATTTTACAGGCTATAATCAAATTTCAGTCAATAAATAGGGTCCACCGACACATAAAATCTGTTTTTAATATTCATCGCAACAAAAATACTCTTTCTCCTCATATACTCATATATCCCACATTCATCGTAAAAATATCACCGTTAATATATTATTAAAATAATATATTTAAATGAATTATTTTATCAGAAAAAGATAAAATATTTATTTTCAACAATTGTCACTTTAAAAATTTTCTCCATCTATATCCACATAAAATCAATATTTTCCTCATCATATAAATCAATAATTTAATTATTCACAAATAATATTACAGAATCACAATATTGACAACCAGGCAGTTCCCAGGAAAGAGGGGGCTTTCCAATAAGAATTTCTCCTTACTGGCGCGCAATTAGATGACCAATCCTCTCCTTAGACAGAACTTTCTAGACATTGCCAATAATGTTATCTAATAATATTATTCAGATAATATGAATTATTGCTTCGATAATGGAAAATAATGTGTAGTGACAATTATTGAAACAACAGTAATATAAAATATCAATGCAGCAATTATTGAATCAATAAAATAAAATAATGAACAGTAATTACTGTAACCATTATTGAGTAGTGTCTTCTTACGTAATAGTCAATAATTGGTGCAATACCGTGTGCTACTGTGCAACAACGCGTATTACTGTGTTTTAACCACCGGGTATTCCAACAGTGTTAACGGTAACAACTACGCCGTTATTTATAAACAACTTATATTTGTCGTTTTCTTCCTCCAATCGCTTTCCGTTATGGGACCCACAAAAGACTGCGCCGTCGTACGAATATTCCCCGACAGCAAGAATATTCCCCGACAACAATGAATATTTTATAACCACCTGCTTATTCGAAATATTTGCGCATTTTACCCATAACTTTCCACATTAATCAAATCAACCCTTACTATTTCAAAATAATAAATAAAGGAAAATAAATTTCATTTATTAATAATTTGGGGTCTTACATAAAGGAGCTGTTATACTGTAATAATAATGTGGTTTCGGTTAGCATGATCTGGGATTACCAATGAACTGTTACAGTGATAAGTGGACTGTTATGCTATAATTATTAATAAGGACTGCTATTGACTACCATGGTTGTAATACTAACCTCTTTTACTATAAATGATAAGCCTTAAGTATGATCATGTAATTTTTAATGTCTAAACATAACTGTGTAAGTGTTTTGTTGCTATGAACCTAAAGCCTACTAGAGACTGTTTGAGAAAAATCTTAAGGTATTACACCCATATGTTTAACTATGGAAAATATAATATATAGCAAGTACTTGCACATGAAATTCAATATTTGGTGCTGTTTTGGTATAATGGTATTAAACCATGTCTATAATACTCTATATGAACTGTGTTGATCATTACTAGAAAGAATTAATAGCTGGGACAAATTAGTATGCTATATGTGTATCATATTCTTAACTAAAAAGGGTTGAATACCTCAAGGTAATTTAAAAAGCAAGCTATAAACCTTGTATTAAACTTTAGTACTAAAGATATATGTGTGTGTAACTGTTATTATAATAAACTGGAAAAGTATGCTGTGCTATACTACTATGAACTGCAATGATAAGTTTTATCAAAACTATTTTGGAAGCCTATGTTTGAGTACTAGTACCTTGTATACAAGTTTTTAGATCATGAATATATAGTATATATCAAGTGCATGATTTTATAACCCTTGTGATTAAGAGATTGAGAGGCTGTTTTGATAAAAAAAAAAAAAAAAAAACTTAAAGACCTTGCCTCTAAATGCTTTAAATCATGTATATATTTGGTAGATAAAATGTTTTGTTAGAAAGAGATACATAATAGAGCTTGCTACTGTTTTGGTGTGATAAACCATGCCTAAGATACTAATCTAAAACTGCTAAATGGCAAAACATCATGTGGCTGGAAAGAGAGTCCCAAATTGGTTGGTTATTTATGATGTAAAATTATATTATCATGCCCAGAACTGGTATACTTAATGGACTATGACAATATACTTATTGTTGGGATGGAATGAGCATAAATGGTTGCTAGAAGGACTTTAGTGCTATACTAACTGTTATTACATGAACTGATATGTGTTGCTTTACTAACGGTTGTAGTATTAAAAAAATTCACTGCTATGCTATATTATTATGCTGGCTGACTGCTTGTATTACCTGTGTAACCTTGTTAACTGTCATGGTAGTATGAGGACTGTTTTGAGGACTTAGCACTGAACCGTGCCAAAAAGGGATAGTATAAAAAATGAAGACTGTTTTGTGCTATTATGAAAACTGCTACAGCATTTGTTTGACTGTATGTTATTTTGATATTATTATTTGAGTAGAGGAGATAGGATGGGCTGAGGAGTAATAAGGAGAACAAAATGGGTATGTGACATAAAAAGATGGCTGCGAAACTGGTAGCTGAAAACTATGTACCCAAACTGTTTGATAAAAGTCCTTAAAGGACTGTTTTGCTTAACTGTTGGTTAATTGATAGAATTAAAGCTTGGGCTAGATACTTACACCACATATAATGACATTAGAAAGTTTAAACTTACTAGACTAAAAGGAGATGCATTTTCAAGCAAAAACCATAGGTTAAATCTATTGTGTCAAGCTACTTTTTAACCACTGTTTTGGGCAGTGGCTTGTAACTGAAATGGAGGTTTTATTTACTCAAAAGAACCCTTATATACTATGTATTGTGTATCTAAAGGTGGGTATGAGAAAAACATGATTTAAAGGTCACTAAATTTGCATCATGAGCAAGTCATTTAGGAGTTGAAGACTGCCAAAGCTGCTGCAGGCAGCAGCAACCAGCGCCTAGCGTGGTGCTGCACTGTGCTGCAGAGCCAAACATATGGTTTGACTCGCCATCTTAACCAACATAGATTATGTATAGGCCTTAGTTGCTAGGTTGTTTAGAAGACAGGTGTACCATTTAGTGGGTTGAAGTTGTTTAAATGAGCAATCTACAAAAAGGAAGGCTGAATAGGGGAGCTGGCTGCTGTCTTTGACAGCAGCGACATTAGTAGCAGCAGCTGGCAAAAAGGGGGAAAAAGGGGGGGCTGCTAAAGCAGTTTGGGCAGTATGCCTTATCAAAATAATATGGCTGTCTAAAGCTAACTAAAAAGTATAGTCTAAATTAGTTACAAACAAGCTAAAAGCTGACTGCTATGTGAGGGTTAGGGGTCGCGAGGCCAAGTGTTGCCACACCAAGCTTAGCTAAGCCTCATGGGCCCAAGCCAAGCTTGGTTGCTGGCACAAAAGCACAAGACATGAAGCATTAATGTATTATAAAAGCCTAATAAAATAAGCACTACATAGGTTGGGGGTGACACCATTAAAGAGAAAAATGGTGATTTAAAAACGTGGGTGAGATATTTGAAAAATGTATTAAATATAGGAAATCTAACCATGATCACTAAAAATACATGATATATGACTTGGCTATATGGCTAATATACTTGATTAATCTAAATAAATAACTGTAATGTGATTACCATTACTTGTTGTAAGTATGTTGAACCCCATCAAAGTGAAAAAGGTCTATTATGAAAGCATGGATGAGATATTTGAAAAATGTATAAAATGTTGGAATTTATCTACAACAATGATCACTGAAATTATGTGATATGTGAGTTACAAACTATATAACTTAGCTATGTGATTAACATGCTTGTTAATATAAATAACTGTGTAGGATTTTGTGAGAACATATTAAGCTGAATCCTATCAATAGTCTACAAACAAGGCAAGTTTCTAACTCTTACTCTTTATTGAACAATTATTCTGCAGTGGACAGGTTCTTTAATTTCTGAACTGTCTGTCCTTATTTATGAATAATATAAGGATAAAAAGCCTTTTTATTCTAATCAGCTTCAAAAGAATAGATATCAACTTTTCTATCTTGAACGAGTTTACATTGAAAGTATGTCAATACCATTACTTCGGTTAGACAATTGTTGAGATATATTGATATTATTCATGAATTTATCAGTTAAAGCTTTCCAAGCCATTTTGTTATTATGGTATGGATTCTTATATAATGCTGTGAATGAACAACCCTTTTATAGGGGCATATTGTACCGGACATATGATTCCGAAGGACATGTAAAGTGTCATTAGACTGTTATGTTGTGCACAATGTAGGGTACTTAGGCTGATCCCCTAAAGTACGAGTCTAGGATATATATCAGCTTTTATAGACTGTATGTATCCATGAATTGTAGTATTATTACTGTCAATTCTAGCAAAGAGTTCACTGGTCATTTGACCTTACAGCATGCTAAAGTCAAAATTTTCAGACTCAGCACTTTTAAAGAAGTATCTTGTTCAGTATTTATTATTGAATCCTCATTGATAGAATATTTCTGTTCCATTATATTTAGCTGCTTATTCCTTGCTGAGCAAGCTTGTTGCTCACCCTTGCGTTAAATATAATGTTTTTAGTTAAGAATGAAGTTGCTGGTCCATCTGGAAAAGACAAGGGAAAGAGCAAAGTTGTTGAATAGTCTTTTATTAAGCGCATGTGCTTATTTAAGTAGTAAATGTAATAAATATTGTTAATACTATGTTGTGTAATGATATTAAATTCGTAAGTTATGTAAAGGTCTATAGAACCTGGGATTTAAGTTATGTACTATAAGATAGTTTTCTTTTATTATGAATGGGTATATTAGTATCGTGAGCACCAAACCCGAGTTAAAGATAACCCGGATTTAGGGGCGTCACAACACCCATTTTTGAGTCGCCAAAATACATGGTACAGAAACAACTACAACTTTATTAATACAATTATGCATCAGATATGGAATCCAAACCCTAATTCTGGATTTTGAACAAGGAATGAGAATAATAATATTATTTTAATTATATTTTAGTGCTATAAATATATACTGTAAGTGCGTATTGATAATGGTTGACCAATTATGGTGCAGTATTAGAAAACCATAGCATTAAATTGCTAAACCCTAATTTAAAAAGTCAAATATGACTAAGAATTTGTTAAGTCGTTAGGTATTCGTGTTAATGTAAATAATGTCAGGTATTATACTTAATTAGGGAAACCCTAATTATTAGAAATCCTAATTTCTAAATTAGGAACCCTAACTTCAAAATTTTAAAACCTAATTTGCTAATTGTAAACACTAATCGCCAATTAATCAATCTTAATGCTAATTAATAAATCTTTTCTCTAATTTTCAAGATATTTGGGATTAGGAAACCTAATCTAATTAGGGAACCCTAATTTATATTTTTAGAAACTTTAAATTTCATTTTTGCTTTAATTAGAAATCCTACAAAATCATTGTGCCTAACCTTAGGTTTAAACCCTAAGGGTTTGCCAATTTACATTAGTGCCATTAAAATCACAAGTCAAATGACTATTTTGCCTTGATTGCATTATTGAAGATAACTTGTGTATCTTGCCATATAATGTAGTTGGTGACCAAATTAAATTGACCATGTGACTGAAATTAACAAATATCAGCCATATATCACAGTCAAATGCATTACAATACATTATTTATAAGATCAAAGACAAAGAAAAGTCATATTCTTTCCCATTTGATCACAACACTCATCCAATACCCTCTCTCTCTAACCTACGAAATATAGTATATATCAGTTCCCAAATTAAGCCCCATTATCACCATAACAGATCAAGAAGCCTAGATTCAAGATTTAATAAAGTAAGGTTTAAACCCTAAACTCAAAATCTTATCTTTGATGTTGTGTTAAATGTTAAGTTTGAATGTTTAAATATGTTGTTTGTAGTATATATAAGTGAGCTGGGTTGGTACATGTCAGATCTATAACATCTAGGTGCTCGAATTTGAAGTTTTTTAAAATCTGGAAAAATTTTAAATTGTTGTCTGACAACGAATGTCAGACCTCATAGATCTCAGTATGTTTATTTTTTTGGTTGTTTAAATGTTTGTAGTTGTAGTATGTTGTAAGGGCTTTGATCTTAAAATTGAATCAAGCCCAGATCATGTACAGATTGTCAGATCGAGTGGTCAAACAACGTTGACCGGCCATGACCAAACTTGTGACGCCCCCAAAATAGGTATACAACACCCATTTTTGAGTCGCCAAAATACATGGTAAAGAAACATCTACAACTTTATTAATACAATTGTGGATCAGATATGGAATCCAAACCCTAATTCTGGATTTTGAACAAGGAATGAGAATAATAATATTATATTAATTATATTTCAGTGCTATAAATATATACTGTAAGTGCGTATTGATAATGGTTGACCAATTATGGTGCAGTATTAGAAAACCCTAGTATTAAATTGCTAAACCCTAATTCAAAAAGTCAAATATGACTAAGAATTTGTTAAGTCGTTAGGTATTCGTGTTAATGTAAATAATGTCAGGTATTATACTTAATTAGGGAAAACCCTAATTATTAGAAACCCTAATTTCTAAATTAGGAACCCTAACTTCGAAATTATAAACCCTAATTTGCTAATTGTAAACACTAATCGCCAATTAAGCAATCTTAATTCTAATTAATAAATCTTTACTCTAATTTCGAAGATATTTGCGATTAGGAAACCTAATCTAATTAGGGAACCCTAATTTATATTTTTAGAAACTTTAAATTTCATTTTTACTTTAATTAGAAATCCTACAAAATTATTGTGCCAAACCTTAGGGTTAAACCCTAAGGGTTTGCCAAGTTACATTAGTGCCATTAAAATCACAAGTCAAATGAATATTTTGCCTTGATTGCATTATTGAAGATAACTTGTGTATCTTGCCATATAATGTAGTTGGTGACCAAATTAAATTGACCATGTGACTGAAATTAACAAATATCAGCCATATATCATAGTCAAATGCATTACAATACATTATTTATAAGATCAAAGACAAAGAAAAGTCATATTCTTTCCCATTTGATCACAACACTCATCCAAGACCCTCTCTCTCTCTAACCTACGAAATATAGTAGTATATCAGTTCCCAAATTAAGCCCCACTATCACCATAACAGATCAAGAAGCCCAGATTCAAGATTTAGCAAAGTAAGGTTTAAACCCTAAACTTAAAATCTGATTTTTGATGTTGTGTTAAAAGTTAAGTTTGAATGTTTAAATATGCTGTTTGTAGTATATATAAGTGAGTTGGGTTGGAACATGTCAGATCTATAACATCTAGGTGCTCGAATTTGAAGTTTTTCAAAATCTGGAAAATTTAAAATTGTTGTCTGACAACGAATGTCAGACCACATAGATCTCAGTCTGTTTATTGTTTTGGTTGTTTAAATGTTTGTAGTTGTAGTATGTTGTAAGGGCTTTGATCTGAAAGTTGAATCAATCCCAGATCATGTACAGATTGTAAGATCGAGTGGTCAAACAACGTTGACCGACCATGACCAAACATGTGACGCCCCCAAAATAGGTATACAACACCCATTTTTGAGTCGCCAAAATACATGGTACATAAACAACTACAACTTTATTAATACAATTGTGGATCAGATATGAAATCCAAACCCTAATTCTGGATTTTGAACAAGGAATGAGAATAATAATATTATATTAATTATATTTCAGTGCTATAAATATATACTGTAAGTGCGTATTGATAATGGTTGACCAATTATGGTGCAGTATTAGAAAACCCTAGCATTAAATTGCTAAACCCTAATTCAAAAAGTCAAATATGACTAAGAATTTGTTAAGTCGTTAGGTATCCGTGTTAATATAAATAATGTCAGGTATTATACTTAATTAGGGAAAACCCTAATTATTAGAAACCCTAATTTCTAAATTAGGAACCCTAACTTCGAAATTATAAACCCTAATTTGCTAATTGTAAACACTAATCGCCAATTAAGCAATCTTAATGCTAATTAATAAATCTTTACTCTAATTTCCAAGATATTTGGGATTAGGAAACCTAATCTAATTAGGGAACCCTAATTTATATTTTTAGAAACTTTAAATTTCATTTTTGCTTTAATTAGAAATCCTACAAAATCATTGTGCCAAACCTTAGGGTTAAACCCTAAGGGTTTGCCAAGTTACATTAGTGCCATTAAAATCACAAGTCAAATGACTATTTTAGCCTTGATTGTATTATTGAAGATAACTTGTGTATCTTGCCATATAATGTAGTTGGTGACCAAATTAAATTGACCATGTGACTGAAATTAACAAATATCAGCCATATATCACAGTCAAATGCATTACAATACATTATTTATAAGATCAAAGACAAAGAAAAGTCATATTCTTTCCCTATTTGATCACAACACTCATCCAAGACCTCTCTCTCTCTAACCTACGTAATATAGTAGTATATCAGTTCCCAAATTAAGCCCCACTATCACCATAACAGATCAAGAAGCCCAGATTCAAGATTTAGCAAAGTAAGGTTTAAACCCTAAACTTAAAATTTGATCTTTGATGTTGTGTTAAATGTTAAGTTTGAATGTTTAAATATGTTGTTTGTAGTATATATAAGTGAGCTGGGTTGGTACATGTCAGATCTATAACATCTAGGTGCTCGAATTTGAAGTTTTTCAAAATCTGGAAAAATTTAAAATTGTTGTCTGACGAACGAATGTCAGACCTCATAGATCTCAGTATGTTTATTGTTTTGGTTGTTTAAATGTTTGTAGTTGTAGTATGTTGTAAGGGCTTTGATCTGAAAATTGAATCAAGCCCAGATCATGTACAGATTGTAAGATCGAGTGGTCAAACAACATTGACCGGCCATGACCAAACTTATGACGCCCCCAAAATAGGTATACAACACCCATTTTTGAGTCGCCAAAATACATGGTACAGAAACAACTACAACTTTATTAATACAATTGTGCATCAGATATGGAATCCAAACCCTAATTCTGGATTTTGAACAAGGAATGAGAATAATAATATTATATTAATTATATTTCAGTGCTATAAATATATACTGTAAGTGCGTATTGATAATGGTTGACCAATTATGGTGCAGGTATTAGAAAACCCTAGCATTAAATTGCTAAACCCTAATTCAAAAAGTCAAATATGACTAAGAATTTGTTAAGTCGTTAGGTATTCGTGTTAATGTAAATAATGTCAGGTATTATACTTAATTAGGGAAAACCCTAATTATTAGAAACCCTAATTTCTAAATTAGGAACCCTAACTTCGAAATTATAAACCCTAATTTGCTAATTGTAAACACTAATCGCCAATTAAGCAATCTTAATGCTAATTAATAAATCTTTACTCTAATTTCCAAGATATTTGGGATTAGGAAACCTAATCTAATTAGGGAACCCTAATTTATATTTTTAGAAACTTTAAATTTCATTTTTGCTTTAATTAGAAATCCTACAAAATCATTGTGCCAAACCTTAGGGTTAAACCCTAAGGGTTTGCCAAGTTACATTAGTGCCATTAAAATCACAAGTCAAATGACTATTTTGCCTTGATTGTATTATTGAAGATAACTTGTGTATCTTGCCATATAATGTAGTTGGTGACCAAATTAAATTGACCATGTGACTGAAATTAACAAATATCAGCCATATATCACAGTCAAATGCATTACAATACATTATTTATAAGATCAAAGACAAAGAAAAGTCATATTCTTTCCCATTTGATCACAACACTCATCCAAGACCTCTCTCTCTCTAACCTACGAATATAGTAGTATATCAGTTCCCAAATTAAGCCCCACTATCACCATAACAGATCAAGAAGCCCAGATTCAAGATTTAGCAAAGTAAGGTTTAAACCTTAAACTTAAAATCTGATCTTTGATGTTGTGTTAAATGTTAAGTTTGAATGTTTAAATATGCTGTTTGTAGTATATATAAGTGAGCTGGGTTGGTACATGTCAGATCTATAACATCTAGGTGCTCGAATTTGAAGTTTTTCAAAATCTGGAAAAATTTAAAATTGTTGTCTGACAACGAATGTCAGACCTCATAGATCTCAGTATGTTTATTGTTTTGGTTGTTTAAATGTTTGTAGTTGTAGTATGTTGTAAGGGCTTTGATCTGAAAATTGAATCAAGCCCAGATCATGTACAGATTGTAAGATCGAGTGGTCAAATAACGTTGACCGGCCATGACCAAACTTGTGACGCCCCCAAAATAGGTATACAACACCCATTTTTGAGTCGCCAAAATACATGGTACAGAAACAACTACAACTTTATTAATACAATTGTGCATCAGATATGGAATCCAAACCCTAATTCTGGATTTTGAACAAGGAATGAGAATAATAATATTATATTAATTATATTTCAGTGCTATAAATATATACTGTAAGTGCGTATTGATAATGGTTGACCAATTATGGTGCAGTATTAGAAAACCCTAGCATTAAATTGCTAAACCCTAATTCAAAAAGTCAAATATGACTAAGAATTTGTTAAGTCGTTAGGTATTCGTGTTAATGTAAATAATGTCAGGTATTATACTTAATTAGGGAAAACCCTAATTATTAGAAACCCTAATTTCTAAATTAGGAACCCTAACTTCGAAATTATAAACCCTAATTTGCTAATTGTAAACACTAATCGCCAATTAAGCAATCTTAATGCTAATTAATAAATCTTTACTCTAATTTTCAAGATATTTGGGATTAGGAAACCTAATCTAATTAGGGAACCCTAATTTATATTTTTAGAAACTTTAAATTTCATTTTTGCTTTAATTAGAAATCCTACAAAATCATTGTGCCAAACCTTAGGGTTAAACCCTAAGGGTTTGCCAAGTTACATTAGTGCCATTAAAATCACAAGTCAAATGACTATTTTGCCTTGATTGTATTATTGAAGATAACTTGTGTATCTTGCCATATAATGTAGTTGGTGACCAAATTAAATTGACCATGTGACTGAAATTAACAAATATCAGCCATATATCACAGTCAAATGCATTACAATACATTATTTATAAGATCAAAGACAAAGAAAAGTCATATTCTTTCCCATTTTATCACAACACTCATCCAAGACTCTCTCTCTCTCTAACCTACGTAATATAGTAGTATATCAGTTCCCAAATTAAGCCCCACTATCACCAAAACAGATCAAGAAGCCCAGATTCAAGATTTAGCAAAGTAAGGTTTAAACCTTAAACTTAAAATCTGATCTTTGATGTTGTGTTAAATGTTAAGTTTGAATGTTTAAATATGCTGTTTGTAGTATATATAAGTGAGCTGGGTTGGTACATGTCAGATCTATAACATCTAGGTGCTCGAATTTGAAGTTTTTCAAAATCTGGAAAAATTTAAAATTGTTGTCTGACAATGAATGTCAGACCTCATAGATCCCAGTATGTTTATTGTTTTGGTTGTTTAAATGTTTGTTGTTGTAGTATGTTGTAAGGGCTTTGATCTGAAAATTGAATCAAGCCCAGATCATGTACAGATTGAAAGATCGAGTGGTCAAATAACATTGACCGGCCATGACCAAACTTGTGACGCCCCCAAAATAGGTATACAACACCCATTTTTGAGTCGCCAAAATACATGGTACAGAAACAACTACAACTTTATTAATACAATTGTGCATCAGATATGGAATCCAAACCCTAATTCTGGATTTTGAACAAGGAATGAGAATAATAATATTATATTAATTATATTTCAGTGCTATAAATATATACTGTAAGTGCGTATTGATAATTGTTGACCAATTATGGTGCGGTATTAGAAAACACTAGCATTAAATTGCTAAACCCTAATTCAAAAAGTCAAATATGACTAAGAATTTGTTAAGTCGTTAGGTATCTGTGTTAATATAAATAATGTCAGGTATTATACTTAATTAGGGAAAACCCTAATTATTAGAAACCCTAATTTCTAAATTAAGAACCCTAACTTCAAAATTATAAACCCTAATTTGCTAATTGTAAACACTAATCGCCAATTAAGCAATCTTAATGCTAATTAATAAATCTTTACTCTAATTTCCAAGATATTTGGGATTAGGAAACCTAATCTAATTAGGGAACCCTAATTTATATTTTTAGAAACTTTAAATTTCATTTTTGCTTTAATTAGAAATCCTACAAAATCATTGTGCCAAACCTTAGGGTTAAACCCTAAGGGTTTGCCAAGTTACATTAGTGCCATTAAAATCACAAGTCAAATGACTATTTTGCCTTGATTGTATTATTGAAGATAACTTGTGTATCTTGCCATATAATGTAGTTGGTGACCAAATTAAATTGACCATGTGACTGAAATTAACAAATATCAGCCATATATCACAGTCAAATGCATTACAATACATTATTTATAAGATCAAAGACAAAGAAAAGTCATATTCTTTCCCATTTTATCACAACACTCATCCAAGACTCTCTCTCTCTCTAACCTACGTAATATAGTAGTATATCAGTTCCCAAATTAAGCCCCACTATCACCAAAACAGATCAAGAAGCCCAGATTCAAGATTTAGCAAAGTAAGGTTTAAACCTTAAACTTAAAATCTGATCTTTGATGTTGTGTTAAATGTTAAGTTTGAATGTTTAAATATGCTGTTTGTAGTATATATAAGTGAGCTGGGTTGGTACATGTCAGATCTATAACATCTAGGTGCTCGAATTTGAAGTTTTTCAAAATCTGGAAAAATTTAAAATTGTTGTCTGACAACTGAATGTCAGACCTCATAGATCTCAGTATGTTTATTGTTTTGGTTGTTTAAATGTTTGTAGTTGTAGTATGTTGTAAGGGCTTTGATCTGAAAATTGAATCAAGCCCAGATCATGTACAGATTGTAAGATCGAGTGGTCAAATAACGTTGACCGGCCATGACCAAACTTGTGACGCCCCCAAAATAGGTATACAACACCCATTTTTGAGTCGCCAAAATACATGGTACAGAAACAACTACAACTTTATTAATACAATTGTGCATCAGATATGGAATCCAAACCCTAATTCTGGATTTTGAACAAGGAATGAGAATAATAATATTATATTAATTATATTTCAGTGCTATAAATATATACTGTAAGTGCGTATTGATAATGGTTGACCAATTATGGTGCAGTATTAGAAAACCCTAGCATTAAATTGCTAAACCCTAATTCAAAAAGTCAAATATGACTAAGAATTTGTTAAGTCGTTAGGTATTCGTGTTAATGTAAATAATGTCAGGTATTATACTTAATTAGGGAAAACCCTAATTATTAGAAACCCTAATTTCTAAATTAGGAACCCTAACTTCGAAATTATAACCCTAATTTGCTAATTGTAAACACTAATCGCCAATTAAGCAATCTTAATGCTAATTAATAAATCTTTACTCTAATTTCCAAGATATTTGGGATTAGGAAACCTAATCTAATTAGGGAACCCTAATTTATATTTTTAGAAACTTTAAATTTCATTTTTGCTTTAATTAGAAATCCTACAAAATCATTGTGCCAAACCTTAGGGTTAAACCCTAAGGGTTTGCCAAGTTACATTAGTGCCATTAAAATCACAAGTCAAATGACTATTTTGCCTTGATTGTATTATTGAAGATAACTTGTGTATCTTGCCATATAATGTAGTTGGTGACCAAATTAAATTGACCATGTGACTGAAATTAACAAATATCAGCCATATATCACAGTCAAATGCATTACAATACATTATTTATAAGATCAAAGACAAAGAAAAGTCATATTCTTTCCCATTTGATCACAACACTCATCCAAGACCCTCTCTCTCTAACCTACGAAATATAGTAGTATATCAGTTCCCAAATTAAGCCCCACTATCACCATAACAGATCAAGAAGCCCAGATTCAAGATTTAGCAAAGTAAGGTTTAAACCCTAAACTTAAAATCTGATCTTTGATGTTGTGTTAAATGTTAAGTTTGAATGTTTAAATATGTTGTTTGTAGTATATATAAGTGAGCTGGGTTGGTACATGTCAGATCTATAACATCTAGGTGCTCGAATTTGAAGTTTTTCAAAATCTGGAAAAATTTAAAATTGTTGTCTGACAACGAATGTCAGACCTCATAGATCTCAGTATGTTTATTGTTTTGGTTGTTTAAATGTTTGTAGTTGTAGTATGTTGTAAGGGCTTTGATCTGAAAATTGAATCAAGCCCAGATCATGTACAGATTGTAAGATCGAGTGGTCAAATAACGTTGACCGGCCATGACCAAACTTGTGACGCCCCCAAAATAGGTATACAACACCCATTTTTGAGTCGCCAAAATACATGGTACAGAAACAACTACAACTTTATTAATACAATTGTGCATCAGATATGGAATCCAAACCCTAATTCTGGATTTTGAACAAGGAATGAGAATAATAATATTATATTAATTATATTTCAGTGCTATAAATATATACTGTAAGTGCGTATTGATAATGGTTGACCAATTATGGTGCAGTATTAGAAAACCCTAGCATTAAATTGCTAAACCCTAATTCAAAAAGTCAAATATGACTAAGAATTTGTTAAGTCGTTAGGTATTCGTGTTAATGTAAATAATGTCAGGTATTATACTTAATTAGGGAAAACCCTAATTATTAGAAACCCTAATTTCTAAATTAGGAACCCTAACTTCGAAATTATAAACCCTAATTTGCTAATTGTAAACACTAATCGCCAATTAAGCAATCTTAATGCTAATTAATAAATCTTTACTCTAATTTTCAAGATATTTGGGATTAGGAAACCTAATCTAATTAGGGAACCCTAATTTATATTTTTAGAAACTTTAAATTTCATTTTTGCTTTAATTAGAAATCCTACAAAATCATTGTGCCAAACCTTAGGGTTAAACCCTAAGGGTTTGCCAAGTTACATTAGTGCCATTAAAATCACAAGTCAAATGACTATTTTGCCTTGATTGTATTATTGAAGATAACTTGTGTATCTTGCCATATAATGTAGTTGGTGACCAAATTAAATTGACCATGTGACTGAAATTAACAAATATCAGCCATATATCACAGTCAAATGCATTACAATACATTATTTATAAGATCAAAGACAAAGAAAAGTCATATTCTTTCCCATTTGATCACAACACTCATCCAAGACCCTCTCTCTCTAACCTACGAAATATAGTAGTATATCAGTTCCCAAATTAAGCCCCACTATCACCATAACAGATCAAGAAGCCCAGATTCAAGATTTAGCAAAGTAAGGTTTAAACCCTAAACTTAAAATCTGATCTTTGATGTTGTGTTAAATGTTAAGTTTGAATGTTTAAATATGTTGTTTGTAGTATATATAAGTGAGCTGGGTTGGTACATGTCAGATCTATAACATCTAGGTGCTCGAATTTGAAGTTTTTCAAAATCTGGAAAAATTTAAAATTGTTGTCTGACAACGAATGTCAGACCTCATAGATCTCAGTATGTTTATTGTTTTGGTTGTTTAAATGTTTGTAGTTGTAGTATGTTGTAAGGGCTTTGATCTGAAAATTGAATCAAGCCCAGATCATGTACAGATTGTAAGATCGAGTGGTCAAATAACGTTGACCGGCCATGACCAAACTTGTGACGCCCCCAAAATAGGTATACAACACCCATTTTTGAGTCGCCAAAATACATGGTACAGAAACAACTACAACTTTATTAATACAATTGTGCATCAGATATGGAATCCAAACCCTAATTCTGGATTTTGAACAAGGAATGAGAATAATAATATTATATTAATTATATTTCAGTGCTATAAATATATACTGTAAGTGCGTATTGATAATGGTTGACCAATTATGGTGCAGTATTAGAAAACCCTAGCATTAAATTGCTAAACCCTAATTCAAAAAGTCAAATATGACTAAGAATTTGTTAAGTCGTTAGGTATTCGTGTTAATGTAAATAATGTCAGGTATTATACTTAATTAGGGAAAACCCTAATTATTAGAAACCCTAATTTCTAAATTAGGAACCCTAACTTCGAAATTATAAACCCTAATTTGCTAATTGTAAACACTAATCGCCAATTAAGCAATCTTAATGCTAATTAATAAATCTTTACTCTAATTTTCAAGATATTTGGGATTAGGAAACCTAATCTAATTAGGGAACCCTAATTTATATTTTTAGAAACTTTAAATTTCATTTTTGCTTTAATTAGAAATCCTACAAAATCATTGTGCCAAACCTTAGGGTTAAACCCTAAGGGTTTGCCAAGTTACATTAGTGCCATTAAAATCACAAGTCAAATGACTATTTTGCCTTGATTGTATTATTGAAGATAACTTGTGTATCTTGCCATATAATGTAGTTGGTGACCAAATTAAATTGACCATGTGACTGAAATTAACAAATATCAGCCATATATCACAGTCAAATGCATTACAATACATTATTTATAAGATCAAAGACAAAGAAAAGTCATATTCTTTCCCATTTGATCACAACACTCATCCAAGACCCTCTCTCTCTAACCTACGAAATATAGTAGTATATCAGTTCCCAAATTAAGCCCCACTATCACCATAACAGATCAAGAAGCCCAGATTCAAGATTTAGCAAAGTAAGGTTTAAACCCTAAACTTAAAATCTGATCTTTGATGTTGTGTTAAATGTTAAGTTTGAATGTTTAAATATGTTGTTTGTAGTATATATAAGTGAGCTGGGTTGGTACATGTCAGATCTATAACATCTAGGTGCTCGAATTTGAAGTTTTTCAAAATCTGGAAAAATTTAAAATTGTTGTCTGACAACGAATGTCAGACCTCATAGATCTCAGTATGTTTATTGTTTTGGTTGTTTAAATGTTTGTAGTTGTAGTATGTTGTAAGGGCTTTGATCTGAAAATTGAATCAAGCCCAGATCATGTACAGATTGTAAGATCGAGTGGTCAAATAACGTTGACCGGCCATGACCAAACTTGTGACGCCCCCAAAATAGGTATACAACACCCATTTTTGAGTCGCCAAAATACATGGTACAGAAACAACTACAACTTTATTAATACAATTGTGCATCAGATATGGAATCCAAACCCTAATTCTGGATTTTGAACAAGGAATGAGAATAATAATATTATATTAATTATATTTCAGTGCTATAAATATATACTGTAAGTGCGTATTGATAATGGTTGACCAATTATGGTGCAGTATTAGAAAACCCTAGCATTAAATTGCTAAACCCTAATTCAAAAAGTCAAATATGACTAAGAATTTGTTAAGTCGTTAGGTATTCGTGTTAATGTAAATAATGTCAGGTATTATACTTAATTAGGGAAAACCCTAATTATTAGAAACCCTAATTTCTAAATTAGGAACCCTAACTTCGAAATTATAAACCCTAATTTGCTAATTGTAAACACTAATCGCCAATTAAGCAATCTTAATGCTAATTAATAAATCTTTACTCTAATTTTCAAGATATTTGGGATTAGGAAACCTAATCTAATTAGGGAACCCTAATTTATATTTTTAGAAACTTTAAATTTCATTTTTGCTTTAATTAGAAATCCTACAAAATCATTGTGCCAAACCTTAGGGTTAAACCCTAAGGGTTTGCCAAGTTACATTAGTGCCATTAAAATCACAAGTCAAATGACTATTTTGCCTTGATTGTATTATTGAAGATAACTTGTGTATCTTGCCATATAATGTAGTTGGTGACCAAATTAAATTGACCATGTGACTGAAATTAACAAATATCAGCCATATATCACAGTCAAATGCATTACAATACATTATTTATAAGATCAAAGACAAAGAAAAGTCATATTCTTTCCCATTTGATCACAACACTCATCCAAGACCCTCTCTCTCTAACCTACGAAATATAGTAGTATATCAGTTCCCAAATTAAGCCCCACTATCACCATAACAGATCAAGAAGCCCAGATTCAAGATTTTACAAAGTAAGGTTTAAACCCTAAACTTAAAATCTGATCTTTGATGTTGTGTTAAATTTTAAGTTTGAATGTTTAAATATGTTGTTTGTAGTATATATAAGTGAACTGGGTTGGTACATGTCAGATCTATAACATCTAGGTGCTCGAATTTGAAGTTTTTCAAAATCCGGAAAAATTTAAAATTATTGTCTGACAACGAATGTCAGACCTCATAGATCTCAGTATGTTTATTGTTTTGGTTGTTTAAATGTTTGTAGTTGTAGTATGTTGTAAGGGCTTTGATCTAAAAATTGAATCAAGCCCAGATCATATACAGATTGTCAGATAGAGTGGTCAAACAACGTTGACTGGACATGACCAAACTTGTGATGCCCCCAAAATAGGTATACAACACCCATTTTTGAGTCGCCAAAATACATGGTACAGAAACAACTACAACTTTATTAATACAATTGTGGATCAGATATGGAATCCAAACCCTAATTCTGGATTTTGAACAAGGAATGAGAATAATAATATTATATTAATTATATTTCAGTGCTATAAATATATACTGTAAGTGCGTATTGATAATGGTTGACCAATTATGGTGCAGTATTAGAAAACCCTAGCATTAAATTGCTAAACCCTAATTCAAAAAGTCAAATATGACTAAGAATTTGTTAAGTCGTTAGGTATTCGTGTTAATGTAAATAATGTCAGGTATTATACTTAGTTAGGGAAAACCCTAATTATTAGAAACCCTAATTTCTAAATTAGGAACCCTAACTTCGAAATTATAAACCCTAATTTGCTAATTGTAAACACTAATCGCCAATTAAGCAATCTTAATGCTAATTAATAAATCTTTACTCTAATTTTCAAGATATTTGGGATTAGGAAACCTAATCTAATTAGGGAACCCTAATTTATATTTTTAGAAACTTTAAATTTCATTTTTGCTTTAATTAGAAATCCTACAAAATCATTGTGCCAAACCTTAGGGTTAAACCCTAAGGGTTTGCCAAGTTACATTAGTGCCATTAAAATCACAAGTCAAATGACTATTTTGCCTTGATTGTATTATTGAACATAACTTGTGTATCTTGCCATATAATGTAGTTGGTGACCAAATTAAATTGACCATGTGACTGAAATTAACAAATATCAGCCATTTATCACAGTCAAATGCATTACAATACATTATTTATAAGATCAAAGACAAAGAAAAGTCATATTCTTTCCCATTTGATCACAACACTCATCCAAGACTCTCTCTCTCTAACCTACGTAATATAGTAGTATATTAGTTCCCAAATTAAGCCCCACTATCACCATAACAGATCAAGAAGCCCAGATTCAAGATTTAGCAAAGTACGGTTTAAACCCTAAACTTAAAATCGGATCTTTGATGTTGTGTTAAAATTTAAGTTTGAATGTTTAAATATGTTGTTTGTAGTATATATAAGTGAGCTGGGTTGGTACATGTCAGATCTATAACATCTAGGTGCTCGAATTTAAAGTTTTCAAAATTTGGAAAAATTTAAAATTGTTGTCTGACAACGAATGTCAGACCTCATAGATCTTAGTATGTTTATTGTTTTGGTTGTTTAAATGTTTATAGTTGTAGTATGTTGTAAGGGCTTTGATCTGAAAATTGAATCAAGCCCAGATCATGTACAGATTGTAAGATCGAGTGGTCAAATAACGTTGACCGGCCATGACCAAACTTGTGACGCCCCCAAAATAGGTATACAACACCCATTTTTGAGTCGCCAAAATACATGGTACAGAAACATCTACAACTTTATTAATACAATTGTGCATCAGATATGGAATCCAAACCCTAATTCTGGATTTTGAACAAGGAATGAGAATAATAATATTATTTTAATTATATTTCAGTGCTATAAATATATACTGTAAGTGCGTATTGATAATGGTTGACCAATTATGGTGCAGTATTAGAAAACCCTAGCATTAAATTGCTAAACCCTAATTCAAAAAGTCAAATATGACTAAGAATTTGTTAAGTCGTTAGGTATTCGTGTTAATGTAAATAATGTCAGGTATTATACTTAATTAGGGAAAACCCTAATTATTAGAAACCCTAATTTCTAAATTAGGAACCCTAACTTCAAAATTATAAACCCTAATTTGCTAATTGTAAACACTAATCGCCAATTAAGCAATCTTAATGCTAATTAATAAATCTTTACTCTAATTTTCAAGATATTTGGGATTAGGAAACCTAATATAATTAGGGAACCCTAATTTATATTTTTAAAAACTTTAAATTTCATTTTTACTTTAATTAGAAATCCTACAAAATCATTGTACCAACCTTAGGGTTAAACCCTAAGGGTTTGCCAAGTTACATTAGTGCCATTAAAATCACAAGTCAAATGACTATTTTGCCTTGATTGTATTATTGAAGATAACTTGTTTATCTTGCCATATAATGTAGTTGGTGACCAAATTAAATTGACCATGTGACTGAAATTAACAAATATCAGCCATATATCACAGTTAAATGCATTACAATACATTATTTATAAGATCAAAGACAAAGAAAAGTAATATTCTTTCCCATTTGATCACAACACTCATCCAAGACCCTCTCTCTCTCTAACCTACAAAATATAGTAGTATATCAATTCCCAAATTAAGCCCCACTATCACCATAACAGATCAAGGAGCCCAGATTCAAGATTTTGCAAAGTAAGGTTTAAACCCTAAACTTAAAAGCTGATCTTTGATGTTGTGTTAAATGTTAAGTTTGAATGTTTAAATATGTTGTTTGTAGAATATATAAGTGAGCTGGGTTGGTACATGTCAGATCTATAACATCTAGGTGCTCTTATTTGAAGTTTTCAAAATTTGGAAAAATTTAAAATTGTTGTCTGACAACGAATGTCAGACCTCATAGATCTCAGTATGTTTATTGTTTTGGTTGTTTAAATGTTTAGAGTTGTAGTATGTTGTAAGGGCTTTGATCTGAAAATTGAATCAAGCCCAGATCATGTACAGATTGTAAGATCGAGTGGTCAAATAACGTTGACCGGCCATGACCAAACTTGTGACGCCCCCAAAATAGGTATACAGCACCCATTTTTGAGTCGTCAAAATACATGGTACAAAAACAAATACAACTTTATTAATACAATTATGCATCGGATATGGAATCCAAACCCTAATTCTGGATTTTGAACAAGGAATGAGAATAATAATATTATATTAATTATATTTCAGTGCTATAAATATATACTATAAGTGCGTATTGATAATGGTTGACCAATTATGGTGCAGTATTAGAAAACCCTAGCATTAAATTGCTAAACCCTAATTCAAAAAGTCAAATATGACTAAGAATTTGTTAAGTCGTTAGGTATCCGTATTAATATAAATAATGTCAGGTATTATACTTAATTAGGGAAAACCCTAATTATTAGAAACCCTAATTTTTAAATTAAGAACCCTAACTTCGAAATTATAAACCCTAATTTGCTAATTGTAAACACTAATCGCCAATTAAGCAATCTTAATGCCAATTAATAAATCTTTATTCTAATTTTCAAGATATTTGGGATTAGGAAACCTAATCTAATTAGGGAACCCTAATTTATATTTTTAGAAACTTTAAATTTCATTTTTGCTTTAATTAGAAATCCTACAAAATCATTGTGTCAAACATTAGGGTTAAACCCTAAGGGTTTGCCAAGTTACATTAGTGCCATTAAAATCACAAGTCAAATGACTATTTTACCTTGATTGTATTATTGAAGATAACTTGTGTATCTTGCCATATAATGTTGTTGGTTACCAAATTAAATTGACCATGTGACTGAAATTAACAAATATCAGCCATATATCACAGTCAAATGCGTTACAATACATTTGTTATAAGATCAAAGACAAAGAAAAGTCATATTCTTTCCTATTTTATCACAACACTCATCCAAGACTCTCTCTCTCTAACCTACGTAATATAGTAGTATATCAGTTCCCAAATTAAGCCCCACTATCACCATAACAGATCAAGAAGCCCAGATTCAAGATTTAGCAAAGTAAGGTTTAAACCCTAAACTTAAAATTTGATCTTTGATGTTGTGTTAAATGTTAAGTTTGAATGTTTAAATATGTTTTTTGTAGTATATATAAGTGAGCTGGGTTGGTACATGTCAGATCTATAACATCTAGGTGCTCGAATTTGAAGTTTTTCAAAATCTGGAAAAATTTAAAATTGTTGTCTGACAACGAATGTCAGACCTCATAGATCTCAGTATGTTTATTGTTTTGGTTGTTTAAATGTTTGTAGTTGTAGTATGTTGTAAGGGCTTTGATCTGAAAATTGAATCAAGCCCAGATCATGTACAGATTGTAAGATCGAGTGGTCAAACAACGTTGACCGGCCATGACCAAACTTGTGACGCCCCCAAAATAGGTATACGACACCCATTTTTGAGTCGCCAAAATACATGGTACAGAAACAACTACAACTTTATTAATACAATTGTGCATCAGATATGGAATCCAAACCCATATTAGTGTAAATAATATAAAAGGTATTTAAATATTATTTAAATAATATAATATTTATAATTATTTAAATATTAAAGGTATTTAATTTATTTAATTAGTGTAATAAATAAATTAGAGAAAAAATGATTTTATATTATGAAAAATCATTTTAAATAAGAATAATGTATTTAAAAATATTTTGATTTATAAAATGTAACTTTTAATATTTTTTGAGAATTTTTATTAATAATTTAATATTAATGATATTAGATTTATTTGATTATTAAATTAAATAAATAAGATAAAAATAATTTTAATGATTTAAAAATCATTTTAATTGAGAATAAAGTGTTAGAAAATATTTTAAATTATAAAATATAATTTTCAATATTTTTGGAGAATTTTCATTAATAAATTAATATTAATGATATTTGATTTATTTAATTATTATATTAAATAAATGAATTAAAAATGATTTTATTGATTTAAAAATCATTTAAATTGAGAAAATTGATTTAAAAATATTTTAAGTTATAAATTATGACTTTTAATATTTAGATAATAATTTCATTAATATTTATATATTAATGGTGATGAATTAAAAATGATTTTAATTATTTTAAAAATCATTTAAGTAGAATATTGATGATTTAAAAATATTTTAAGTTATTAAAAATAACTTTAATATTTTGATGCGTATGTTAATAATATTTTGATATTATTATACATTAATAATGATATGATTATTTGATAATTAAATCATTTAAAAATGGTGTAAGTGTTTGAAAAATTATTATAAATTATAATAATTGCTTGATAAGTAGTAAAAGCTTCTGAAAAATATTATTATTGATAATTGACTTATCTAAATTAATATTGAACCTTAGAAACCGATTTTACTTGACAATAAATGTGTTAATTGTCGGATAGGGTGACCAGAACACCGAGAATGGACCGAAGTCCAACCAGACTGATATAGTTTGACTTGTTAAGTGTTTATATAGGTTATAAACACTAATGTGGCTATGTGGTAATGTGTCTAGGAGAAGTTTGACTGTAAAATACAGTGTTATATGTTATAAATGATTGTGCTAATTGTTAGACCGATATTATTGGTTATAGGTCTTTCAAACACAGATAATTATATTGTGTAGTTGTAATCAGCGGAAGAGGCAAGTTCCCTAACTCAACCTTGAGTTATTTCATTCAATTATTATTAGTGGTTAATTATTGTTGATTAAGCCACGTCCAGGGATTTATTGTTGAAATTAAATTTTCGAATTAGAAAATATATATTCGTAGAATTAATGTTGTTGGATATTCATATCTGTAGAAGTTAGAATTGACAGTACAGAGAATTCCTGTTTATTGTCAAATTATTATGAGAAATGTCTTAGCTAATTATTCTAGCTAGACGAAAAATTTGTTTGGACTTGATAGGTTAGAGAAGAGAATTCAATTATTATTGAAAGGTCGATGCCAATTATTTCGGCTAGATCGAGAAGCAAATAGAATTTGAAATCATAGTATTTCGTTGTAAAATCAAAATATTGATTCCAAGACTGAGAAGAACAACCTTTTAAATAAAGGGAACATTTTGTTGGTCGTAAATTCGACCTTTCCGCGCGTTTTGAGTATTATGCATAATATAGGGTACAAAGAGTTGGCCGGCTCTGAGTACTTGCAGAGGGGTATGATTTAATCTTTATGGTTATCTGATACACCTGAGTATTTATCAAAGTAAATCTTTGATATCTACCCGAGAAAATAAAGTTCAAGATCTTGTGTGATCACTCAGTATAAATCTGGAGAAATATTTCATTCGTAGAATTGATTCTAAATTATTCACTAGAATATTATAGAAACTTTGAAAGCGTTGTACTCTTTCATTAGTGAATTTTTATGTTGTATAGAATACGAGAAAAATTGTTATTGAATAACGATTTGTTCAGCTATTTCAAAGTTCCCCGAACTTTGGTTTCATTCTATCAAAATAGATAGTATGTTGTTTTGAATCATTATACATTTATTGTATGTATTAACTTACGGGGTAAATTAGTTGCTCACCCTTGCTAAATAAAACTTTTCAGCTAGGGACGAAGTGGCGGGAGGTGCTGTGAAGGATAAAGGCAAAGGCGTTGTAATAAATTAATTATGATGAACATATTTATTGTGTTGTATTTGTAAACCCTTTTTGTATATCTAAAGGGTATGTTTGTAAAGTTAAGGTTAGAGAACCTGGGTGATGTATTACTATTAAACTCTGATAAAATATTATGAAAGTTACTATCTATATATATTATGGGTAGTTAAATGTTAATTATAGTGTGGATCGTGAACACCAAACTCGGGAGTCAGGTAACTCGGATTTGGGGGTGTCACACATAGTATTGCATAGTGCCTGCATAGTGTTTTGCATAGTCAAATCTTTTTATATAAAACGGAATACTTTTATAAAGTTATTCATTTAATTAGATTATAAATAGAATATATTATATTTTATTGTAAACCAATCTGGACCGTCCTTTTAAAAGTAAATCAATCTGGACCGTTCATAGATTGGTTACTATTCAGTCCATTCTTCTATAAATAAAAGCTCATTCCTTCATTATTTCTTACGAATTCACTGAAACTCAAGAGAGAGAAACTGTAGAGAAAATTCTTCTTCTATACTCTTGAGTGTCTTTCTTTAGCGTTTAAGAAAGTTTTGAGCAGAGTGCAAGTTTCTTCAAGTATATCCCCGCCCTACCGTCAGAGTACTCTTCTTTATAAGGTAAGGGGTATTATTTTTTTTCATATTCATGAAGAGAACTTCTGTTATTCCAGTCTTTATTATTCTATTGGAATAACCTGTATACACGGGCTACCTTATACTTGGTGAAATTCTTCTGTTATTCCATTATTTATTATTCTGCTGTTATAACCTGCTTATGCGAAGTACTGCATACATGGTGAAATTCTGTTGTTATTTCATTCTTTATTATTCTGTTGGAATATCCTGTCTGTGCGTTTTACGCCGGACCTGGTTCCGTCTTTATTATTCTGTTGGAATATCCTGTCTGTGTGTTTTACGCCGGACCTGGTTCCGTTATTTATTATTCTGTTGGAATAAACTGTCTATGCGAAGTACCGCATGCATGGTGATTTCTATTGTTATTCCATTCTTTATTATTCTGTTGGAATATCCTGTCGGTGCGTATTACGCCTGACCTGGTTCCGTTATTTATTATTCTGTTGGAATAACATGCCTGTGCAGTTTATTGCATGCCTGGTGATTTCTTTTGTTATTCCATTCTTTAATATACTCAGTTGGTTAAAGTTTTAACTTCTATACTCCATGAAATTAGTGGAATATCCTTGATAATTGCGCTTCATCCAGTATCTTTTCATGGAAATATTCTTCTGAGCATTCTTGAATTTTACTCTACAAAGAAGTATCATGTTGACAATTTGGACGTTATCAGTTCCTAGATAAATTAATTTTGAACTTTTTTTATTGGATTCTTATATCATTGTCATCATCCTCATGTTTATATTATGTTGAAAGTCATCTGTGGCCTATTGTGCATAAATGGACTTGGTATGATTATGACCAGGGATTATTCGGTATAATCATAATCGTAATGTTACAAATGATGTGGTAAAAGTCCTCATTGGCCCGTAGTGCATTGATGGACAGTTGTTGGCATGATCATGACTATTGATGAATACACGAATATCATTGGCCCGTAGTGCATGGATAATTTTTGGTTGTGATACTAATGAATATCCTTGGTCGTAGTGCAGGGATGATATGGATTATTTATTAAGCTGAGTCCCAGCGATAAAAGTGATGAAAAACCTTTTAAATCCTAAAAGATAGTAGATTTTATTCTCTACTTGACTCTTTTAATGGATTGCTTGTTCCGCTGCAGTTAAACTTGATGTCTATTATATTTTATCTGTTTAACATTGTTGAAGACTAATGATAATTTATTCTGCATTATCTTAGTCATAATATTTCTTACTAGGCTAGTTGAGCTCACCCTTTCTTTCATTGTTCTCTTCAGGAAATGAGAATGTAGCCGGGACTAGTCGGGGAACGAAGTGACGGTCCAGATGATAGTATTAGTAGTCCTCACTATTTTGTTCAATAGTGTGACAATAAATGTAATGAGGACTTATTCTGAGAGTGGATATTGTCTAGAAGATAATATTTGTATTAAAACTCAGAGCTCTATTGTTGTATATTAAAGATTGTATTTGTATTATGTACCATGTATTTGGCGACTCAGAATAGGTGATGTATACCTATTTTGGGGGCGTCACAGTTGGTATCAAAGCTTAGGGATATGATCCCTGGCTGAAATGTGAGACAAGAACTAGGAGGGTAGAGACGGGGAATTCCTTTGCTAGTATGACCTACCTAAGTTTATTTGGTATTTAATTGGTCGGTCAGAGTATAGGGATAATATGTGATATGTTAATTAACCCTTGTTTTGTGGCAGTATTTGAAAATGGCATCTGAGAATGTTGAGAACATCAATGGAGCACAGGAGACCGTTGAGTCTCCACGGATCAATAATCAGGAGAATGTGCATCAAAAAGGCGATAATCCTCATGCAAACAATAACACTGACCAGATGATGAATGATGGAATGTTCAGAGGATTTATGCAATTCATGCAACATCAGGCAAGAGCGGCTCCTGTACAAAATGCAGGTGGAAACACTGGCAACTCTCGGACGGTCACCGCTAAGTAGTTCAAAGAACTATGACCACCGGAGTTTTTTGGAGAGCCAAAACCACTTAAGGCGGAGACGTGGATAAAGCAGATCTGCAAAATATTTGATGTCTTGGGATGCTCCAAGGAGCAAAAGGTTCCCTTTTCCACCTTCGTGTTGCGTGCAGAGGCAGATTACTGGTGGAAATCTATAAAACGTACTCAACCTGCCGCACTGAAGATGACTTGGGAGAAGTTCCAAGAATTGTTCAATGATAAGTATTTTCCCGAAAGTATTTGTCACATGAAAGAGGTAGAGTTCATTAAGCTGGAGCAAAACAACATGTCCGTGTCGCAGTACGAAGCCAAGTTTGTCGAGTTGTCCCGGTTTGCTTCCCATTTGGTTGATAATGAGGAGAGAATGATGCGAATGTTTCTAAGAGGTTTGAAACCCGAGATACGTCAATATCTTATCTCTCATAAACTGTGTTTGTATTTAGATGTTGTTAATAGGGCTCAGTTATTGGAGCGCGATAATGAGTCAACCCAACAAAAAGAGAGCAGCCAGCAAAATGATAATACCAGTGATAACAATCATCGAAGCGGTGACAATAAGCGTGGAGGGAATCAATATGCCAGAAATGGTAATCACTTCAGTGGTAATCATGGTCAAAATAATAAGAATGGACATTTCAAGAATAGGAGATTCAACAATGATGGAAAGACGTCAACACCATCACCCGTGGTTAAGGAAAGAGAATGACCACCTATCATATGCTTCAAATGCGGAGGGGAAGGACACATCAGTCCAAACTACGCGATGTCGTCCAAAGCATGTTATAATTGTGGAAGAGAAGGTCACCTAGCCCAATTTTGTCATTCACCGAAGACAAGTTCAGCTAGGATGGAGGCACCAAATGACGTCCCAGAAAAGTCAAAGCCAGTAGTGCAAGAGAGAGCATTTGTCGTGACCTCCCAGAAAGAAAAGAACCCGAATGAGGTCATCACGGGTAAGATATCATAAACTCTAGTGAAGTTTATACCTTATTTGATACCGGTTCTACCCATTCTTTTATTTCTCCTACTTGCACTCAATGTTTAAATTTGACTCCAGGAAAATTAGACTTTGACTTATCTATTGAAACTCCGTTGGGAGAAACCTTCATTACATCCATTGTTTATAAGTCTTGTTTGGTTCAAATTGTTACCCTCACATTACCTATCGATCTTATTTCATTGAAAATACTTGCATTTGACGTAATTCTAGGGATTGATTAGTTAACCACTCATCATGCAAAAATTGATTATTCTCATAAGGTTATTAGCTTTTATATTCCTAACCAACCTATTATGTGAATTCAAGCAACCAAACCATTAAAATCAATCACTGTCATCTCAAGCCATAAAGCTATTCGTTTATTAAAAAACGGATGTTAAGCTTTCTTAGCTCATGTCACGGATCTAAACAAAAATAAGTCAGTTTTTAATGATATTTCTATTGTTAATGAATTTCCTGACATATTCCCTGAAGAACTTCTTGGCCTACCCAGAGCGTGAAATTAAATTTTGTATTGACCTTGAACTTGGTATAAAACCCATTTCCAAAGCCCCATATCGAATGGCTCCTATTGAACTTCAGGAGTTAAAGACCAAACTGCATGAATTATTAGACATTGGCTTTATTTGTCCTAGTACTTCTCCTTGGAGTGCTCCTGTTCTATTCGTGAAGAAGAAAGATGGGAGTATGCGACTTTATATTGATTATCGGGAGTAGAATCATGTCACCATCAAAAATAGGTACCCATTACCACGTATTGATGACCTGTTTGACTAGTTGCAAAGCGCCAAATTCTTTTCAAAGATTGATCTTTGTTTCGGATATCACCAATTGAAGATTAGAACCGATGACATTCCAAAGAAGGCTTTCAAAACTCGGTACGGACATTATGAATTCCTAGTCATGTCTTTTGGATTGACTAATGCCCTTGCTGCCTTCATGGATATGATGAATCGAGTATTCAAGGAATATTTGGATCACTTTGTGGTCGTCTTTATTGATGATATCCTTATTTATTCCAAAAGCCGTAAAGATCATGAGCAACACTTGAGGATGATACTTCAAAAGCTTCGTGAATATAAGCTTTATGCCAAGCTAAAGAAATGTGAGTTCTTGCTTGAGGAAGTAGCATTCCTTAGGCACGTGGTATCAAGTCATAGAATATCTGTTAACCCAGCAAAGATTGAAGCTATTCAAAGCTGGGAACAACCTAAATTAGTGACCGAAGTACGTAGCTTTCTCGGCTTAGCTGGTTATTATCGGAGATTCGTTTAAGGGTTTGCTCGAATCGCTACTCCTTTAATTTAGCTGACTCAGAAAGATAAAAAATTCGGTTGGAACGAGGAATGTGAGAAGAGTTTTCAGGAACTCAAGAGAAGACTCATTTCAGCACCTGTTCTGACAATACCATCTGGCTCAGAGGGATTTTTTCATCTACAGTGATGCTTCACGCAAAGGGTTAGGATGTGTTCTCATGCAACATGGGAAAGTCATAGCCTATGCCTCTCTAAAACTCAAAGAATATGAGAGGAATTATCCTACTCATGATCTAGAGTTGGCAGCAGTCGTTTTTGCACTAAAGATTTGGAAGCATTACTTGTATGGGGAAAAAGTGGAGATATTTACGTCATAAAAGCCTCAAATATTTCTTCACTCAAAAGGAACTCAACATACGATAGCGACGTTGGCTTGAAATGTTGAAAGATTATGATCATACCATCCAATACCATCCTGGAAAAGCGAACGTGGTAGCGGACGCATTGAGTAGAAGATCATATGTGGGTACGAGTGCGATATTGGCAACGCAAAGGCCCATTTTGTATGACTTGAAAATGATGGAGATAGAGATAAAGACTCCAGGGACCCATGCGATGATGGCGAATATACGAGTAGAACCAACTTTAATCGATAAAGTTAAAGTTGCTCAAGCTACAGATCTGGAGCTGATGCATATGAGGAAGAAAGTACAAGAAGATGATATGCCGGAAGCAAGAATCGATGAAGAAGGAATACTTCGAGTCAACTCCAGACTTTGTGTTCCTAACAACCCTGAGTTAAAGTATAAAATCATGATGGAGGCGCATAACACACCATTTGCAATCCATCCTGGGAGTATCAAAGTGTATCATGATCTTCAACATAGATTTTGGTGGAGTAATATGAAGAGGGAGATAGCGCTATTTATCTCAAAGTGTTTAACTTGTCAACGAGTCAAGGCGGAACATCAAGTACCAAAAGGTCCATTAAAACCACTTGAAATTCCAGAATGAAAGTGGGAGCACATTACCATGGATTTCATTACTAGTCTTCCCAAGGTTTCTCAAGGCATAGATGCAATTTGGGTCATTGTTGATAGATTGACCAAGTTTGCTTATTTCTTACCTATACGAGAAACTTATACACCTGAACGTCTTGCTCGTATGTACATAAAAGAGGTTATAAGATTGCATGGTATGCCAGTATCCATAATTTCTGATCGAGACCCAAGATTCACTTCACGATTTTGGGTTAGTTTGCAAAATGCTATGGGCACGGATTTACGATTTAGTTCGGTGTATCATCCTCAGACGGACGGACAATCAGAGAGGACTATTCAAACTCTTGAAGATTTATTAAGACTCTATGTCCTTAACTTCAAGGGAAGTTGGGACAAGTTCTTACCATTGGTGGAGTGTTCCTACAACAACAGCTATCAAGCAAGTATTGGCATGGCTCCATTCGAAGCGTTGTATGGAAGAAAGTGTCGTTCTCCAGTATGCTGGGATGAGGTGGGTGAAGCAACATTGTTGGGACCGGAGTTGGTACGTATGACTATGGAAAAGATTCAAACGATCCGACAACGTATAAAAAAATCACAAGACCGACAAAAGAGTTATGCTGATCTTCGTCGAAAGGACGTAGAATTCGATATTAGAGATCATGTGTTGTTACGTGTTACTCAATGGAAAGGAGTTAAAAGATTTGAAAAGAGAGGAAAGTTCAATCCTCGATTCATTGGCCCATTTTTAATCCTCGATCGAGTAGGGACTATAGCCTATAGACTCTGTTTACTGCTAAGTATGTCTCGTTTTCATAATGTTTTTCATATATCCATGTTACGTAAATATGTGAAAGACCCGAACCATATTATTGAGTTAGAACCAGATGAAATAGCGGAAGATTTAATGTATGAAGAGGTTCCTATTCAAATCTTGGATAAGAAGGAACATATTCTACGCTCCAAGGTTATACCTCAAGTCAAAGTTTTATGGAGGAACCACTATGTTGAGAAAATGACTTGGGAGTTAGAATCTGAAATGAAATCAAGGTATCCTTACCTCTTCGACATACCAGGTACGTACCCTAATTTTGAGGGAAAAATTTCATAAGAAGGAGAGATTGTAAGACCCCAACTTTTATGAATAAAGATGAATTTTCTATAATTATTATTTTTGAATGAATTTTATATAATGTTATAGTTGTGGGTAATATTTATAAATTTTTTAAAGTACGCTAGTTGTTTATAATATTCGATTGGTCGGGGAATATTCATTTTAACAGGGAATATTCGTATGACGGTACAATCATTAGTGGACCACATAACGGAATTATTGTTGAATTGAGAAAACGATAAAAAATATTTTATGAAAATAACAGCGGAAGTTTTACCTTTAACTGTTGAAACACCCAGTGCTAAAAGTACAGAAATACGCGTGGTTACATAGTAGCACGCAGTATTGATTATTGATGCTTACGTGAGAAGTCACTCAGTTTTGTTCAATTATTGCTTCAGTAATTGCTGCATAGTATCTCACGTTATTTGATTCAATTATTGTCAATATTTTATATATTATTAAATCAATAATTGAGATAACAAAGTTGTTAATATTATTATTTTCATTATTAATGATGTCTAGAAGTTCTGCCAAGGAGAGGTTTGGTCACCTAATTGCGCGCCAATAAGGAGAAATCCATATTGGAAAGCCCCCTCTTTCCTGGGAACGACCTGGTCGATTAATAGTGTGAATTATGATAATGATGATGAAGTTTTGTTTTATTAGTATTATTAATGTAATAAAACATAAACGCTTTTTATATAAAACAGAATACTTTTATAAAGTTATTCGTTTTATTAGGCTAATAGTAAAATCTTTTTAGATAAAATAGAATAATTTTATAAAGTTATCTGTTTTATTAGACAATAATTAGAATATATTATATTTTATATATGCATAGTATTGCATAGTGCCTACATAGTATTTTGTATAGTAAAATCTTTTTATATAAAATAGAATACTGTTATAAAGTTATTCGTTTTATTAGATTATAAATAGAATATATAATATTTTATTGTAAATCAATCTGGACCGTCCGTTTAAAAGTAAATCAATCTGGATCATTCATGGATTGGTTACTATTCAGTCCATTCTTCTATAACCTGTATACACGGGCTACCCTATACTTGGTGAAATTCTTCTGTTATTCCATTATTTATTATTCTACTGGAATAACATGTTTATGCGAAGTACCGCATGCATGGTGAAATTCAGTTGTTATTACATTCTTTATTATTCTGTTGAAATATCCTGTCTGTGCGTTTTACGCCAGACCTGGTTCCGTCATTATTATTATGTTGGAATATTCTGTCTGTGCGTTTTACGTCGGACCTGGTTCCGTTATTGATTATTCTGTTGGAATAACCTGTCTATGCGAAGTACCGCATGCATGGTGATTTCTGTTGCTATTCCATTCTTTATTATTCTATTGGAATATCCTGTCGGTGCGTATTACGCCTGACCTGGTTCCGTTATTTATTATTCTGTTGGAATTACCTGCATGTGCGGTTTATTGCATGCCTAGTGATTTCTTTTGTTATTCCATTTTTTATTATACTCAGTTGGTTAAAGTTTTGACATCTATACTCCATGAAATTAGTGGAATATCCTTGATACTTGCGTTTCATCTAGTATCTTTTTATGAAAATATTATTTTGAGTATTCTTGAATTTTACTCTACAAAGAAGTATCATGTTGACAATTTGGACGTTATTAGTTCCTAGATAAATTAATTATTGAACTTGTTTTATTGGATTCTTATATCATTGTCATCATCCTCATGTTTATATTATGTTGAAAGTCATCTGTGGCCTGTTATACATAGACGGACTTGGTATGATTATGACCGGGGATTATTCGGTATAATTATGACCGTAATGTTATAAATATTGTGGCAAAATTCCTCATTGGCCTGTAGTGCATTGATGGACAGTTGTTGGAATGATCATGACCATTGATGAATACACGAATATCCTTGGCCCGTTGTGTATGGATAATTTGTGGTTGTGATACTAATGAATATCCTTGGCCGTAGTGCAGGGATGATGTGGATTATTTATTAAGCTGAGTCCCAGCAATAAAAGTGATGAAAAACCTTTTAAATCATAAAAGATAGTAGATTTTATTCTCTACTTGACTCTTTTAATGGATTATTTGTCCGCTATGGTTAAACTTGATGTCTATTATATTTTATCAATTTAACATTGTTGAAGACTAATGATAATTTATTCTGTATTATCTTAGTCATGATATTTTTTACTGGGCTAGTTGAGCTCACCCTTTCTTGCACTGTTCTCTTTAGGAAATAAGAACGTAGCCGGGACTAGTCGGGGAACGGAGTGACGGTCCAGATGATAGTATTAGTAGTCATCACTATTCTGTTAAATATTGTGATAATAAATGTAATGAGGACTTATTCTGAGAGTGGATATTGTCTAGAAGACAATATTTGTATTAAAACTCATAGCTCTCTTGTTCTATATTAAAGATTATATTTGTATTCTGTACCATGTATTTGGCGACTCAGAATAGGTGATGTATACCTATTTTGGGGGCGTCACATTAAACAATAACTTGAACATCCATTACTCAATATATTCTACAAAAGGCTTATATTGATTCAATCATTGTAGTATAATACTACATCGTTCCATTACACAGCCTAAGCTGATTACAATACTATCACGTTATTGCTTTCGAAAAATTGGGGTTTACAAAAGACTACCCTTTGCTATACAAAAGAGGGTTTTATGTCACTACTAGGTACACAATATTTACATACCTACACTACTCTATCCAATAATAAATTACATCTACCTTAAGTCATTATCAAAATCTGCCTTGGCAAGACCGGCAATAATATCACTGCTGATAGTATGTCGCGTCTACCCTGCCTCTATGGGATACCCAGCTACCTGCTGCTGGAAGTCCGCATGAGAACTCCTATGAATATAGGACATTCTCCCTATCTTCTACTTATTGGTCTTTAGCTCCCCATGAGCTCAAAGACCTCCTGTTTCAGCTCATGGACCTTGTCCTTAGCAAAAACTCTCTTGTCGTGCTCCTGCTCCCACATGGTCTCCACATCTGTATTATCCTCTATAACAACCTAGAGCTCTGCTTGTAGCTCCTTAACCTCCTGACAGTAATGGATGTTTCTATCCAACACTGACATAAAAAGTGACATCATTGACTCCCCCGGAGCCATCTCTGCAGCTTTTGCTACTGGGTTGAAGGACAATACCTCCACCTCTTCTTTAATCATGCCATCAAACACAGACATTAAATCAGGGTCCTCTGAGTCTCCAGACTCAATAACTACAGCTTTGGGCTCTCCTGCTATAGGATTCGGTATAATCTCTAATTGATTAACCGATTCTTCACTAACTGCCTATTCTTCTCTAAACATTCCATTTACACCAAACATCTACACAAAATAATTAAGTTGATTAGTACATGTAAGTAGAATAATAAAAACACAAAACATATTCATAATGAATTTTTATAAGGTTATTTTCTGCTTTAACTTCATTAATTTCTCTTATGGTTATGACTTAAGGTTTTATTTTCCCCCCTTAAGTTTTATAACCTAATGCTTTGATACCAACCTGTGACGCCCCCAAATCTGGGTATCTTTCAACCCGACAGATGGTGCTACACGGTACTACCATTCACACATATATTCAATTAAAAAGCCTCAATAGAACGTATATGTCTTCAATATATTCAAAATAATTTTAACATTCCCCAGGTTCTTTGTAACCATTACATTTGTTCTTGTCATAATATCAAATTATATTACAACATTAAAACTATACTATTACATAAGTATTCTACGGGTTCGTCTTCTCTTTTCCCTTATCCTTGCCGGATCCTTCGGTCCGTTCGATCTTAGTTGTATTCATATGGTTCAAGCAAGAGTGAGCATGACTAGCTCAGTAAGTAAAACAATTCTAATAAACAACATGCATGAAACATAGGAATCGTATATCTTCAATAACTGAACAATAGTTACGAAGTACTATCGATAATTCAAAATAGCACTTCTTTTCATTCAAAACATTTTACAATAACAATATTCAGGAAAACATTTTTTTTGGTCCAAGACCTTGAGCATATCATACTTTCTTTGAAAAGGGCATTCCAGCACTAAGTCCATAAGTCCGACATTTCTTATGAGCACTTCTAGGTGATCAGCCTATAGTACTCTATGTTGATCAACACTACATTCATTAAACGTTTGTACGTTTAAGTTGTGGCAACCTCACATGCCTGTTATTTGAAGAGAAAACATTTTAGCATACTCAGTCTTCATTTGAAAACCACAACAATATTAGTTTGGTAAAACATTCACCATGCTTTGATAGATTATAAGAAATCCAACATAACTTAAGTCTAGCCAAAATAATTGGCTCTGACTTCATCATACATCAATTCATGCGTAAGGATACATGAATCACAAACCTTGTTCAGATTGAACTGAAACAAGGGTTAGAATACTTGCCTTTAGCGTCTGTTACTTTTGTAACACGTACACTTTAAGTCTTTAAGTCTCTACAATACATGATCACATAACGTAACACATTAGGTAATATATAATCAAGTATGAGTACAACTATATCTGACCCTTCTTCTCAATCTAATCATGACTTAGATTTATTATTATTGGTTCCGAATTTCCGTTACATCATTCTTACATTCATATGCAATTGAGTTACTTCAACCCTAAGTGATCATACTTAAGGTTTGAACATGACTTGATTAAGTTCCTTAGTTCATTGCTAAACAATTACCATTCATACTATACTTATAAATTTTCTTCATTGTCTACACCCTAGGACTGGTGCTGCAGCTTCAGTTATTACCCTTCAACTCGCGCTGCGGCGCAGGTTAGCAGTAGCCAGAGCCTGGCCTTCGAGCTGCGGCACCATTCACCCTTCACTGTGTTGAGTTGCAGTGCTAATTAGTAGTGTACCATATCTCGGCCTCGCGCTATGGCACGAGCCTCTAAGCCTTGAGTTGCGCTGCGGTTCGGACTCTGTGCCTCAGAAAATTTTGACAGTTTTATCAACTTTGTGAGATTCCCAAGCTCATAACTTATTTGTTATAAGTCCGAATTGGCTCGTTCTAGAACCTACGGTTCACAAATTACGTACTCTACGTGTTCATGCAAGAATTTTATCTATTTGACTTCGTTTACTCAAAATTCATCTATTAGTTCATTTTTAACGAAAACGATAAACGTTCGTGAACGTTCAATGCTCGTTTCTTCGTTCTAAGTCAGAATCCGGTCATTTTTGAGTTCGCAACTCTATAATTCCAAATATGACTCGTCTCCATTGAAAACTAATGTTTCCGATTCAAACACAAAATCCGACTTCCATTTCGAGAATTTAATGAATCCGACGATTATCGTCCAATCGTGTGAATTCTGGTAAAACTTCGTTACTTAGGATTTGTTCATCGTTCTAAATGAATTCTAACCATCATATGAACATCTCAACATACTTATTACAACAAATTATTTTCATGTTGGGTTTTGACTTATTCTTCAAGAGGTCATAACTTAACAAATTATAACTTACAAGATTTCATTTCCATATGACTTATTATTGATTTAAGTCCTTTAAGCAACATTTTTGCATCTTATCAATCATACTAACTTCTTAAAGTAATCATATGACAAGTTCATCATTGTTCTTCATAAGTTCATAACTTATTTAGGTTTATCTTACTTATTCATAACTTATTCGGCTTAAATCTATTGCTTATTCAATTCTTATATGTTCTTAACATACATGTTCATTATGTTATACTTCTCTTATCACCGTACAAAAGTAGAGATAGAAGAATATAGGACAAGAGTCTTACCCTTGATGAACTAGTACTTCTTCTTCTTCTTGAAACAAATATTGAAGTTAGCTTAAAAGTGCTTATTCTCTCTAACAAATAAGTTGCTTAATGTTGGATGAAAACTAACAACCAATTAATGAATTGAGAGCTTGCTATTTATAGAGCATCTAAGGTTAGGGAATTATGGACATTAGAACATCCCACCTCCTTAAATAACCTCATTACTATTCATAACTTAAGCCCTAAGTAATCTTGCTAACCACTCATCTTTCTAGGCCACCACATTAAAAACTTGGTCATCACATAAAGTTCTTGGTCACTAAGATTACCCACATTACCATGGGTTGCCCCATGGGTTACCTTAACCCATTGGATCCTAGCTTGGGCTTGGATTTAATTACTTATCCTAATTTTGGGCTTATAATACCAACTTACTTGGACTTCTCATTAACAACCATTTGAACTTTACATTAATAACTGCTTGGGCTTTACATTAATAACTAACACTTGGCTTAATCATTGATACATCTTGGGCTTGCCCCTTAATGCTTATTGGACTTGTACTTCATACAAGATTCCACTAGTTTATTTCATTTTGATTTTAAATTCTTAACATTCTCAAACTAAGTCCGCAAGAAAAATATTGTGTTTTCCATACTTAGATTATTATTACATAATCCATCTCACCTTAATATTATAACGTTACGTATTTCCTGGAAGTTCAAAAATAATTCCCGAGCGTAAATCGATGAATAGTGTTTTTCAAAAAATTTCTCAGAAAACTTTTATTTTCGTCTTAGAAATTCAAACACTTTAATTCATCCACGTAGTCAAAATACTATGACTTGAACGACATTCATCTTACTAACACATAATAATAACAAATAATATAAGTTTATTCATTAGTTTATTAAACAAAATTGTTTTACAAAGGATCTGAATTTCTCGGTCTTTACAGCAGAGACATGGATAAAGCAGATCACCAAAATATTTGATGTCTTGGGATGCTCCGAGGAGAAAAAGGTTCCCTTTGCCATTTTCATGTTGAGAGGAGAGACTGATTACTAATGGGAATCAGTAAAACATACTCAGCCTGCCGCACTCAAAATATCTTGGGAGAAGTTTCAAGAACTATTCAACGACAAGTACTTTCCCGAAAGTATTCGTCACATGAACGAGGTGGAGTTCATCAATCTAGAACAAAATAATATGACCATGTCGCAGTACGGGGCTTAGTTTGCGGAGTTATCCCTATTTGCCTCCCATTTAGTAGATGATGAAGAGCATATGACGCGGATGTTTCTAAGGGGTTTGAAACCCGAGATACGTCAATACCTCATTTCTCATAAACTGTGTTTGTATTTAGATGTTGTAAATAGGGCTCAGTTATTAGAGCGTGATAATGAGTCAACCTAACCAAGAGATACCAGCCGACAAAGTAATACTACCACTGGTAGCAGTCATCGAAGCAGTGATAACAAACGTGGAGGGAATCAACATGCCATAAATGGTAACCACTTCGGTGGTAATCATGGCCAAGACAATAGGAGTGGAAATTTCAAGAAGAGAAGGTTCAACAACGATGGAAAGACAGCAACACCAGCACCCGTTTTCAAGGAAGGAGAATGACCATCGATTATATGCTTCAAATGCGGAGGGAAGGGACATATCAGTCCAAACTGCGTGATGCAGTCCAAAGCATGTTACAATTATGGAAAAGAAGGTCACCTAGCACGATTTTGTCGTGCACTAAAGTCAAGTCCAGCTGGGATGGAGGCATCAAAGGCCATTCCAGACAAGACAAAACTGGTAGTTCAAGGGAGAGCATTTGTCGTAACCTCCCAAAAAGTGAGGAATCCAAACGAGGTGATCACGGGTAAGCTAATCATAAACTCTAGTGAAGTCTATACCTTATTTGATACCGGTTATACCTATTCTTTTATTTCTACTACTTGCGCCCAATGTTTAAATTTAACTCCGGAGAAATTAGACTTTGACTTATCTATTGAAACTCTGTTAGGAAAAACCTTCATGACATCCACTGTTTATAAGTCTTGTTTGATTCAAATCGGTAATCGTACGTTACCTGTCGATCTTATCTCTTTGAAAATACTTGTATTTGATGTGATTTTAGGGATTGATTAGTTAACTACTCATCATGCTAAAATCGATTGTTTTTGTAAGGTTGTAAGCTTTCATATTCCTAACCATCCTAATATGCGAATTCAAGCAACCAAACCACTAAAGTCAATCACTGTCATATCAAGCCATAAAGCTATTCTTTTATTGAAAAACAGATGTCAAGCTTTCTTAGCCCATGTCAGGGATTTAAATAAAAATACGTCATATTTGAATGATATTTCTATTGTTAATAAATTTCCTGACGTATTCCCTGAAGAACTTCCTGGCCTACCCCCAGAGTGTGAAATTAAATTTTGTATTTACCCCATTACAAAACCCATTCTAAAACCCTCAAGTATTTCTTCACCCAAAACAAACGTATAATGTGCCAAAGAAGTTGGCTCAAGCTGTTGAAGATTACGATAATACCATTCAATACCATCTTGGAAAAATGAACGTGGTAGCTGACGCATTGAGTAGAAGATCGTATGCGTTTACGAGTGCGTTGTTGTTAACACAAAAACCCATTTCGTATAACTTACAAATGATGAAGATAGAGTTAAAGACTCTAGGGATCCACGTGAAGATAACGAATATACTAGTAAAACCAAATTTAATCAATAAAGATAAAGTCGCTCAAACTTCAGACCCGGAGCTGATGAAAACAAATAAGAAGGTTCAAGAAGACGTTATTCTAGAAGCAAGAGTCGATGAAGAGGGAAAATATCAACCCTCGATTTAATTGGCCCATTTGAAATTCTCGATCGAGTAGGAATTGTGGCCTATAGACTCGCCTTACCGCTAAGTATGTCACGTGTTCATAACATTTTTTTTACGTATCGATGTTACGTAAATATATGGACGACCCGAACCACATTATTGAATTAGAACTAGACAATATAGCAGAAGATTTAACGTATGAGGAGATACGTGTTGAAATATTAGATAAGAAGGATCATATTCGACACTCAAAGATTAGACCTTAAGAGTTAGAATCTGACGAGGTATCCTCACCTCTTCGGCATACCAGGTACGTACGTAAATTTCGAAGGCAAAATTTCATAAGGAGGGGAGATTATAAAACCCCGAATTTTATGAAATGAAAGTATTTAATTTTCTTATAATTATTATTTTATTTCATAAATTGTTAAATTGATAAAAGGTTAAAGTTAATGGTGATATTTGAAAATTTTGCAAAGTAAGCAAATTGTCATAAAATATTTAATTGGTCTGGAAATATTCATTTTAACAAGGAATATTCGTACGACGGCACAAACATTGGTGGACCCCACAACAGAAGTATTGTCGTAGTTAGAAAATGACAGAATTATCTTTTTATAAAAATAACGGTGAAAGTTTTATCGATAAACTATTGAACTACCCGGTAGTAAAAGTACAGTAATACGCGTGATTGCATAGTAGCACACGGTATTGATTATTGATGCTTACGTGAGAAGTCACTCAGTTATACTCAATTATTGCTATAGTAATTGATGCATCATATCTCTCATATTATTGATTCAATTATTGTTACAGTATCATCTGTATAAGATTTTATATTATTAAATCAATAATTAAAATGACAAAGTTATTCATATTATTATTTGCAATATTGACGATGTCTAGAAGTTCTGTTAAGGAGAGGTTAGGTCATCTAATTGGGCGCCAATAGGAAGAAATCCTTATCGGAAAGCCCCATCTTTCCTGGGAATGATCTGGTTGTTAAATATTGTGAGTTATAATATTAACGGTGAATAAGTTCGTATTGATTAAAGATGAAATTGATAGTTCCATTGTGTTGTGATTATTAGTGTTAGTGGAAATTGACATTTATTTCGATAATAATTGATATCTAGAAGTTATATTGACCAATCGGGTAATTAATCGGATAAATGAGCAATTAATTGCTATTAATTCTCATACTTATAACTATGTATTCACATGTATGTACTATTTATTCACATGCATGTACTATTAGGGGAGGTGGTGCAAGTTTGATAATACTTGCAGGACTAAATTAAAAATGAAGGAAAAGATGAAAGTATTATACTGTAATATTTCGAGCCCTAAAACGTATAATTATCAAAACTATATTTTCCTATAAATAGAAGCTCATTCATCTTTCATTCTCACCAATTCACTAAGACTCACAAGAGCAATTATAGAGAGAGAAACTGTAGAGAGAAAGAAGAAGAGAAGTTTGATACCTCACTATTCCAGTATCCAATCTTCTTCTGAGGTAAGGGATATTATTTTTATTCATTATTCATAAGGAATAATATTTTCTTTCATACTATGTAGTATGTGAGTAATATTATTTCGTCTCGTATTCCTGATTATACCCTCATTTTATTAAAGTATTGCTTCTATACACCGTGAAATTAGTAGAATATCCTTGAAATTTGTGCTTCATCTAGTATCGTTTCACAAGGATATTTTCTGCACATTCTTGTTAAATTTTAAGATTTCTATGCCAGAGTTTTGTCCATGAGTACTATTCATTTATACAATATTATTCATAAAAGAACTATTCACGGGTACTATTCATAAAGTACTGTTCATAAATTACTATTCATGAGTACTATTCACAAAGTACTATTCACGGGGTACTATTCTCGAAATAGTATTCACAGGGTACTATTCACCCAAAGTATTATTCATGATAAAAATTAATTTCTTTTTGATCCAAATCATTTTTGATACAATATCATTCTTGAATTTTACTCCATAAAGCAGTATCATGTTGGCATTTTAAACGTTATTGAATTCTAGATAAATTAAATTATAAATCTTTAAAAATTTATTCTTTGTTTCTTTTAATTGAATTCTTATATCATTGTCATCAGCCTCATGCTTATATTGTGATGAAAGTCATCTATGGCTTACGTGCATAGATGGACTGTTGATTTATATGATTATGACCAGGGATCATTCGGTATAATCATGACCCGTAATGTTACAAATGATGTGGTAAAAGTCCTTATTGGCCTGTAGTGCATTGATGGACAGTTGTTGGTATGATTATGACCATGGATTATTCGGTATAATCATGACCATTGATGATTACATGAATATTCTTGGCCATGGTGCATGGATGATTCGGTGATATGGATTATTTATTAAGTTGTGTCTCAGCGATAAAATTGATGATAAACTTTTAAATCATAGAAGATAGTAGATATCATGCTCTACTTGACTCTTCTAATGGATTTCTTATTCTGCTGCAGTTGTTAAACTAAAACTTGTTGTCTATTATATTCTATCAATTGTTATACTGTTGAAGGCTAACGATAATTTATTCTGCATTATCTTAGTCATAATATTTATTACTGGGTTAGTTGAGCTCACCCTTTTCTTTCATTGTTCTCTTCAGGAAATGAGAATATAGCTGGGACGAGTCAGAGAATGGAGTGATGGTCCAGGATAAGTAGCTTTAGTATTCCTCACTATTCTATGAAATAGTGTGATAATAATTGTAATGGGGACTCTATTGAGTGTGGATATTGTCTAGAAGATAATATTCGTGTTAAAACTCTCAGCTTATGTTTTTTCATATTTTACAGGACAGTTGTATAATTAAGTTTTTATTTGTATTTTGTAACATGTATTTGGCAACTCAAGATGGGTGATGTATACCTATTTTAGGGGCTTCACAATGTGGGTCCCAGAAGTCTTTAATTCTATCTTAATTCTTTATAAGTCATGCAAAATGGGCCTTTGCGTTGACAATATCGCACTCGTACTTCCATATGATCTTCTACTCAACGCGTCAGCTACCACGTTCATTTTTCCTGGATGGTATTGAATGGTATGATCGTAATCTTTCAATAGCTTGAGCCAAAATCGTTGTCGCATGTTGAGTTCCTTTTGGGTGAAGAAATATTTGAGGCTTTTATGATCTGTATAGATCTCCACTTTCTCCCCATACAGATAATGTCTCCAGATCTTTAGTGCAAAAACGACTGCTGCCAACTCTAAATCATGAGTAGGATAATTCCTCTCATATTCTTTGAGTTATCGTAAGGCATAGGCTTTGACTTTCCCATGTTGCATGAAAACATATCCTAAACCTTTGCCTGAAGCATCGTTGTAGATGATAAATCCCTCCGAACCAGATGGTATTGTCAGAACATGTGCTGAAATGAGTCTTTTTTTGATTTCTTGAAAACTCTTCTCACATTCTTCGCCCCAACCAAATTTTGTATCTTTTCAAGTCAGCTGAGTTAATGGAGTAGCGATTCGAGAAAATCCTCTCATGAATCTCCAATAATAACCCGCTAAGCCCGGAAAGCTACTTACTTCGGTTACTGACTTGGATTGCTCCAAACTTTGTATTGCTTCAATCTTCGCTGGTTTAACAGATATTTCATGATTTGATATCACGTGACCAAGAAATGCTACTTCCTCAAGCCAGAACTCGCATTTCTTCAACTTGGCGTATAGCTTGTTTTCACGAAGCTTTTGAGTATCAGCCTCAAGTGTTGCTCATAATCTTCACAGCTGTTGGAGTATATGAGGATGTCATCAATAAAGACAACCACAAAATGATCCAAATATTCCTTGAATACTCTTTTCATCATATCCATGAAGGTAGCATGAGTATTAGTTAATCCAAAAGACATGACTAGGAATTCGGAATGCCCGTACCGAGTTCTAAAATCAGTCTTGGAATGTCATCAGTTTTAATTTTTAAATGATGATATTCAGAACAAGATTGATCTTTGAAAAGAATTTGGCACTTTGCAACTGGTAAAACAGTTTATCAATGCAAGGCAACGGGTACCTAATTTTGATGGTGACATGATTCAACTCCCGATAATCAATGCAAAGTCGTATACTCCCATCTTTCTTCTTTACGAATAGAACAGGAGCACCCCAAGGAGATGTACTAGGACGAATGAAACCGATGTCTAACAATTCCTGCAGTTGGGTTTTTAACTCCTGAAGTTCAATAGGAGCCATTTGATGTGGGGTTTTAGAAATAGATTTTGTACCGGGTTCAAGGTCAATACAAAATTCGATTTCATGCTCTGGGGGTAGGCCAGGAAGTTCTTCAGGGAATAAGTCAGAAAATTTATTAACAATAGAAATATCATTCAAATCTGACTTATTTTTGTTTAAATCCGTGACATGGGGTAAGAAAGCTTGACATCCATTTTTTAATAAACGAATGAATTTATGGCTTGATATGATAGTGATTGACTTTAATGGTTTGGTTACTTAAATTCGCATAATAGGTTAGTTAGGAATATGAAAGCTAACAACCTTACGAAAACAATCAATTTTATCATGATGAGTAATTAACCAATCAATCCCTAAAATCACATCAAATGCAAGTATTTTCAAAGAGATTAGATCGACAGGTAATGTGAGGGTGCCGATTTGAATCAAACAAGATTTATAAACATTGGATGTAATGAAAGTTTCTCCCAATGGAGTTTCAATAGATAAGTCAAAGTCTAATTTCTCTGGAGTCAAATTTAAACATTGAGCGCAAGTAGGTGAAATAAAAGAATGGGTAAAACCGGTATCAAATAAGGTATAGACTTGGCAAGAGTTTATGATTAGCTTATTCGTGATAACTTCATTCAGGTTCCTTTTTTTTGGAGGTCACGACAAATGCTCTCCCTTAAACTACCGGCTTTGACTTGTCTAGGACAGCCTTTGGTGTCTCCATCCCAGCCGGACTTGACTTCACTACACAAAAAAATCGAGCTAGTCGACCTTCTATTCCATAATTGAAACACGCTTTGGGTTGCTGCATACAGTTTGGACTGATTTGTCCCTCCCCTCCGCATCTGTAACATACTACCGATGGTCGTTCTCCTTCTTTAAAAGCGGGTGCTGGTGCTGCTATCTTTCCATCATTGTTGAATATCCTCTTTTTGAAATTTCTATTTCTATTATCTTGGAAAGAATTACCACCAAAGTGGTTACCATTTCTAGCATGATGATTTCCTCCATGTTTGTTGTCACCGCTTCGATGACTACTACCACTGGTATTATCATTTTGTCGGCTGCTATCTTTTAGTTGGGCTGACTCATTACCGCGCTCCAATAACTGAGCCTTAATTACAACATCTCAATACAAGCAAAGTTTTTGAGAAATGAGGTATTGACGTATTTCGGACTTCAAACCTTGCAGAAATATTTGTGTCATACGCTCCTCATTATCTACTAAATGGGATGCAAACCCGGATAACTCCACAAATTTAGCCTTATATTGCGATACGGTCATGTTGTTTTTCTCCAGCTTGATGAATTATACCTCCTTCATGTGACGAATACTTTCACGAAAGTACTTGTCTTTGAATAATTCTTGGAAATTCTCCCAAGACATCTTTAGTGCGGAAGGTGGAGTACGTTGTACAGATTCCTACCAATAATCTGCCTTTCCTCGAAACATGAAGGTGGCAAAAGGAAGCTTTTGCTCCTCGGAGCATCCCAACACATGGTTATCTGCTTAATCCACGTTTCTGCCTTAAGAGGTTCTGGCTTTCCCAAAAACTCATGTGGTCCCAGCTCCATGAATTGCTTATCGGTGACCAGCCGAGACCTGCTATTTAGTCCACCTACATTTTGAACATGAGTCTCTCTTGCTTGGTGTTGCATGAATTGCAGAAAGCTCCTAAACATCCCGTCGTTCATCATTTGGTTGGTGTTATTTTTACATGAGGATTATTGCTTTCCTGATGAACATTATCTTGGTTATTGATCGGCGGTGACTCAACGGTTTCATGTGCTCTACTGCTTATCTCAACTTTTTAAGATGCCTTTTTCAATTACTGCCACAAAATAAGGGTTAATTGACATGTCATATATTATCCCTATATTCTGATCGACCAATTAAATAACAAATAAGCTTAGGTAGGTCATACTAGCAAATGATTTACCCATCTCCCCTCCCTAGTTTTAGCCTCAAATCTCAGCCAAGGATCATATCCCTAAGCTTTGATACAAACTGTGTCGTCCCCAAAATAGGTATACACAACCCATTCTGAGTTGCCAAATGCATGGTACAGAATTAAAATAAAAACTTAATTTACACAATTATTAGTTGTCGTGCAGAATACAACAAAACATAAGCTGAGATTTTAACACGAATATTGTCTCATAGATAATATCCAAACTCAAATGGAGTCCTCATTAGAATTATTATCACACTACTTTATAGAATAGTGAGGACTACTATAGCAACAATCTCGGACCGTCACTCCATTCTCCGACTAGTCCCAGCTATATTCTCATTTCCGGAAGAGAACAATTAAAGAAAAGGGTGAGCTCAACTAGCCCAGTAAAGAATATTATGACTATGATAATCCAGAATAATTTATCCTTAGCCTTCAAAAGTATAAAAACTGATAGAATATAATAGACAACAAGTTTAACTACAGCGAAATAAGAAATCCATTAGAAGAGTCAAGTATAGTATGATATCTACTATCTTCTATTATTTAAAAGTTTATAATTAATATTTTATCTCTGTAACACATCTCAATAAATAATCCACATCACTGAATTATCCATGCATTACGGGCCAATGATATTCATTAGTATCACATCCACGAATTATCCATGCACTACGGGCCAAGGATATTCGTTATTATCACCAATGGTCATGATCATGCCAAACAACTGTCCATCAATGCACTACGAGCCAATGGGGACTTTTACCACATCATTTGTAACATTACAGGTCATGATTATACTGATACATAATTCCTGGTCATAATCATACCAATCAACAGTCCATCTATGCACTACGGGCCAAAGATGACTTTCATCACAATTTAAGCATAAGGATGATGACAATGATATAAGAATTCAATTAAGTGAGAGCAAGGATAAATTTTAAATATTTATAAATTAATTTATACAAAATATAATATATTCTGTTTTATATAAAAAGTTTTCTATTTTATTACTATTATAATACTAATAAAATAAAACTTATATAATATATATATATACAACCACACACAGGACAAACACACACACACATGCACACATATATATATAACTTATATATATATGTAATAAAACAAAACTGAGATAACTTTCTATCAGTGATTTTGAAAAATGAGTAAGTGGGATCCATGTAATAAGCCAAACTTACAACAAATACTTCATAAAAAACCCCTCTATTTATCTCAATTCACTTGACTTCACTATACACATTTTTAATAACATTTATTCATCATTAATATTATAACTCGCAATATTAACAACCAGATCATTCCCAGGAAAGAGGATGCTTTCCGATAAGAACTTCTCCTTATTGGCACGCAATTAGATGACCAAACCCCTTTTCTCGACAGAACTTTCTAGACATGTCAATAATACAAATAATAATATGAATAACTTTGTCATCTTGATTATTGATTTAATAATATAAAATATTATGTAGATGATACTGTGACAATAATTGAATCAATAATATGAGATACTATGCAGCAACTACTGTTGCAATAATTGAATATAACTGAGTGAGTTCTTATGTAAGCATCAATAATCAAAAATAATGTACAATACATGTGTTATTGTGCAACCACGCATATTATTGTACTTTTATCACCGGGTATTTCAACAGTTAACGGTAAAACTTTTGCCGTTATTTTTATAAAAAGTTATTTTTGTCGCTTTCTAAATTCGATAGTAATTTCGTAGCGGGATCCACCAATGATTGTATCGTCGTACGAATATTCCCTTATAAAACAAATATTCTCCGACCAAACGAATATTTTATGACAACTTGCTTACTTTGCAAAATTTGTAAATATTATCTACAACTTTAACATTATATAAAATCCACACCTTATTATTCAAAATGATATTTAGAGAAAATTAAATCTTTATTCCTAAAAGTTGGGGTCTTACAGATGTAATGTGTAGGACATTGAAAATTTTGATTTGTAACTATAATTGTAGCTTGTGCACAAGGCAAGTTCTCTAACCTAACTTTATTTGAGCAAGTTCCTATACCTTGTTTTTTTACATAAAGCAAGTTCCGTATTCTATCTTTTTATTACTGTTCAAGTCAAGATTTCATATTAAATGCTATCATTCTTTAAAAGCATGATTCCTGTTATACAATACTTATTCGATTGTATACCTCTTGAATTTTATTATTCAAATTGAATACCAATTGTTGTTGAACCTTATAAGACTAGCAAACCCTTATTGATTCACTTAGTCCATAGTTGACGAACATTCTAAATTTGAGAACCATTATTGATCTTATCCAAATCAAAATTCCTTTGGTGCTGACTCTAATTTCAAACTGAGATGAACAACCTTATTATAGGGGATTAATTATGATTTAGCGTTAAGATATTGTGCACAATATGGTACTAAGGGCTGATTTCCCCTAAGTACGAGAAGAAGAGTCCATAGTCTTATGACTGTTAAAGGTTTTAAGTATAAACACTTGACAACTTAGGACATATTTCAAGGTCTTATGACCCTCATAAGTTCTTTTGATTCTTGTTATTCATTATTGATTCAAAAGCCGAGTTTTCTTATTTTAGAAGTCTTTGATTCTCTCGCATGTTATTATATTATTGTAACATTATTATACTTGTGGGCAATTATTCTCACTCTTGCATAATAATAACATGACAGTTAAGAAAGAACAGTCTGACGAGCCTTCTACTAGCAAAGGTAAGGGCAAGGTCAACAAGTGATGAAGACTTGTTGATTATTTTTATATTATGTTTCAGACTTATGTTTAAATTGTGTAAGACTTATTATTTTTTTTCCGCATTTAAGATTTATGGTTAGTATGACCTGAGATTGATGTATTTAAAATCAGATGTTGTAACTCCAAAAGGAGAGGATTTATTTCTATCTATTTATGGTTTTTATTTATTATGGGTAGATAGACATATGATGTTTGTACAGTGAACACCAAATCTCGTGGAAAGTGAAGTACCCAGATTTGGGGGAGTCACAAATAGTACCCCATGAATAGTACCCAAATAAATAGTACCCCGTCAGGTAAAGTACCCCGTAAGGCAAAGTACCCCGAATCCCCGAGTGGATAGTACCCGAATAAATAGTATCCCGTGAATAGTACCCCAAATGAAAATATTGGAATTTAATAAGAAAGTTTAGACCAATATTCTAATGAAACAATACTAGATGAAGTGCAAAACTCAAGGATATTCTACTAGTTTCGGGGATTATAGAAGCAATACTTACCATAGTAAGTTTAGATTTAGGAATATGAAATAAAATAATATACGAAATTATAAATAGATTTTCACCCGTCATACGGTAATTCGCGTAGACAGATCTTTTCCACAAATAAATAATGAGTACAAAGGGTTATTCACCATGCATGCGATATTCCGCGTAGACAGGTTATTCTCACAGATTAAAGAATGAATACGAAAAATAATATCCCTTACGAATATGAAAGAAATAATACCCTTTACCTTAGTAAAAGACTGGATTTTGCAATAGTGAAGTAGCAAAATACTCTTCTTTTTTTCTCTTTGTAGATTCTCTCTCTATATTTTCTCTTATGAGTCTTAGTGAATTGATGAGAATGAAAGAAGAAATAAGCTTCTATTTATAGGAGAATGGACTAAATAGTAAATGATTCATGGATAGTCCAAATTGATTTACTATTAAAACGGGCGGTCCATATTGATTTACTATTAAAACCACAACCGACGGTCCATATTGATTTACTATTAAAACCACAACCGACGGTCCAGATTGATTTACTATTAAAACCACCACCGACGTTGCAAATTAATTTAGTATTAAAACCACCACCGACGGCCCAAATTGATTTATTATTAAAACAACCACATACGGTACAGATTGATTTACTATTAAAACCACCACCTACGGTTCAGATTGATTTAGTAATAAAACCACCGCCGACGATCCATAAAATTAGTACATCTCTCCATAGAATAATAAGTCAACTTACAACAAATGCCTCGTGAGAAACCCCTCTATTTATATAAAAAATTGAATAAATATTTACCACAAATCACTTATCTTTAATAAACACATTTTTAATCTTTTAACAATTATTCATCTTTAATATTATAACTCACAATATTGACAACCAGATAATTCCCAGGAAAGAGGAGGCTTTCCGATAAAGATTTTTCCTTATTGGCGCATAATTAAATAACCTAACCCCTTTTCTCGACAGAACTTTCTAGACATTGTCAATAATACAAATAATAATATGAATAAATGTGTTGTCTCAATTATTGATTTAATAATATAAAATATTGTGTAGATGATACCGTGACAATAATTGAATCAATAATATGAGGTACTATGCAGCAACTACTGTTGCAGTAATTGAATAAAATTGGGTGACTTCTTACGTAAGCATCAATAATCAGATATACTGTACAATATCATGTGATACTGTGCAACCACGCGTATTATTGTTCTTTCATTATTGGTATTTCAACAGTTTAACGATAAAAATTTTGTCATTATTTTAATAAAAAGTTTATTTTTGTCGCTTTCTATATCCGACAGTTATTCCGTTGTAAGGTCCACCAATAACTGTGTCGTCGTACGAAAATTCCCTAACAAAAAGAATATTCCTCGACCAAACGAATATTTTATGATAACTTGCTTACTTTGTAAAATTTGCACATATCACCTATAACTATAATATTATATCAAATCACACCTTATTATTCAAAATAATATTTAGAGAAAATTAAATCTTTATTCTTAAAAAGTTGGGGTCTTACACTTATTGTAGAATAAATATTATTTATTTAAATAAATTAATAATTTAATTTATTTATTTAAATAAGATTAGAATTGTTCTAATTAATTTATTCACAACCAGTTTAATATGGAAAACCTAAAGGGTCACACCATAAAAGGAAGAATAATTATTTAAGAAGATAATGGCATAATCGTAATAATATTTTAAGTGTATTTAATTTAATCTATGGTGATAGAGTAAATTAAATAACTTAATATTTATCATTTAATATTTTGAAAATATTAAATATAAATTAATAAAAGTAGTCTTATTAATATTATTAAAATTATTATTATTTTAATTTCTAAAGGAGTTTAGGAATTAATTTTAATATAAGTACTCTCATTTATTCCTAATAGGTCTAGGAGACAAATTAATTAAAAGAGTTTAATTAATTATCCCTAATAAGATTAGGGAGCCTAATTAATTAAAATAGTTTAATTAATTAAATAATAACCTATTTTAATTATATTAAAAAGGGTTAACTAATATCTATATAAGAGGAGTCTTATATCAGATATTAGTAAGATATACGTACTTCTAATTGTTGGAGAGTACACCCCTTTTTTCTACAGAGAAAGAAAACTAGGGTTTTAGCCATACCACCCTTCTTCTTAAATATTCTTCTTCCTTGGTGGATTATCTGTAGAGGTCATACACTTGGGTGCCTAACATTGATCAAATGAAAGGAATCTAACTCGGAGATTTAAGATTAAAAAGGGTCAACTAATATCTATATAAGAAGAGTCTTATATCAGATATCAGTAAGATATATGTACTTCTAATTGTTGGAGAGTACACTCCTTTTTCTACGGAGAAAGAAAACTAGGGTTTTAGCAATACCACCCTTCTACTTGAATATTCTTCTTCCTTGGTGGATTATCTGTAGAGGTCATACACTTGGGTGCCTAACATTGATCAAATGAAAGGAATCTAACTCGGAGATTTAAGGAGACCGTGGTGAAGTAGGAGTTGAGCACGTACCTGTGGAAGCTCGTATCTACAAGGGTATGATTTCATAACTTCTTGTTCTTCATTTTAATTAATAATATGCATAAAGGATGATCCGGGTAATTGGGTTGCGAAAATTTTTAAAATCTGATTATACTTTGCTTTCGCTATTTTTGCAATTTGATTGCGTCTTTGATCTTCACAAAACCTAAGAGTGGTATCAGAGCCAAATCTTTATGCTGTTATTAATTGCTTAGATTTGATATGTATGATTGATATGTGTTTTATACAAATTTTTTTGGACTTAATTGATAGCATATAATTAAGTTTTTGGAGAAATACTATAGAATTCGCGAACTGGAAAATAGTTTCTACGAACTGGCGCTGGAACGACTGTTTTCTTAGTAAACGGCGCGCTGCAGCGCCAGGTCGGTTTTCAAAAATTGTTAACCAACACTGCAACGCCGATTCACAGTATAAATCTGGCGTTGCAGCGCCATAACAGGGTTTTTAAAAACGGGTTGATCCAGCGCTGCAGCGCCCATACCCAGTACATTTGGGGCGCTGCAGCGCCGGTGCCCAGAAAGGAATAATTTTTTTATTTATAGAATCTGTTTTCTAATTAAAATAAAAGTTTTATTCAAATTAAAATGGGATTTTATATTTTTCTAGAAATTCTAAATTAAAATAAAGTTGTTTATTTTATATTTAGAATATAATTTCATATTGATTAAATAATGGTGTTTATTTTAAATCAAAATTAAAATTGATGCTAATTAAATTTGCCCATTAAATTGATATCAATATATATTAAATATTTATTATTCATAAGATGAATATTTTATTTATTGATACATATGGTGATATTTATGATAATAAATAGGGTTAATTATGAACAATTGACTAATGTGATTAGATTTATTTTAGTTGGATGCTTGAATGAATGAGTTTTATTAAATGGGATATGCGTGCCTCGTCTTTTCTAGTTTTCTTCTTGATGTAAATTATATCTCTCTCCTATGTACTTTCCCTTGACAGTTGATCAATGTTTCTATTTAAACTAAATAGTTTATGTAATAGGATTAGTTAGAATTTTTCGAAGAACCGGAGATTAAGAAGCAAGGAGCGCTTAAAGAACCGTTTGTAATAGAGCATGGGTTTAAATATAATATTTATATTTAAATGTTAATTCTTGCACCCCTAGGGTTTGACCTTTTATTCACTTGGTAGCTCTAGTGAACCAAACTAGAATAAAAGTCCATAATCAATCCGGGTAGAATATAGTATTTTATAAGTGCATGCTAGTAATAATATATAGGGACTGGTCAGAAGTAAAAAATTGAGCAAGGATGAGGTCATCCTACGAGTGGGAAATGGAGCAAAGGTTGCTGCATTAGCTGTCGAGACTTATTGTTTAGCACTGCCTACGGGCAAGTCCATTAGATTAAATAATTGTTATTTTGTTCTGTCACTTATTGAAAATATTATGTCAATTTTTGTATTGGACATGGATGGTTTTGACATTATAATAAAGAACAATAGTTGTTCTATTTATAATAATAATGTTTTATATGGTGTTGGCAATTTCTGAAATGGACTTTACATACTTGACTTGCATGAAAATATACTTCAAATTGAACAAACTAAGAAAAGGAAAAGAGATGATGTAAATTATACCTTTATGTGGCACTGTAGACTCAGTCATATTAATGAAACAAGATTATCCAAGTTGCATAGAGATGGGCTCTTAAAGCTATCTGATTATGAATCATATCCAATTTGTGAATCTTGTCTCATGCGCAAAATGACTAAATCTCGTTTTAGTGGAAAAGGAGAAAGAGTTACAAAGTTGTTAGCATTGGTTCACACAGATGTATGCGGACCTATGACAATGAATGCAAGAGGAGGGTATTCTTATTTTATTACTTTCACTGATGATCACTCAGGGTTTGGATATGTGTATTTAATGAAATATAAATCCAAATCACTTGAAAAGTTCAAAGAGTTCAGAAGTGAAGTAGAGAAGTAAAATGGCAAGAGTATTAAGATTCTTCGATCAGATCGAGGAGGTGAATACTTAAATAGTGAGTTTCTCAATTGTCTCAAGGAAAATGGTATAATCTCACAATGAACTCTACCAGGAACACCACAGTTGAATGGTGTATCTGAAATGAGAAATTAAACATTGTTGAAAATGGTTCGTTCCATGATGAGTTTTAGCGATCTTCCAGTGCCATTCTGGGGATATACCCTAGAAGCGGCTACATATCTACTAAATAAGGTTCCCTCGAAATTTGTCCCTAAGACTCCATATGAGATGTGGACATGGAGGAAATCTAGTCTTAAGCATGATAAGATTTGGGGATGTCCAACTTATGTGAAAAGGTATCAGAATGATAATCTTGGAACAAGACCTGATAAGTGCACATTTATGGGATATCCTAAAGAAAGTTTAGGATACTATTTCTACAATCCTACTGTACAAAAGGTGTTTGTTGCCAAACATGATGCCTTCTTGGAAAAGGAGTTTATCCTTGAAGGGGCCAGTGGGAGGAAAATAGATTTTGAAGAAATTCAAGAACCACAAACCACTACAAGTCAAATGGATGAACATGTACAAGTAGATATACCTTTTGTACCACACCCTATTCGTAAATCTGGTAGAATACCGAAGATACCTGATAGGTATGGATTCATCATAGAGGATGAATATGAGGTATGCATCACAAATGATGATGATCCATTGAACTACGAATAGGCTATGAGTAGTAAAGACTCAGAGAAGTGGCAAGAAGCCATGAAATCCGAGATGGACTCCATGTATGAAAACTAAGTATAGACTTTGGTTTCACCACCTGAAGGCATTAATCCTATTGGGTGTAAATTGGTCTTTAAAATAAAGACTAAAGCAGACGGAAAAATAGAGACCTATAAGGCCCGACTGATCGCAAAAGGTTTTAAACAAAGACAAAGAGTTGACTATGATGAAACATTCTCACCAATAGTGATGCTCAAATTCATTCGGATTTTGCTTGCGATTGCAGTTTACCATGACTACGAAATCTGGCAGATGGACGTGAAAACGACCTTCCTCAATGGGAAACTTGAGGAGGATGTGTATATGACACAGCCAGAGGGATTTGTTTCAAATGTTGGAACAATTCAAGTCTGTAATCTACAACGATATAATTATGGGTTAAAGCAAGCTTCTCGTAGATGGAACATTCGTTTTGATGAGACAATCAAAGAGTTTGATTTTATCAAAAATAAAGATGAACCATGTGTGTACAAGATGGTTAGTGGGAGCATTGTTTCATTCCTTGTATTATATGTTGATGATATATTACTGATAGGGAATGATATTCCTATGCTACAATCAATTAAAATCTGGTTATCTAAACACTTCTCCATGAAGGACTTGGGAGAAGCATCCTATATTTTGGGGATAAAAATCTATAGAAATAGATCTAAAAGGATGGTTGGCTTGTCCCAACAAACGTACATTGACTCGATGCTAAAGAGGTTTAGCATCAAAGATTCCAAAAGAGGGCTCATGCCGATGAGCTATGGAATACATCTCTCCAAGAAACAGACCCCAAAGACACCGGAGGAGAGAGACCGTATGAATAAGATTCCTTATACTTCAGCAATAGGATCTATCATGTACGGTATGATATGTACTAGACCGGATGTCGCTCATGCACTTTATGTAACAAGAAGATATCAGTTGAATCCAGGAGAAGAGCACTGGAAGGCAGTAAAAATTTCCTAAAGTACTTAAGAAGAACTAAGGATGCATTTCTTGTCTATGGTGGGTCTGAATTGAAACCAAAGGACTTCACAGACTCAAGTTTTCAAACAGACCAAGATGACAGTAAATTCGTTTTGAGGTATGTGTTTACCTTGAATGGTGGCGCTGCGGCGCACAAACAAGCATGTTAAGCAGCGCTACAGCGTTGCGATGCAGTTTCTATTTCTGCAGTTCGTGAAGAACACATAACATGGCCAAATTAGGCCAAAACTTCACACAAACAACGAATTTAATATTACCCATATACTATAAACTTAACAAAAATATTTTATAACATTCTTAGCATGCTTTTAACAACTTAAGTCACATAAACAACAAGATTTGAAGTCATAATTTTGATATTTTTATGAAAAACTCTATTTTTGATATTCTTAACGAAATCAACTACTACGAACTCGCTTTTCAACCAAATCAGTCCATATAAGTTTCATTCTTTTTGTTTTTACATGTATAAACCTAATCATTCATCAATTTACCGATTAATATGAAATTTAAACATAAATTTTCATACTTTTAAAGCCACATTCATACATACTTCTCTGTAAACTACAAAACTCCAATTAAACACTATTACATGGATTTGATTACTCTAAAACACATATAAATTATATTTATATAACATGTTATAAACATATACAACATCATATATTCAACAATTGACCATAAAATTCAATTATAGAGAGTTAAAATTGATTTTCATGAAGAACTTTAAGAACGTAAATTAAAATTTGAGATTAAAGGATTACCCTTGATTTCTTTACTTAGATACACAAAGATGATAGGAACTTCCTTCTTGATTCTACAAAACTTCTTCCTCAGTAACAATTTTCTCTCAATTCCCTCTCTTTTCTCTCTGAGTTAGCGCTCTCCAGACTAAAAGAATGAATGAATAAAGGCGTATAAATTAATCGGTGCGTACATGGGTAGCGGTTAGGCGCAATATGGCCTTAACTACTTCCATGTCCTCAAGGCCATGTTTGGTTTCTTTCAAATTAATTCATTTCTCATTATTTTAATTAACTTATTATTATATAGTTTATTTGTCACACTTTAATTAATCAAATATTATTATTTAAACTCAATTAAATAAAAAGGCAATGTTACTTATTAAATCAAATCATCACATAATTAAAATTCTCATTTATTAATTATGACAAATCAATAAATCTCTAATTAATTATTTAATTAATTAGAATAACATTAAAATTATTTAACAACTCATTTAATCTAGTTATCTCAATTAAATTCACACTTTGAATTATAATGTTATTTCTCACATTAATTTAATCAATGTAACATATTTATTTAAATTAATCTACTACAATTCCATCAAATATTTATTTAACTCAATAAATAAATTAATAAAATATTTATCTAATTTTATAAATATTTAAAAATTAAATACAAAAGTCTCATTCGTCACATTTAGCCAATGATATATTATGGTGTACTAGCTGAATATGTCAATTTATAAAACCCAACTCCTTTTAACAATATGATTTACTTTAGTTGCCACATGCTTGCATTGATGTAGGAATATGTTAGCAGGCCCACATGAGCTGAATAGCTTGCTTAATTCCGTTAGTCAAATAATGCTCAATTTTTCCTCCAGTTTATTTTTAAAATCACGGAACCTCTTCAATTGTAACTAAAATAAAAATATAAAAACAGTGAGTTTATTTAGGTACAAAATAAATACAAAAGATTAAATATTAAGAAATAAAAATATAAAATATTTTATACTCGTCAAATTTCTGAAAAATCTGAGTTGTTACACATCATTTTTTGCATTATTGCTAAGATTTGAGAATGACCTTAATGTCGACGGACTCATAGGTGACGGACTTGTCCATCGAGAATGACCTCAATGTCGACGGACATGGGGTAATTCCCGACGGACCTGTCCATTGGCTATGACTAGTTTTTCGTAATGAATATGCATCAATCGAGTATGTTTTGAATCATAATTGAGAATTCAAATAATTTGAATCCTAAACAAATCGAGTATAACATTGTTCAAATTCTACTCGTATTTTTATTCAACTTATTTTTTGTGTTTAGATTTGGATTATATTATTAGAAAATCTAAGTTTGGTTTATATTTTTTCAAGACGTGCCCGCATCGAGCTAATATGAACCATTTGGTTCGATTTACAACATTAACAATATTAATAATTAATAAAGATAAACATATTAAGACTATGAAAGGAAGCCAAGAGTCACATGCACTGGGTAAGGACATTCAAATAATTAATACCAATACATAACAAGTCAAGAGGAGATAGAGATACATTAATTTGGTTGGTCATTTCAAAGATAATTTGGTCATCAACTTATAATTTTTAAATGCAAATTACATTGTAGAAATATATGTTCAAATAAAATAAATATATTTATATTTAGTTCTCTTGAACAATGTATCAGTCATACTACCTTTTCATCTTCATGTATATATACTACAACTATATCAATAAAAATTTGTATATCTATCTATCTATCTACACACACGCATAAAAATAATATCTAAAAGAAGAACCTGCAATTACATTAATTTGTGTGATCATTAAATTGATAGATAATTATAAAAAATAACGAATTTAAATTGAAATAAATTTGGCAAAACTAAAATATTCACTGTTATTGACACGTTTTACTGATTACACCATTAAACATTTAATTTTTAAAATTACTCCAATAAACTAATTATTATTTTAAAATTGAGTCATTCTGTTAAAAAAAATAAACATGCGTTAATTTTTTATCGAAAAAACTAATTATTTATTCACTATAGTTGGCATGTTTTACTGATTACACCATTGAACTTTTAATTTTTCAAATTATCCCATTAAACTAATTAATATTTTGAAATTGGGTCATTCTGTTACAGACCTCACGAGTGTTAAATCGTTTTAGTTTTTATTCTACGTGGAAGTTAAAAAGAAAAAAAATAAACAAATTTAATTTATTCTCTATCTTCCTTGCTTTAATCTCTCTCTTCTCCCCCTTCTTTCAAATCAAATAGATCTACATATTTTCCCTCTCTAAATTTTATGAAAATTCCTAGATCTGAATACCCAAAACATTGAATTGAGCTTTAAAGTTCAGCATTAGATATAACAATGGAGTCTGAACCCCCAACAATAACAACAGATGAAGTAAATGGTGTTGCAGTAGATTTTCTCCCTTTCACCTCAACTATCAGCAGCCTTATGTCTACGAACACCTTTCATTCACTCTCGATGTGTATATATATATATATATATATATATATATATATATATATATATACACACACACACACACACACATGTGGTAGTAATATTTTGTTAAATTGATTTGGTTGGGATTGCATTTATTATTTGATAGGAGTCTGAGTTTTTACAAATGGATGCGGAGATAATTCAGGCAGATGCAAAATGTTGTTGTTGCCAATTATTGCGTTTTCATTAATGTCTACTGCTGATGCATTATTTTTCATTCACGAGGAAGTTTTTTCTATTGATAAATACCTGAGATTAAAGTACCCAAAATATTTTAATTTTGTTTGCTTTCACTTTCGAGTTTTTAATTATTTTTTGCCACATAAGTAAATATTTTTTTATTTTTGAATTTATTTTCCAGAGCCACAGATAAAAAATTAATGTCTGCTTAATTTTTTTTAACAGAATGACCCAATTTCAAAATATTAATTAGTTTAATGGGATAATTTGAAAATTTAAAAGTTCAATGGTATAATCAGTAAAATATGTTAACTACACTGGATAATTCATTAGTTTTGTCAATAAAAATTAACGTCATTTTATTTTTTTTAACGGGATGACCTAATTTCAAAATAATAATTAGTTTAGTGGGGTAATTTGAAAAATTAAAAATTCATGGTATAATCAGTAAAATCTGTCAACTACAATGAATATTTCATTAATTTTATCAAATAAATTTTAATCCCAAAAATAAAATAAACCCCATCTAAAAAAAATATCACGTGCCTCGGGTTCACTTGTTCTAAGGTGGTGGAAATGATTATTGCATATCACTCCAAACAATTCATGCTTAGCTATAGAAATTGTTGGAGCATATGATATCATATTTATGTCGACTAAGTTGTCTATGGGGACACAGCAACATTTTCTTGGGGGTGGGGGACTATATTGTGTCCTCTTTTGATCTTGATATAGTTATTTAAAATACTTTCTCCTCCTAATAATTTGCATGTGATGGGGGACTATATAATTATTTATGTAACTTGTAAATTGATGCATGTGATTCACATGTTCTTAGTTGAGAGTTGAAATGTAAATTTTATAGAGTGAATTATACTCCCCCATTATTTTTTTAACTGTCGTTTTAAGAAAAAGTCCAAATAATGCAATATATGGAGATGCATTTAGGTATTAACTACTTACGGTAAACTATTTTTTCATCATTTTCTGCATATGTTTCCAATATCACAAATATCACATTCATTCAAAACTAGTGATACATCTTTAAAACATGATTTCAAAAGAAGATTATTTTTTTCTTCAAAGAATATATTCCTAACAATCACTGAAAGAGTAACTTGATAATATTAAATTTAAGGAGGATGTATTTAATAATGACTATTAAATATTATTTTTTTTCAGTGGCAGATTTTTGTAGAGTTTGTGGATTTTAAAAAATTTTAAAATTACTTTTAAAGACTGGATGAAATAAGTGACAACCTTTTATAAACTTTTTACCAAGATTTTGATAGACGTTTGTATACTTCTAATATATCTTGAAGCTATTATTAATTGTTAAAAAGTCAACAAAGATCTTATATTTTAGATGAAATGATTATGGTATTAAATATTAATATTAAAATATTTTGACCATGTCATATTGAAATAAAAGGCATTGTTGAAGTTGAATTATTAAATCATACACAGTCTATTATAAGAAAATGTCTTATTACATAATTTTAATATTTCATTAAAAAAAAGTCATTTTCTACTAACAGTAATTAAAATAATGATTTCAATTTTAAAATTGTTCATTATTATTTTACTATCAAGTCATTATTACTAAAATAACAATTTATAATTTTCAACAAATAGCAAATTTAACAAATTTATTAATTTTAAAAATAAAAATAAAACAAAATACCGTCTTAATACTTACAAATATATTAAATGAGATTTTTTTATGGGAGAGAAGAAATATAAAATGATATTAAAATATTTGTTATCTCCATTTATACCATTGGTTCTATTTGGAACCCTTAACGTTATTTCATCTTTTTAACTCATCCTCCTTTTTATCTCCCCTCGCCTACTATAATAGCTCTCTTCCTTTTTGGAGTTCGTATTTTGAGAGGAATGAGGTAGAGAGAAAGTGAGACATATATATATATATATATATATATATATATATATATATATATATATATATATATATATATATATAGGACCTTGATCTAGTCAGGACTCCCTGACTTTACTTAAAATCCGAACTCTATATCTCAGCCGTAGGATCCCATCCAACGGAGCATAAAGAATTTGCTTGAAAAAAATAAAATTTGCGGATCTTCTTTTGGGTTAACCCAAAACTGATCGGGTCAACAAATTAGAAGGTATCCTCCCCCAAAAATCAATCGTGCCTCTCTCTTCTAGACTCTCCCTTCTACGATCGTCGCCTGAGTTTCTCGAAGCTCTGGTTTGCAAAATAAAGCTCGGCTCTCTCTCCGGCCAGTCTCTCCGTGTCTTAAGTTGTGTGATGATGTCAAACTTAAATGTGAAATGTAATATGGAGATGTTATTACTTCTCTATTTTCAGAATCTGAGTAAAGAAATCCTACAGTTTATTCTGCTTATGTTGGAGTGTTCATGTCTATTTTCATGAATTACTAGACAGCAATGACTTGCAATCCTGATTTATATAGTCTCTGCTTCTCTTAGTTTATTATGCTTTGTTATAGTCTCTGCTTCTTAGTTTATTATGCTTTGTTATGCTTTGTTATAGTCTCTGCTTCTTAGTTTATTATCCTGACTTGCAATCCTACAGTTTATTATGCTTTGTTATCTCTGTAAAACATAGGAATGAGATAAAATTGATGCCAAGCAGCTTGACACTAATGCTTTTTCTCTGTTTAGTCTCTGTTTACTAATTTTTGGGCGCAAATGTTATCCACCTTAGCTTTCATGATAATAATGAACTAGATCTCTGGCAGTAACTATAAGCAAGGTTCAAAAAAAAAAAATGCATATGGGTTTGTTGGCATCCCCCATTAGCAGTATGATGGGTTTCTTTTGCTTCAATGGTTTGTGAAAAGAATTCCCTAAAATACTAAATTTCACAATTAATGCTAAAAAGTTTTCATGCTAAAATGGAAGAGTATATGTTAGATTTTGAACTTTTGGTAAGGGAAAGAATAGGCCAAATAGATGGAAATAAACTGTTCCTTTACAGTTTGCTAACTCAACTTTGGCATGAAAGATCGCCATGATATTGTTCGGATACTAAGGCGTTCAGTCACTGCACTCCACTAATGTATCTCATTTACCAACAGTGAAACCACCACCAAACAACAACTAACTGATCTTTATCAATTATATGGAGCAGTATATATGTATTAAAGCTTCCAACGTACAAAACCATATGCACAAGGCATATTCATACACAATTACAACTCAGACTAAGCTTATAAATATCCATACATTTAGTTATATTTCACAGTTGAAGTAGATAGAAATTAAGTTTAATTTAATTTTGGGCTTCTTATCACAAAATTCATCTCTTGAACTCCTTCCGTGCCTGGTCCCTCTCTTCAAGCGCCCGGTCCCTCTCCTTTATTGCATTACCTTGAGCTAGAAGAGCCATTCTCAGTCTTCTCCTCGGGACCTCGTCACTAAGCCCTTCAGCCACGTTGATTAGCACATCCAATTTTGAAACACGAGTTTCAACATCAGCTGGGGAAGAGGCTGGCACAGCAGAACCAGAATGTTTTCCTGAAAGCCAATAGGATCAACACTAAGGAACCAGCAGATTCGAAAAGGAGAAAATAACAATAGGATAGATTATATAGGCATGTGACATACTTGGCACTTGAGATTGCTCTTCCACTTGTCCAAGTGTTTCAGATATTGGGAATCAAGACCTAATCGCAAGGAGGATGGAACAGAACAGAAAATTATAACAGAAAATTAGAAGCCAACGACTGCAAGATTCAAGGAAGAAATTAAGTACAAAAACCTAAATCCTTACCCGTTATTTTTCAATAAATGTTCAACAGAGACAGAGACGACGGAGGCTCTGGTCGGAGAGAGAGCCGCGGCCATTGTTCAGATTTTGCAGACCTGATACTTCGCCCGGCGACGATGGTAGAAGGGAGAGTTGCTCTGGATAGAAGAGAGAGGCGCGACTGATTTTTGGGGGAGGAGACTTCTAATTTGTTGACCCGATCAGTTTTGGGTTAACCCAAAAGAAGATCCGCGAGTTTTATTTTTTTCAAGCAAATTCCTTCTGCTCCGTTGGATGGGATCCTATGGCTGAGATATAGAGTTCGGATTTTAAGTAAAGTCAGGGAGTCCTGACTAGATCAAAACCCTCCTTTTTGGAACCCTTAACGTTATTTCATCTTTTTAACTCATCCTCCTTTTTATCTCCCCTCGCCTACTATAATAGCTCTCTTCCTTTTTGGAGTTCGTATTTTGAGAGGAATGAGGTAGAGAGAAAGTGAGACATATATATATATATATATATATATATATATATATATATATATATATTATTTTCTCTTCTTTGTTTGATCTCCTCTATCTCTTTCTATTTCTCCTTTGTTCATCTTTTCCCTTTCTCAAATATTTGGAATCTTCAGAGATGAGTTGAGACTTTGGATATGGGTATCTCTTCTTCTAAAGTCTATCAAACTCTATCATTTGACAGAAATCTAATTTGAATACCAAAATACTTTTATAGACTTTATAAAAGTCTCAATTCAATATCACCTAACTTTTAAAGATATTTCAAAAGTTGTAATTGAATAACAGTAAACTTTTATAAACTCTTTAAATGTCTTGATTGAATACAACCAAACTTTTAAAGTCTTAATTGAATATACCCTCCTAAGTAGTGATTTCTTAAAATTTCATATTAACTTTAAATTATAAAATTAATATTGACTTTTTAAATTAATTTCAAAATCAAAATTTAGGTTAATTAATTTATTTAGTTTATGTCAATACAAATATATATATCATAAATTATTTTAAAACAACTATTACTAATGAGATTTAAAATTTTCAAAAGTTAAATGAGTTGGGCAAAATGGGAGGTGAGGGCTACCTCGCACTAGGTAGCCTTCAAAATGACGTTGTTTTACATTCTTGAATATATTCATTCTTGTGTAATGTATAAAAGAATATTTAGTGTAATTTTTAAAATATTGTTATTATAAAGGGGTATCTCATATAAGAATGTGAGGTAGTCCTCACCTCTCACGTCCTCAATGAATTATGTTACTTTTAAATTTAAAAATATCTCGAGTTGACTTTTAAAAAGTTAGTATTGATCTTATAATTCATAATGGAGGGGGGTATTTTTTATATTTGAATTTTATACTTTTGCCATTTATTTAGTTGGACAAACTTTTTATTAACATCTTTTGACATACAAAAGAAATATATAGCATATCCAGGGACAACGCTAACATAAGACTGGATGGGGCCACGACCCCCCCCCCCCCCCCACTAAGGTTTGAAAATTGTGTAAGGTTCACTTGTTCATTTATCAAGTTATTCAAGAAGTCTCTTCTGATTGGAAACTAATTTTATTAGTAAATTTATTATAATTGCATGTTTGTATAATTGGAGCATAATATTGTATGTATTATTCCAATTGAATGATACAATTGTATCCAGGTAACCAATTAAAATCTTTATTTAAATTTTTTATTATTTGTTTATTTTATGAAACTTAATATTTTAATTTTTAAAAGTTTAATGAGTGATCATAATATTGCATATGTTAATTCCATTTGCATATTCAATTTGTTTTTCGGTTATAATTGTGATGCCCCCAAAATAGGTATACATCATCCATCTTGAGTCGCCAAATACGTGGTACAGAAATCAAATACAACTGTCGACAAAACATAGCTGAGTTTTTACATGAATATTATCTTCTAGACAATATCCAAACTCAAATAGACTCCTCATTACATGTATTGTCACAGTATTTCATAGAATAGTGAGGGCTACTATAACACCATCTCGGACCATCACTCCGTTCTCTGATTAGTCCCGGCTACGTTCTCATTTCCTGAAGAGAACAATGAATGCAAAAGGGTGAGCTCAACTAGACCAATAAGAAATATTATGATTAAGATAATACAGAATAAATTATCATTAACGTTCAACATTGTTAAACTGATAAAATACAATAAACATCAAGTTTAATTGCAGCGGAACAAGCAATCCATTAGAAGAGTTAAGTAGAGCATAATATCTACTATCTTCTATGATTTAAAAAGTTTTTCATCAACTTTATCGCTGAGACTCAACTTAATAAATAAACCACTTTATCGAATCATCCCTGCACTACGGGTCAAGGATATTCATGTAATCATAAATGGTCATGATTATACCGAATAATCCTTGGTCATAATCATACCAAAAACTGTCTATCAATGCACTACAGGCCAATGAGGACTTTTACCACATCATTTGTAATATTACGTGTCATGATTATACCGAATGATCCCTGATCATAATCATACCAAGTCCATCTATGCACTACGGACCACATATGACTTTCATCATAATATAAGTATGAGGAAGATGACAATGATATAAGAATTCAATTAAAAGAAAGCAAAGGATAAATTTTTAAAGATTTATAATTTAATTTATCCAGAATTCAATAATGTCCAAATTGTTGACATGATACTACTTTGTAGAGTAAAATTCAAGAATAATATTGTACCAAAAATAATTTGGATTGAAAAGAAATTAATTTTTGTCATAAATAGTACCCCGGGTAAATAGTCACCGAGTGAATAGTACCCAAGTGAATAGTACCCCGCGAATAGTACTTCAGTATGAAAAAGTTTAAACTTATCAAGAATTCTCAGAATAATATTTTCATGAAAAGATACTGGATGAAGCGCAAATATCAAGGATATTCTACTAATTTCATGGAGTATAGAAGCCAAAACTTTAACAAAATGAGTGTAGAATTCAAATTCTAAAACGAAACAATATTACTTACATACTATAGAGTATGGAAGAAAATATTATTTCATACGAATATTGAAAAAAATAGCATCCCTTACCTCAGAAGAAGACTGGATACTGGAATAGTAAGGTAACAAACTTCTCTTCTTCTTTCTCTCTACAGCTTCTCTCTCTAAATTGCTCTTGTGAGTCTTAGTAAATTGGTGAGAATAAAAGAAGAATGAGCTTCTATTTATAGGAAAATATAGTTTTCATAATTGCACGTTTTGGGGCTCGAAATATTACAGTATAATACCTTTATTTTTTCTTTTATTTTTAATTTAGTCCTACAAGTATTATCAAACTTTCACCACCTCCTCTAATAGTACATCATGTGAATTAATAGTACATTCATGTGAATCAATAGTTCTATGCATTTGAAAAAATAGTTACAGTATAGTACCTTCATCTATACCTCTATTTTTAATTTAGTCATGCAAGTATTATCAATCTTGCATCACCTCCCCTAATAGTACATGCATTTGAATCAATAGTATATTCATGTGAATAAATAGTTATAAGACTGTGAATTAATAGTAATTAATTGCTCATTTATCTGATTAATTAATCGATTGGTCAATATAATATCCAGAAATCAATTATTATCGAAATAAATATCGATTTTCACTAACACTAATAATTTCAATACAATGGAACTATCAATTTCATCTTTAATCAACACGAACTTATTCATCATTAATATTATAACTCACAATATTTAACAACCAGATCATTCCCAAAGAGGGGGCTTTCCGATAAGAATTTATCCCTATTGGTGCGCAATTAGGTGACCAAACTTCTCCTCGACAGAACTTTCTAGACATAGTCAATATTGGATATAATAATATGAATAACTTTGTAGTCTCAATTATTGATTTAATAATATAAAATATTGATATTGTGACAATAATTGAATTAATAATATGAGATATATTATGCAGCAATTACTGTATCAATAATTGAGTATAACTGAATGACTTCTCACGTAAGCATCAATAATCAATACTGTGTGCTACTATGCAACCACGCGTATTACTGTACTTTTACCACCGTGTAGTTTAACAGTTTAACGGTAAAACTTTCACCGTTATTTTTATAAAAAGATAATTCTGTCATTTTCTAACTACGACAATACTTTCATTGTGGGGTCCACCAATGATTGTGCCGTTGTACGAATATTCCCTGTTAAAATGAATATTCCCCGACCAATCGAATATTTTATAACAACTTGTTTACTTTGTAAAATTTATAAATATTACCCACAACTATAATAATATAACAAATCCACACCATAATATTCAAAAATATAATTCGAGAAAAATTAATCTTTATTCAAAAAAATTGGGGTTATGAAATAAAAGTATTCAATTTTTCTCATAATTGTTATTCAGTAAATGGTTAAATTTATAAAAAGTTAAAGTTAAGGGTGAGATGAAATTTTTTTTAAATACGCAAGTGGTTAATAAAATACTCATTGTTGTTGTAGAATATCCGTTTGGTCGTGGAACATTCTTGCTGTCGGGGAATATTCGTACGACGGCGCAACCATGGGCCCCATAACGAATAACTGTCGGATGAAAAAAATGACAAGTTTGATTTTTTTATAAATAACGGCGTAATTGTTATCGTTAACACTGTTGGATTACCTGGTGGTTAAAATACAGTAATACGCGTGATTACACAGTAGCATACGGTATTACATAATATTTTTGAATTATTGATTTTTACGTAAGAAGGCACTACTCAATAATTGTTACAGTAATTACTGCTCAATATTTTATTTTATTGATTCAATAATTGCTGCGTTAATATTTTATATTATTGTGGTTTCAATAATTATCACTGAACAATATTTTCCATTATCAGATAAATAATTCATATTATTTGAATAATATTATTAGATAGCATTATTGACAATGTCTAGAAAGTTCTGTCAAGGAGAAGTTTGGTCACCTAATTGCGTGCCAGTAAGAAGAAATCCTTATCGGAAAGCCCCCTCTTTCCTGGAAACTACCTGATTGTCATAATTGTGATTCTGTAATATTATTTGTGAATAATTAATTATTGATTTATATAATAAGAAAATTTTTATTTGATGCGAATATTAATGATGGATTTATTTATGTGGTTATAAATGAAGGAATTAATGTTGAGGTGTTTTATCAGTATTTTGTCGAATTGGAGGTATTAAAAAATCAAACTAGTGTTCTTGAGATATATTGCGTGAGTTATAATTTTTAATCCAACCGTTGGATCGTTGTGATTTTTGGATATGTTATATATATATATATATATATAAGTTGAGTATATGTCCATAAATTTTGAAACGTTAAAAATGAACGTATGATTTGTTATGAATTTTAAGGTGTGACTGGTTCAGAAATTGTTAAAGTTTCTGAATTTATCATTTTGGTGGAAAATTCTAGAATTGGCGGGCTCCACTTTTGGTTGGTGAGAAATGTGCTCAAATTGAATTTCAAATGTGGTGGGTGACAATAGTAGCAGGTAAAGCCATCAGGTAGCAGGTCAAGTCTGCTTCGGCGTGCTAATATTTTCCTATAAATAGAGGGCTAAGTTAGAATTGAAAATCACACCAGAAACAAGTTTTCTTTCTCTTTATATTATCGAGCGTATTTTGTCAGTATTTTGATACTTTGAGAGTTTCTATTCAGTACAAGTTTTATTCAGCATCATATCCGATATTTCGGTCAGAAATACTGCTCTTTTGAGGTACGGGATTTTTAAGGGTTATTATGTTTTTCAGTTTGGTAATTTTTCCGAACCTTCAAAAATTTGAAAAAATTTGAAATGATAATTTGATGAGTTTTCTTGATTGTGTCCAAAAATGATGATTTTTGGTTGTATAGATTAAGAGTTATGAATTTTATGAGAAAAGACTATTTTAAAAGTAAACCCTTAAAACTCCTTGTGGTTAACTCCAAAATTGGTAAAATTTTTATTGGGAGAACATGTATATAATAGCAGTATACCGTGTAAATTTTGGAATTTTTGGACAAAAGTATAATTTATGTTGATTAATTCACGTTCTAGACTAATTTTTTGATGATGATTTGATCATCGGTACTAAATTGTGATTTATGGATTTCAAGAAACTATTTCAAGAAGTGTATGTTGGATTATTCAAGAATAATGAAGATGTTTTGAGTCCTAAGAAAAATATGTAAGGTCATTGCAAATATCTAATTTTTCAATTCAAGGCTTTAGGACATTTTATGTGTGCATTAAATATGATCTTGTGCATGTCTAAAAATATGTCATTCACTATTATCTGCTATTAAGAGAAATGAGTTTGCTTGAATTCATAAGAGTCCTGACCGATTAAGTGTTACAAATTTAAAGATAATTTATAGCTGAAAAGTTGTTTGTGCCGTTTAAAGAAAATATCATTATCTGTTAGTGGTAAATTGAATATGACGGTAGAGTGTTTAACTTATACCTTGAAAGTAGGAAATCATGGTTATCTTTGAAGAGTTGGAATTTGTTCCGTAACTTTATGATAAGTAATGGCTGCAGACTTTATGGAAAATATTCTAGAGTTACTCTTTTTGTTTGACTTAAACTCTATCTAGATTATTTTTGAAAGAGTCCTATATTTATCCAAAGGTTATTAGTTTAAGTATGTTTTTCAACCGAAATAACATTGGAACATTGTTTTTCGTATGTTACAATGTAAACATTTTTGCAACGGTAATATGTTTAGGCTATAAAAAGCAACTGAGATCAGTGATATAATTTACAACACTTACATCACTTGAATTAATTATTGCACTCATATACTTGAAAAGCTAATTCATTATTCTTGGTGCAATATTCCCAGCTGTTGTGCGATTATACTCAGATTATTTATCAGCTATTTACGTGAGCTTAATTTTGGTGATATCTGTTTATTACTACTTGATCATTGCATTCACTAGTTGAGCCTTGCATTGTTAAATTATTTATTTGCTATGATCATTAGACCTCTATCATTGTAATCTTAAATTTGTTTTTTAGACTTAGTGTTATCTAAGGGAATTTAATCCAGGTGGATTAAGGTTTGTTTACAAACAAGTTCATGGAATCATAGGTGCTTAAGGAGTGCATTGGTGCATAAGGGGCAAGAGTGCTCAAGTGAATTATTGTAATTCAATTTTTATAGAATCTGTGTTGTAACAAGAGTCTTTTAAAGAAATAAAAGTGAGTCTCCAATACTAGTTGGTATTGGATGTGGAGTAGGCTATTATTATAGAGGGTAATAGTCGAACCACGTAAAAATCTTGGTGTTATTTTCATTAATTGATTTTACTTAATTACACTCAACTTAATTGATTTGCTAAATAAACAAAATTCGATCGTAAGCATTTTTGTTATCATTAAATATTTCATTTAACTTATAAAATCACCAAGATAAATTATTTTTTTTAAACACAAAGTCAATTCGGTAGACCATATTCATTCAGCAAGCTGCATTCATTTATATAGTTGACTACATTCAATAATTTGGTTAAAAGATTTTTAAATGGTCATAGTTTGTATCAACACTTATTCAACCCCCCCTTCTAAGTGTGCCTCATTTGAATTTCATTTGGTATCAGAGCTTGGCTCTACTTACTTGGTCTTAAAGGTGACTTGTAGGGAAAGATTCTGATATGGCACAGTTCGGAAACAACAATCAAGAAGGTCAATCAACCAATAGACCTCCACTGCTGCATAGAACAGAAAACTACAATTTCTGGAAATTCCGAATGAGGATCTACCTTAAAAAAGATCCTTGGGAATGGTGGGTTGTGGAAAATGGACCGGTTATTCCAAGGAAGGATGACGGTACTCTAAAGACTTTGCTAGAGATGGATTTAACTGAAACCTTCATGGTTTCCTGTGACTCAAGGGAAATGAATACTCTACTAAGCGGTATGGTATAATCAGAGATTGACAAAGTATCGTCATGTAACACAGCTAAGGAAATCTGGGACACTCTAGTGGTGAGTCACGAAGGAACATCAAAAGTTCGAGAAATTAAACTAAGCATGCTTATGCATGATTATGAAATGTTCAAACTTGAGAAAAATGAAACTATAAAGATGGCTCAAGCAAGTTTTCTTGTTCTTCTGAACTCCTTAAAACTACTAGATAAATCCATTCCGCAAAGTGAGATTAACCGTAAGTTACTTCGAGCTATGCCCAAGAGGTTTGCATCTAAAATTACTACTCTTCAAGATTCCTCTACTATATCTACTATGGATACACTAACTCTTTTTTGTTGAACTTGAAGATTATGAACATCAGTTAAAGAGATATGACGATGAGGAGGAAACTCCTCGTAGAAAGGTTCTAGCTCTTAATGCAGGAAATGAAGAAGAGCTTGATGATGATTCTGACGATGAGATAGCTATGATGTCCCGAACACTCAAAGGACTTCTACAACGAAAGAATAAACGAAAGAATATTTTCAACTCAAATAAAGGCAAAGGAAAGCAAACTGAAGAGACATGTTTTGAATGTGGACGTCCAGGGCACTTCAAGAAGGATTGTTTTTAACTGAAGAATAAAGGAAAAACAGGCTTCAAAGATAATAATAAAAACAAGGCACTAGTCACTTGGAGTGATGAAGAAGAATCTGAAGTTGAAGTTGACTCCAAGGATGAGATAGCTCAAGTATGCTTCATGGGAATAGAAGGTGAATCAAATGAGGTATCTATTTTTGAAAATATTTCTTTGAAACAAGAAAATGAGAAATTAAAAGAAAAGAATGCATATTTGAAAGACTTATTTAACACATTAATGGGTAAAGTAGAATCTTTGATAGATGAAAAGAAAAATATTGAAAAGGAATCCATATGTTAAGAAGAAAAATTTTTGATTGCTAAAAATAGTTTTCTTGAGAATTATAACAAAGTTCTTTTTAACAAAGTGACTTACTTGAATAATGAAGTTGAAAAATTGACTAATGAATTGAAGATGAGAGATGTATGTATTGATGCTTTTGGTAATGAATCTCAGTCTAAACCCATTCATGCAAACGAACTTCAAAAAGAAGTAGACTCATTAAAAATATCTCTTGCTAGATTTGTTCAAGGAGAAGAAAATCTGACCGTAATGTTAGGAAAGCAAAAACCTAGTTTTAATAGACAAGGAATAGGTTATAATCCCACTCATAAAACTCGTAATGTGAATATGCTTAGATCCAAGTCGCGTTTTAAATTGAATTATTTCTCTCATTTCACTATGTGCAAAAACTGTGGTATTAAAAGTCACTTGGACATAAATTGTTTTGAGAAAAATAAGGTTAAAAAGGTATGGGTTAAAAAGAATGATTTACTTGCAACTAATATTAAAGGACCCAAAAAGATGTGGGTACCAAAAGGATGAAATATTTTCTCTTAACAGGTATGTCTCAAGGCTAGGGTTCCTTCTCAACAGTGGATAATTGATAGTGGATGCTCCCGTCACATGACCGACGACAAATCAAAGTTCGTGAAACTAAAAATCAAGAAGAAAAATGGAACGGTCACTTTCGGAGACAATCGAACTTGTGAGATTGTTGGAAAAGGTAAAATTGGTAATGGTAATGTTAACATCGACAATGTCCATCTTGTTAATGGTCTTGAGTTTAATCTTATTAGTATAAGTCAATTAATGGACAATGGACATCAAGTTAGTTTTGATAAAGAAAAATGCATTATTTCTCATGGTACTAACAATATTTCTTTAGTTGGACAAAGGGAAGGAAATATATATACTATTGGCTTTGAGGAACAGGGTGAAGAATTATGTCTTGCCTCGGTGCAAGATGAGGCTAATCTATGGCATAAAAGGATGGGACACGTTCACATGGATTTAATCAAGAAATTATCCTCTAAAAACCTGGTCAAAGGATTGCCAAAGATAAAATTCGAAGAGAAAGGAGTATGTGTTCCTTGCCAACTCAGAAAATAAGTAAGAACATCATTTAGTGCAAAGAATATGGTATCAACCTCCACTCCTTTATAATTCCTTCATCTTGATTTATTTGGCCCAGAAAGGCATGCTAGTATTAATGGTAAGTTTTATGCATTTGTAATAGTTGATGATTTCTCTAGATATACATGAGTCTTATTTTTGAGAACCAAAGATGAAGCTTTTAAAGAGATTGACAAGTTGATAAGAAATTTAGAGACTAAGTATAGTCTCAAACTTATAATAATTTTGAGTGGTCATGATACAGAATTTCATAAGGATTTTATAATATTTTGTGATCAAAAAGGAATAAGCCATGAGTTTTCAGCTCCAAGAACTCCTCAGCAGAATGGAGTAGTGGAAAGGATGAATAGAACATTACAAGAAACTGCTAGAACATTGCTGCACGAGAGTAATCTTCCAAAGAAATTTTGGGTCGAGGCGGTAAGCACATCATGTTATATATTAAATAGAGTACTCATTCGTCCAATTATTTTGAAAACTCCTTATGAACTTTTGAATAATAAAATTCCTAATATAAGTTATTTCAAAATATTCGGATCTAAATGTTATATATTAAATACTAGTGATAACTTGGGAAAATTTGATGCCAAATCTTATGAAGGTATTTTCATTAGTTATTCTCATAACAGCAAAGCATATTGTGTTTTTAATATTTATAAATTATGTGTTAAAGAATCAATTCATATAACTTTCAATGAGACTAACAATGATCTTCCAAAAGAAAGAGAAGAGGATGCAGGAAATTTGGAGATTTTCACAAATTCAGTAAACTGAAAAGAACCATTCAGCAGACCGAATGGACAAGCTCAACAGGCTGGATTGAACAGTCCACATGAAAATGAACATGATCTTGAAGAGAATTTTCCTCAGCAAGAAGAGCTAATACACGATGTTCAATTGCAAAAGACAGCAAAGTATCTCAAGGATCATCCACCGGAAAATATTATTGGAGATATAAACAAAGGAGTTACTACACGAAGAAATCTACAAAATCAATGTGCATTCTCTGCATTTCTATCACAAGTTGAGCCAAAGAATGCTAAAGAAGCTATACTTGATAAAAATTGGCTCATGGCAATGCAAGAGGAACTTCAACAATTTGAACGATGTCAAGTTTGGGAATTAATGCCTCCTCCTAAAGATAGTTCCGTCATTGGAACAAAATGGGTGTTCAAAAACAAGCTTGATGAGCATGGGACAATCACTAGAAACAAAGCAAGGCTAGTGGCTCAAGGATACAATCAACAAGAGGGGATAGACTACGAAGAAACTTATACTCCAGTCACAAGACTAGAGTCTGTCTGTATCTTGTTAGCATTTGCTTGTTACAAGAAATTCAAGCTTTATCAAATGAATGTAAAGAGTGCGTTTCTCAATGGATACATCAATGAAGAAGTATATGTCAAGCAGCCTCCTGGATTCGAACATGAGAAATATCCAAGTCATGTTTTTAAGCTAAATAAAGCTCTCTATGGTCTCAAACAAGCTCCCAGTGCTTGGTACGAGAGGTTGAGTAAGTATCTTCTTTCAAGTGGTTTTACTAGAGGTAAAATAGATTCTACATTATTTATTAAGAATGAAAAACAAGAAATAATCATTGTTCAAATATATGTAGATGATATAATATTTGGTGCTACTAATGATTTTCTCTATGAGTGGTTTTCAAAATGTATGCATAAGGAATTTCATATGAGCTTAATGGGAGAGCTAAATTACTTTTTGGGACTTCAAATCAAGCAAACAAAGGAAGGGATCTATATTCATCAAACCAAATACACAAAAGAGCTTCTTAAAAGATTTGGTTTTGAAGAAACCAATCCAAAAGCTACAGCAATGAGCACTTCAATAAAGCTCACTTCAGATGATAAAGGTATAGACGTAGAGTTAACCAAATATCGAGGTTTGATCGGTTCTTTACTATATTTAACTGTATCTAGACCTGACATAATGTACAGTGTATGTCTTTATGCTCGATTTCAAGCAAAACCCAAAGAATCCCATTTACAAGCAGTTAAAATAATTTTTAAATATTTAAGTGGTACTATAAATTTAGGTTTATTTTATCCACTAAGTAATCATTTTGAACTAATAGGTTATACAGATGCTGACTATGTAGGGTTTTAAGTTGATAGAAAAAGTACAAATGGTGCTTGTACATTTTGGGGACAAAGTCTTGTTTCGTGGCATAGTAAAAAGCAAACTTCAATTGTTTTATCAACTACTGAGGGTGAATATTTAGCTGCAGGGAGTTGTTTCTCTCAAATATTATGGATGAAATAAACTCTATGTGATTTTGACATTATCTGCAATAATGTGCCTATATATTGTGATAATTCTAGTGTTATTGACATATCAAAGAATCCTGTTTTGCATTCACGTACAAAACATATAGAGGTAAGACATCATTTTTTAAGGGATAATGTTTCAAAAGGGTTAGTCAAATTGATTTTTATTCCTACCGAAAAATAATTAGCTGATATTTTTACTAAACCCTTGAGTGAGGAAAGATTTTGTATGTTAAGAAGAGAACTTCGAATGTGCATGATATAATTATAATTTACATGCTTAAAAGTTTATGTCATGCAGGTTATATTTTTTTTCTAATTTATTTTCTGCATGATATCTAATAAAACATATATCTGTTAGATATTCCTTATATGCTCAAATTATGTTATACTGGTTTCTGTTAAAATCGCCAGGGGTCATTGGAAAAAGTAAAGGTTTACACCTTGAGAAACGGAACAGTAGCGGAACAGAGTTTTTTTTTGTTTTTTGTTTTTTCTGAAAAATGAAAAGACACACGTCTTTCGGCGACAACATTCTAATTAATTTCATCTTTCCTTATCTGTTTAAATGACACACGAGCATATTTATCACCGGATATTAGGAGACGTAAAGACTTCAACCTTGGAACTTATAACAGCAGTCGAATAGTTTCTTTCGAAAATTGAAAAGACGCATGCTTTTCAGTGATGAACTTTTGATTAACTTTTATCTTATATCTTCAGCTTTCATTCTTATTTAGATCATACGCTTTCATCCACAACCTTCTATTTCACTCTTACAACATCCATTACACCATGAAAACCAGAGCTAGCAATCGATCATTTGGGAAATCAAACAAAGATGGATCGTCGCTGAAGCATCCTACGGGAATAAAAGTGAAATCCAAATGAGTACAGAAGAAATCCTCTATTCATGAGTTATCTGATGCTACACTAATATCCGATGACTCGGATTTTAGTTTTTCTTTTTTAAAAACTTCAGACGTTGAACCTTCTCACAAGGGAAAGAAGAAACAATTAGTGGAGGACAAAAAAAATTTCTCACAGCCAGAATCTCCCTCGAATCTGGTAAATCCGTTTTCATCCTCTTTTGATTTGCAAGAGAATTTCTTTAGAGGTCCTAGTTTCGAAACACGTTTTAAAAACTCCATTGCTATAAAACAATTTGTGTATGAAAAAACTTTGGATATTTTTTATCTCAAACACTCTGTTTTGGAAAAACTATTCATCGAGTACAAATTTTTTCTATGTTGTTTCCTCCTGCTATTGCATATCCTCGGTTGGTCCAACAATTTTACACCAATCTTGAGTGTAATGGAGACTGTTTTACCACATTTTTCAAGGGTAAGTCTTTATTTTTTACCAGTATTGATTTTGGAAGTATTCTTGATATTTCTTCTACTGGATCATATCCTTTCACTCTCAAAGGAGCTGCTAACATTCCTTTTCATCCTTTAGAACAACTTCATATAGTCATGAATGACTATTCTATTTCATCTCTGTTTCTTCCAAAAATTGTCAGTGTCTGTCCTAATGCGTGTGTATTTCATAAGTTGGTTCGATATAATCTGTTTTCACGCCTTGGTGGGGGAACTAATTTTACTTACCAAGATTTGGTTGTTATAGCTATGATTATCAAACGAACAATTTTTAATTATTCAAAAATGATGTTATCCCACATGCAAAGTTGTATTCATCAAAGCAAGAAATGTCTTCCTTACAGTAAATTTCTAACCAAACTTTTTCAACACTTTAAGATTTCTTTTGATGATGAAATTTCTGTTACAAATCATGAGCTTATTGACACTGCAAATTTGACAAAATCTCACATCACTTTTCATGCTGGTGAACTCGTACGTCTTCTACCTGATCCTCCTACTACTCCTCCTCCTATTTCTCATACTCCTGAAGCATCTTCTTCTTTGCCAAATTCCAATGGATTTGATGGTATGACTGTTTTGACTGATATTTTACAAAATCAAACTTCTTTGAAAGCTGAGTTGGTGGAAACCAGAAATCGTCTTATGTGTCTTGAGAAAGTGAAGTTACCAATGGATGCCCCTGAGATTAATAAATTATATTATCGGGTTGAAGATGAATTTATTGATCTTCAGGTGGGTTTTGAGATTCAGACGATGGCCATGGTTGAAGCACTCCAACGAAAAATTAATCGGAACACATGTTAGTTAAGTCAAGAGGTGAAGTTTGTCAGTTATCAACTCGGGGAGCTTGCAAATTTTATGGCCACCAGGTTCAATGATATAGGCCATAGGTTTTATGTTCCAGCAATGTATTCTTTAATTCCCAAATGGCCAATGAACAATTGGATGGCTGAATACAAGGGTGACTTTCTGGATATGGAACTTCCTCCTGCAACCTTTATTCCAAGACCACCTCGACTTGCCAACGATTACACCTTGGAAGAGCAATTACATCGTCTTCGTCATCGACCATACTTTACCAATCGTACAGAACAGAGGGCCAATCTCGAAGATATTGATTAAAGACTTCTCTTTTTGCATGATGCCAAAGGGGGAGAAAATGTCAGATTCTATGATTCTGTTTTAAATTTTTGCTTTAAAGACTATGGGTTTGATTTGGTTTTGATAGGCATGGTTACCTAGATGTTAAGACTGTTGATAAATTTTTCTACTGCATTTTGAAAATTGATTTTGTTGCAGGAATTTTAAGAATTGATGGTTGTAAATTTCATATTTGGTTTAGTATGATACTAACATGCAGGTGTTACAAATTTCTCCTGAAATATGCATGAATGTAGGGGGAGTTTTATTCATATATGTTGTCATCATCAAAAAGGGGGAGAATGTTGATTAATTCACATTCTAGCCTAATGTTTTGATGATGATTTGATCATCGGTACTAAATTATGATTTGTGGATTTCAGGAAACTATTTCAAGAAGTGTATGTTGGATTATTCAAGAAGAATGAAGATGTTTTGAGTCCTAAGAAAAATATGTAAGGTCATTGCAAATATCTAATTTTTCAATTCAAGGCTCTAGGTGTAGCATCCCCGAATCTGGGTTCCAAATCACCGCGGATCAGGTATACTATTTCTATAACTATTGCGGAAGATATAAACATACATTGTTTATACATTAAATTTTTACTTATCATTCCCAAGGTCTACAACCTTAACTTAATACATACCTTCAATATCTTAGAAGATTTACAATGCTATTTTCATCAGAAAATTTAATAGATCTAACTATAACATAATTTAACCTTGCACTTTGACTTCGCTTCTGTCTTTATTCAAGCTTTAACCTTAATCTGAAAATTTTATCATGATATAGCAAGGGTGAGCAACAAATTTGCCCAGCAAGTTTTACATACAATGAAGATATATATCATGATTGAAAAGAATGAATAAGCTTTCAAGTTTTCAACAATATAATAATAGTGAAATAACATGAATCAAGTTTCAATAATTGAATGACTGAACCAATAATATTGGATGTCAACAATGACTATGAACAATTTAACTGAACCTTATGGTAATGAAGGTGATCAGCCATTCATACTTGATGAACATATGCAACATGCACTAAGTGCGAATCAATAATCAGTATAGACGTGAATAATCATCAATAATCATTCACTAACATACTCTGTAATATAACTCGAGTTTGAGTTAAGGAAACTTGCACAATAATTAGAAGTTCAAGGTTAGGAACTTGCCTGATTCGTTGACTACTGCTACACAATTTAAGTTAACTTCTTTTGTAAGACCTATCAATTATAAGATTGATCTTTCAATCAGCATATCATACTTTGTATCATAACATAATTACTTAAGCCTTAAATTATCTAACACTTAATCAAATATTAGATAACATCTTAACCCATTAGTATTATTATCATTTTATAATATTTAGATCCTTTACTAATATTATTAATCATTTAATAATATTTTAATCACCTTCTAATATTATTAATCATGTAATAATATTTTACTTATTTCATAAATAATAAAGGTCTCACACATTTTAAGATGCAAATATTTTACATCTTGAAACTTAAACTATTTAAATTCATTTCAGAAATATCTTTTATCTCTACTCGCAAATATGGAGTTTAAACAGCTAATGCATAGCTTTTATAGTAAAACTCAATTTACTATATTATTTTTCTATCATTTGTCCAAACACATAATATACTTCATTGAATATCAATTTCAACAATTACATAGAAAAATAACATAAATCTCTCATTTTAATCTCCCGTCGAATATTATTAATATATAATAATATTTTACACTAAGGTTATCAACCTTTTAATAACATTCTAGTCCAATACTACTAATAATATCTCAATACTATATCATTAGTCACATAAAAATAGTTTATGACATTAATCACATAAATAAATAATTTATTTCAATTGTTTTTCCTTTCCATAATTAATAAACTTGTTTAAACATTCTAAAATGTCATAAATATCATAACACTTTAAACCCGACCCAAAACTTCATTACGAACTTGCAAACGTCATGCTCAAGGGTCTCACATCATAAATCGCATTTTTCCTATTTTTGGACAATTTGATTTTCGATATTTTTACCCAGCCTCGCTAAAACGGCCATAACTCTCGCGTTTTAAAACATTTTTGAGCAATTCTTGAGCCCACTCGAAGATAACTTCCAGGGCTACAACTTTTGTCGCACGACATTTTTCCAAAATCAGAACACAACAGTCCAAAAATTTACATCAAGGAGGCTGTTCGGGATTTGAGAAACAGTTTTATATACTCTCCTTCCAAACGCCATAACTACCTCATCCGAAGTCGGAATTAGTCCGTTCTGGAGTCTATGGAAATCTTAATCAGTGTACTACAACATATCAAAAGCCCATAAGTTTTAAAGCACAAAAAAACTGGACGAAATTGCCCTCGTTTCAGACTGCCACGAATCTGCCCAATTTTTTGTTAGAAAAATGGGACTGTTTTGACGTAATCAGTCACTACCCCATGAAAAATCAACATTTTTGAGTCCTACCACTTGGGTTTACTATCCAACACATATATCTAGCACTACTTTTTGATAGATCGCAAAAAGAAGCTATATATTTAAAATGGTGAAATTTCAAAGTATAAAGAAATTTCGGTTCGCAAAACTAGAAAATAAATTTTCTTTATTCTTTTGATTCACCCAAATCAACATCAAAATGAGTAAATCCATACATGTATCCATATATATCACATAGATCTTAGGGTTTTAAACCTCCAAATAAAAAACCCTCATCATCAATTTCATAAAAAAAAATTAGAGAGAGATTATACCTTTGCTTCATCTTTCTTCTTTCTTCCATGGAAATCTTCCACTTCATCTCACACATGGGGGCTGCCGCCCCTCACCTCCATCTCCCATGGCTTCGGCCACTACCTTCTTCTTTTTCTCTCTTTCTCCCGACCTCTCTCTTTCTCTTCTCTTTTTCACTTTCTTTTTTTTTCTCTTTCTTTCTTTTCTTTTTCTTTCTCTTTTATTCTTATCTCATTTTTTCCAATCCTTCTCTTCTCATCTCCTTTATTGCAAGATAACCGGCCCTTTTGGCCTTCTATTGCCACATGTTGGCTTAAATTTTTCCTTTTATCAAATGACCACAATGCCCATCCTTCATTAATTTTAAAGTTGGGCCATTAATAAATCTTTTGGACTTTCCCATTAATTCTTTTGGGCTATGCAATATTTACTTAGTCCAATCATTTTCAACTTGTCCCACCCTAAATATTTAAGGGTCCTTAACACTAATATACAACAATTAGAAAGTAATTACAAAAATAAAACACACACAACATAATTACAAAAATAACGCAATTCATATTAATAAGGAAACCTAAAATTAAGGAGAAATATATGTCATAACTAATCATTCAAATTCAAATATCTGGGATCTAACCACAAAAATAAATTCAAATTCAAATTTCATAGGAAAGACTGCACAAAATTTTTATTTTGCAGGAGGTGGCGGAGGCAATTTTCAGAGGAGGTGGAAGCTTTGGAGGAGGTGGTAATGGTGGCTTCAGAGGCGGCCGTGATGGCTATGGAGGAGGTAACAATGGCGGTGGCGGTGGTGGCGGAGATGGCGGAGATGGCGATGGTGGCTCAAGTGGTGATTACAGAGACGGTGGAGGTGGATGATGGGGCGGTAGTGGCAGGAGCAACTATTTTCTAGTAGTAAAAGGAAATTCTCAATATACTGTAGAGGAGAAGATCATTAGTAATGTCATAGTAACCAAACTTTTATAACAAGGTAATCAAACTTTTATACTAAGGTAACCAAACTGTTATACCAAGGTAACAAAACCTTGGTAATTACCAAGGTAACCAAACTTTTATACTGAGGTAACCAAACTTTTATATTAAGCTAACCAAACTTTTATACCAAGGTAACCAAAACTTTTATACTAAGGTGACCAAACTTTTATACTAAGGTAAACAAACTTTTATAATAAGGTAACCAAACTTTTATACTGAGGTAACCAAACATTTATACCAAGGTTACCTTGGTATGAAGGTTTGGTTACCTTGGTATGAAGGTTTGGTTACCTTGGTGTGAAGGTTTGGTTACCAACTGCACTATGAAAAAACTGATGGTGTGAAGGTGGATTGGTTACTTTGGTATAAAAGTTTGGTTACCTTAGTATAAAAGTTTGGTTACTTTGGTATAAAAGTTTTGTTACCAAACTTTTATATTGAGGTAATCAAACTTTTATACTAAGGTAAACACCAATCAACAAAAAAAGTGATCATAAATTCATAATCAAACGCACATTTTGCATAAAATTAAGATCATAAACCCCAAATGAATGAAATTAAAGAGAAAACCTTAAAAATTAGTGCTCAAGAGAGAGAGAGGTAAAATAGAAGTACTTACAAAAATAGAGTACAAAGAAATATGAAGAACAATTGGATGAATGAAAGAGATAGAAAAAATGGCATAATAGAAGAAAATGGTAGAAATTGCGTCTTCATCTTTTATACAAAAATGACAGAAATGACGTTTTTATCTTTTGAAGAAAAAATGATAGAATAGAAGAAAATTAAAGAGAAAATGACAAAATGACGTCTTCATCTTCTCTCTTCAATAGCGTATTCATCTTCTCTCTTCACTCTTCAGCTTTTGTCTTTAAATATGAAAATGGAAGAATAGAAGTGCAGTAGCGTACAGAAAATAAAAGTAGGAGGAGATGAGAGAGAAAATGGCAGAAAAGAATAAAATGGCAGAATAAGAGGAGATGAAAGAGAAAATGGCACCTACCAAAACTAATCCCCTAAATTTAGGAATCCTAATTATACTAATATTGTCATGTCAGCCATTACATATTAATCCCTTAATTTAAGGACATTTAATTATGTTCAGATTGAAAATAAAAACAAAAAACTGTAATACTTTTGTAATTATTTTATAGGTGTAAGATTTTTGTAATTATTTCTAAAAATGTACTATTATATGTAATTTACCCAATATTTAATTAGGGTACCCAATCCAAATAATTAGAATTTAAAATCATCACTCTAGCAAATTAAATTTTATAACCCAACTAAACTTGTTTTAATTAAGTTATAAAATTAATATCTTGAGATAATAAAAATATATCTCTTAACTTAATATAATTTTAATATTATTACTATTCTCCCACAAGTAGGCTTAGTTTGGTCCTTAATTAATTTCATAGAGCTAGCCATTTTACTTGTTTACATACTAACCAAACTAACTTAAACTTCCACCCAAAATTTAATTGGGTCATTACAATTCTTGGCCCACACATAATATTTTGGGCTAGATTAATAATTAATCGCCCTTAACCCATATTATCTACAAGTCCCATGTTTAATATATTAATTGGGCTTGTTTAAATAATATAACCCCTTTAATCCATTTAATCAACTTCTCTTGGACTCTAAATAAATTATTGGCTATAATATCATTATAGTCCTTTACTTTAATTCTAATCCATTCTACCCTTATCATTAAATTAGGGTTTACATGAACTCAAGTGAAATAAAAATTCTTACTTAAGTACATTTAATTTCTTAACCTAATTAGACTTGCTATAATTAGGCTATAAAATTAATTAACTGAGATGTATAAAATAAATATCTTATAATTGATATATATTCTAAATACCATAATTCTCTCATCTCATAACCCTTAAGTTATTAAATCCTTCATTCCTAATATATAATTAGGATTACACTAGTTTATTTTAATAATTTATATAATAAACAAATATAAACCATCACATAATCTTCATATTCCTTTACTCACATATTCGAACAAAATAATTTAATAAATTATGACATGTTCCACAATTCTCTTAAATTAAGTCACTAGTATAAAAATAAAATATTATGACCACTAAATAACGATAACCATTTAGGTTATTTAATTATCACACCTAATATATATATATATATATATATATATATATATATATATATATATATTAGGTTACTTAACTTAATTCTTACTTAACTCCTATATACAAAATAAATGTATTCACATTATATAATGTATATTTATTTACTCATATCCATAATTCACATAATCATAACATATTTCACTTCTCACACTAATTTTAACTTTTCTCCATAAAAAGTCAACTGTTGACTTTGACCAAAATTCAACCTTTATACATTTTGTGTTTACTGTCCATTCTGACTAAACTCGACGTTCCGGACGCAACCGAGCAGTCCATGCTCCAAAATTATATCTCTAACTCAAATTTTGAGTTTTAAATTTTGACTTTCTATGAATTAGAGCATGTACTAAACCAGAATTTTCACTCTCTACTACCACATATCAGAAACAAACCCTAGCATGACATTACAAAGTCAAAACAAACCATCTACCTTGCTTATACAATAATTTTCTTACTAGTTTTCTCATAACATAAGAAATAGTTTGAAGCTTACCTTTTGGACGAAATTTTCTCTTGGTTTAACCTTGCTAGAGTCTCACCCCTTTGCTTGCTAACTCCTTTGCAACCTCCAAAATTCTTAGGCCACCTAGCACCACTCTCAACTCCCAATATTTTTCTCTCTCTCGGTTGGAACTTGTTGTGAAAGGAAGAAAAACTTTGATGGAATGTACATATATATGGTGTATTCAACTAAACTCTCTAGCCCCTTGTAACTCCCCCATGATTAGATATCATTATGTTACCATTCATTATGGAGGGGGTTTAGAAAATGAAAAGGTTTGAGTTTAGAGAATAAACTAGCTCCCTCCTCTTCTATCTTACTATATACGTATATACTCCTTACTTTTTGTCCCAATATGCAGGTCACATGGCCCCAGCTATTGTTCATATGAACTTAAAAATATTATTTTAATCATTTAATCAGTTAAATAATTATTTTGACCATTTTGCCCCTCGTAGTCAAATGTGTCCGATACTTATATCGATTCCTACTAAAGTCGACGTCCCGAATTTCATGGGACTATCCATTTCGTCAAACTCAACTCATATTTGTAAGTCATCCCACGAAATTAATTAGAATTAATTCCATATTTAAATAATTGGCCTAACCGTAACAACCATTAATATGCATCTTATCACATAACATATAAAAAAAATAAAAAAAATAATTCATCTGAAAATAATTGTTATCTAAAAATAATTGTCACGTAAGAATTTCACATAAGTTTGTTTATTGAAATTATTTAATTACATGGAAAATCTAGGATATTACATTCACCCTCCCTTATAAGGGTTCCGTCCCCGGAATCATTACACATCAAACAAACAGATTAGGGTAGTTTTTCATCATTTTCTCCTCGAGTTCCCACGTAGCCTCCTCGGTGTTGTGGTTCCTCCATAGTACCTTAACAGAAGGTATTATTTTATTTCTTAACACTTGCTCTTTTCTATCAATTATCTGCACTGGAACCTCTTCGTAAGTTAAGTCTTTTTCGAACTGAATGGGTTCATACTCTATGACATGTTTGTAGTCCTGCTTATATGGTCTTAAGACTGAAATGTGGAATACGTTGTGTATATGTTCTAGCTCCGAAGGTAAAGCTATTTCATAAGCTACCTCACCGACTCGTCTCAGAACTTCAAAGGGTCCTATGAATCTGGGACTAAGTTTTCCCTTCTTCCCAAATCTCATTTTCCCTTTCCAAGGTGATACTTTCAAAAACACATAAGTGCCGATGTTGAAGTCTCGTTGTTGCCGGTGTTGATCAGCATATTTCTTCTGTCGATCCTGAGCCGTCACTAGCCTCGCTCGAATAGATTCGATCACATCCGTAGTCTGCTGTACCAATTCTGGCCCTAGCAGTTGACGTTCTCCTACTTCATCCCAACACAATGGCGTTCTGCATTTTCTTCCATATAAAGCTTCATAAGGTGGCATCCCGATGCTCGCATGGTAGCTATTGTTGTATGCAAATTCCACCAACGGTAGGTGGTCTTCCCAACTCCCTTTGAAATCCACCACACATGCTCTCAGCATGTCCTCTAACGTTTGAATAGTTCTCTCGCTCTACCCATCTGTTTGAGGATGATACGCGGTGCTCAACCTCAGATGCGTTCCCATGCGTTCTTGAAAACTTCTCCAGAAGTTCGCTGTGAACCGCGGATCGCGATCTGACACAATTGAAACTGGTACACCGTGTCTGGAAACGATCTCTTTGATATAAAGTTTAGCCAACTGATCCAAGGTATATCTGATCTTGATTGGAAAAAAAATGCGCTGACTTGGTCAATCGGTCGACGATCACCCACACTGCATCGTAACCCTTCTGCGTAGTTGGAAGTCCTACCACAAAATCCATCGTGATATGCTCCCACTTCCATTCCGGAATTTCTAACGGTTGAAGTAACCCGCTCGGTTTCTGATGTTCTGCCTTGACCCGCTGGCACGTTAAACACTTGCTGACACACTCTGCGACTTCTCTTTTCATATTGGGCCACCAATAATGTTGACGAAGATCCTGATACATTTTTGTGCTTCCTGGATGGATTGAGTAACTTGAACTATGAGCTTCCTACAAGATTTCTTCCTTTAACTCAGATAACACTGGCACCCAAATTCTCTCCTCACATTTTAACAGACCATCACCACCCATGTTGAATTTAAGCTCCTCTCCGTCAGAAATTCTTTTCTTCATTTTCTCACATTCTTCATTACCGCCTTGTGCTTCCTTGATCTTGTCCAAAAGAGTCGGACGAACCTCCACTGCGAACAATTTCCCATCTGGCTCTCTCGGCCTCTTTATCTTTAGCTCCAAACTGGCCATATCCTTGATTAACTCCTCCTGAGCTGTTAGCATTGCCAATCAACCACTGCCTTTTCTGATTAACGCGTCCGCTACCACGTTCGCTTTCCCCGGATGATACAAAATATCGCAATCGTAATCCTTTATTAGCTCCAACCATCTCCTCTGCCTCATATTTAACTCCTTTTGCGTGAAGATATACTTCAGACTTTTATGGTCCGTGTATATTTCACACTTCACACCATATAAATAGTGCCTCCAGATCTTGAGGGCAAATACTACCGCTGCCAACTCCAGGTCATGGGTAGGATATCCCTTCTCATAATATTTCAACTGGCGCGATGCATACATAATGACTTTACTGTGTTGCATAAGCACACAGCCAAGCCCCTTGTGTGACGCATCACTGAAAATCACGAAGTCACCTGTATCGTCTGGTAACGACAACACCGGTGCCTCACTCAATCTCTTCTTGAGTTCTCGAAAACTCTCTTCACACTTCTCAGTCCAGACAAACTTCACCGACTTCTTCGCTAAATTCGTCAATGTTCCTGCTATCTCCGAAAAATCTTGAATGAACAGCCTGTAGTAGCCCGCTAATCCTAAGAAACTTCTTACCTCCGTCGGTGTCTTTGGTTGTTCCCAATTCTGAACCGCTTCCACCTTTGTTGGATCCACAGATATTCCGTTCTTGTCGATCACATGACCCAGAAATTAAACTTTTTCTAACCAGAACTCGCACTTCGAAAATTTTGCGTATAATTTATCCCTTCTCAACGCCTCCAATACCAACCTTAAATGTTCAGCATGATCTTCCTGAGTCCTGGAATAGATTAGGATATCATCTATGAACACAACTACGAATTTATCTAAGTACTGTTTGAATACCCGATTCATCATGTCCATAAATGCTGCTGGTGCGTTTGTTAACCTGAACGACATTACCAGAAACTCATAGTGACCATAACGAGTTCTGAACGCTGTCTTAGGTACATCCTCCTTTCTCACCTTCAACTGGTGATACCCCATCCTCAAATCGATTTTGGAAAAATATTTCGCTCCCTTCAACTAATCAAACAGGTCATCTATCCTAGGTAACGGGTATTTGTTCTTGATCGTCACCTTGTTTAGCTCTCGATAATCGATGCACAGTCTCATCGACTCGTCCTTCTTCTTTACAAACAACACTGGTGCTCCCCAAGGAGACACACTCGGTTGAATATACTTCCTATCTAACAATTCCTGCAACTGTACCATCACCTCCTTCAACTCTGCCGGTGCCATCCTGTACGGGGCTTTCGAGATCGGCGCCGTTCCCGGTACTAAATCTATAACGAATTCGACCTCTCTATCCGGTGGAAGACCTGACAATTCTTCCGGGAATACATCTGGAAATTCATTCACTACTGGTATTAGTCCCATTTCTAACCCTACTTTCTGAGTATCGACGATATGGGCCAAATAACCTACACATCCCTTTTTTAGTAACTTCCTTGCTTGCATCATCGTCAGACAACTCGAGAGTCTTGGCGACCTACTCCCATAGAACACTACCTTCGACTGCTCGGGAGTCTTAAGGTTTATACACTTTTCCTGGCAATCTATCATCGCTCCATGGTTAAATAACCAATCCATCCCTAGAATTACATCAAATTCTCCTAATTGAATTGGGATTAAGTCCACAGGTAACTTAAATCCCCTGATATCTACAACGCAATTCCTATGGACATGGTTAACGGGAATGACTTCCTTATTAGCAACTTCTATGTTCATAGGATATTCTAATTCTTCCTGAGGTAAGTTTAGTCGTTGGGAGAATTCATGCGAAACGAAGGAACAAGTAGCACCCGAATCAAATAATATGTAAGCAGATATATCATTGATCGAAATGATACCTGAAACCACGTCCCTGGATGCAACCGCATCCTGAACCGTCATGTTGAAAGTCCTTACTATTGGTCGATTCTGAGTTGGTGGTCCACCAATTGTGAGAGTTCCACCGCTTGGTCCCCTCCCTCCATTTCCTCCTGCTGAGTTTTTCTTTGGGCAGCTCCTCGCCAGATGATCTAATGCTCCACAGTTGAAACATCCATTTCTCTTCGGTGCAGAGCAGTTGGGAGAGATGTGCCCCTCCTTCCCGTAATTGAAACAGACATTCTTCCCTTTTAGACATGCCCCCGAGTGATTCCTTCCACACTCCTTGCACGCCTCAGTCCTCTTCTTTGTTTCCCCTTGTTTGCCCCAAGAGTTTCCCGAGTTGACATTATTGTTGTTGTTATTATTTTTGTTACTGTTCCACTTCCTCTTATTTGCACCGTTGCTGCTGCTGCCTTCTCCACGGTTTCCTCCTTCAGTCTTCTTCTTTTTCTCCTTGTTGAACTTCATTAGGGCTTCACTTCCGTCCTCAGCGATTATAGCTTTCTCCAAGAGAGTCGCAAAATTATTCGTCTGCAGCACTGAAAGTCTGTTGTATAGCCATGGTTTGAGGCCTTGCTCAAACCTCCTCGTCTTTCTCTCCTCAGTGTTGACCTTATGAGGTGCGAACCTTGCTAGCTCGTTAAACTTTGCAGCGTATTGCGGTACCGTCATATCTTCTTGTTTCAGCTCTAGGAATCGCATCTTCATGCGACTCTGCATACTAACAGGAAAATAGTTCTCAAAAAAGATTTTCTTGAACCCTTCCCAAGGTATCACACCTTCTCCAGCTCGGGTCTGATTTTCCTCCTACCAGTAGTTGGCTTCACCTTTCAGCATATACGTGGCGAAGATAGTTTTCTGTTCGTCTCCTACTCGGGCGATAGCGAATGCCTTTTCGATTTCCTTAACCCAAGTTTGGGCTTCGATGGGTTTAGTAGTTCCTTTGAACTCAGGTGGTCCCGCGCTTTTGAAGTCTTTAAAGTGTGCCACAGGGGCCACTGGAGGGTTATTGACATTCGGGGTTCGATTTTGAAGTGCCCCCACTAACATGTCTACAAACTGCTGCATAGGGTTTGGTGGATCCCCAGCATTACCGTCTGACCCCTCAGGTGCTTGGTGACGTCTTCCTCTAGCCATCTATCTGTTCAAAATGAACTTAATATTATTCTCTCATAATTTACTCTACAGTATATAAAATTCGTAAAAACTGAACCATCACATCACATACTTAAATAAAAACATATTTATTTATAAACATAATACTCAAAGTATTTCATCGTTTTATGGCATTACGCCATTTACATCACGTGGCATCAATCACTTGTTAAAAACAGAAACCAAGCTTTTTATTACATAGATAAGCATTTTATTTACTACTAGGAAAAAGTTTATCATAATAACTAAAGACCCCGCCTAATGGCGTCCTTATGCTCCTCATCCGCTATCTCTTTCACCATCTCTCGGCTTATAACCCGGCCAGACCGGCGCTCCTCACGTGGAAAGTGACGCACCCTATGCTGGAACCTTCCATGTGCCGACTTAAACACGTATTTCATCTTGTCTATCTTAACCTTCTTGTCTCTAACTTCTCCCTCCAACTCTCCGGTTAGCTTCTCTGCCCTAACACGATCTCTTCTCTCATCTCCCCAGAAAGTGGTAATAATCTGCTTGTCAAGTTGGAGACTCTGAATCCTCGACTCCAACCCATTAATGGTATATCCCAAGTGGGTTCTGATAGCATCCCTCTCATCCTTCAGCCTATCCAACTTTTGGCCTTCAACCCGCAGCTTGTCAGCCAGATCCCCATTCCTAATTACCTGGTGCTCCACCAATGCTCCCAGCAAAGCTGCAGCTTGTTGTTCCCCCTGATACAGCTCCTCTAACTCGTGGACCTTGTCGTCCAGTTCGACGATCCTGTCCATCAACTCATCCAGCATAGTGTCTTCAGGTACCTCCTCGGAGTCCTCCTTGGGCTCCTCTTCCTCTTCCGGATACTACTCCGGATCTGACTCAGCTGCTGCCTCAGCTATAGGCTCAGGTAAAGCAGTCACTAACTGCTCACTTACTACATGAATATCTCTAACTTCCTCTTCTCCTGGCATCCTATAATCAAAACACAAATCAACTCGATTAGAAAAATAGATATTGATTTTGTTTTTAGAAAAAATAGATTTGTCACTACACTTAGAACTCTATGTGAGTTCATCTCCTTATCATCTCCATTAACTCTCTCTAAGGTTATAGCCCAAGGTTCCCCACCTAAGGTTTATAACCTAAGGCTTTGATACCAACCTGTGACGTCCCCATATCCGTGTATCATCGATTACAGGACTTGGTGCTCACGATACAACATACAACATCATCTATCTAAGTAAACTTTAACAATAATAATAATGTTATATTATCCATTACATAAATAGTCGAAACAAAATCCCAAGTCTTTACAACCTTAAAACATACTGGAACTTAGTCTTAGCGTTTATCGCTACATTACACATATACGGAAATAATTAACTTATTACATAACCATTATCATCACTTCATCTTGGACTTTCCCTTATCCTTGCCCGATCCCTCAGCCTTCTTACCCTTAACTGAAAGGTTTAAGCAAGAATGAGCACGAATTGCCCAACAAGTATATACAGAAATTTGAAAACATACATCAGGAGTGAAAGCAGTTGAATAGCTAAACCTAAACAGTTGAAATGATTGTCAAGTGTTAAATAGGAACATCAAGAATGAAAATTTAAGAATTTTCAATATCATACTAAGGGGTGTAAAATACCCTGACATATTTTCTTTCATCAAAAATCATCAGACGGTTTAACAATCCAATAGACTGTAAACGGTCTCTGCAAGTACGCCAGGTGATCAGCCCATTGTACCCTACATTGTGCACATGTATTAAGTTTAAAATGCATAAGCATAAATGGGACTATTTGCCCGACATCTGTTTTTTTTCCCGTTCATTCGGGTTGTTCATCTTAGTAATCATGCGAGACCGCACCAAAACAATTTGGATTGGTAAACATTTAATAGCTTCGAAAGATTTGTTTTAAATCACTTTTTCTATCAATAATAACTAGCCGAAAACAAAGACCAGGAACATACTTAGAACAGTTCGATAATGAGATGAAATTTAAACATATGGTAGTTAAAATAATAATTGAATAATCATCGATAAGATTGCAAGATAATTGAAGTTTGTATGACTTTTCAACGAAGAAACTTACACGAATAAATAACTAACACAAGTCCAATACTTACCCTTACTGCGATAATATTAGTAAGGATTTAGTAAAGACCCAGTAGAAATGAGGGTTAGGAAACTTGCCTGATGAGCCTGCTACAATACACGCTAGTAATTAACCTTCACGTAATCTAATTACATGTGTCTCGTTAATCACCATTCATACACAATCTAGTTTGAAGTATAAGGGTCTCCTATTGGATATGCTATAAACATCATAAGAGAATATATTTAGAAAATATATGCCACCCATTTTAGACATCATATCCTGCCCAAAACAGAAATTAAAAGTGCCCAAACATAACAGTTTTTACATTATTTTTTTCAGCTTTACCATATCTCGCTAAAACAGGCATAACTAATTCGTTTTAAAACATTTTTGAGCGATTCTTGCGCCCACGCGAAGCTAACTTCTGGGGCTACAACTTTCGTTCATGGACCAACTTCAAATTCCAAGCACAAAATTCCAGAAAATCCGTGCAAGAGGACTGCACCGAATTTGTTGGACAGATTTGACACAACTACTTTGAAAAGTCATAACTCCTTGCTCCGAAGTCGGAATTAGTCCGTTCTGGAGTCTATGAAAAGCTTATTCAGTGTACTATAATAATTCAGAAGCCCATAATTTTCTAGAAACTGTAGCTAGTACCAAATTTTGTCTTTAGGGTCAGCAGTTCACAGTTTTTTTTTCTTTTCGGTTTCTAACATGATTGCTTACGATTTTCATATCTCACTCAAAATAGCTTCGATCCGAACGAAATTTGGACATGTTATACCTCATGCTACATATTATTTTACAAAATTATTACATGCACCAAATGGATTATCTAAGACATGATTTCGAGTGACCAAAAATCCTAAAAAAAATTATGCAAACTAGTTTAATCCAACTTTTGAGGAAATCATGATTTTGATTCTAGCATGCATGGGTTTTGATTCCTATTATCTAGACCACTTCTAATAACATATATATACATGTTACAACCATTCAATTCTCTAACTTTTCATGTTTTCATCAAATTAGCATCTAAGAGGCATTTTATCAATTAGCTAGCATACATGGCAAGATTTCTTGACTTTCTATGAATTAGAGCATGTACTAAACCAGAATTTTCACTCTATACTACAACATATCAGAAACAAACCCTAGCATGACATTACAAAGTCAAAACAAACCATCTACCATGCTTATACAATAATTTTCTTACTAATTTTCTCATAACATAAGAAATGGTTTGAAGCTTACCTTTTGGACGAAATTTTCTCTTGGTTTAATCTTGCTAGAGTCTCACCCCTTTGCTTGCTAACTCCTTTGCAACCTCCAAAATTCTTAGGCCACCTAGCACCACTCTCAACTCCTAATATTTTTCTCTCTCTCGGTTGGAACTTGTTGTGAAAGGAAAAAAAACTTTGATGGAATGTACATATATATGGTGTATTCAACTAAACTCTCTAGCCCCTTGTAACTCCCCCATGATTAGATATCATTATGTTACCATTCATTCCTCTAATTATTAGCCTAGTTATGGAGGGGGTTTAGAAAATGAAAATGTTTGAGTTTAGAGAATAAACTAGCTCCCTCCTCTTCTATCCTACTATATACGTATATACTCCTTACTTTTTGTCCCAATATGCAGGTCACATGGCCCCAGCTATTGTTCTAGTGGATGAACCATGACTGCAGGACCAGAGCGTGATTAATAGTTTTGTGGTCCTCGGATCATTCATATGAAACAACCCGGGTCAAATCCCGAGTTCGGAATAAATCTTGGGTCAAATCCCAAGTCCGAATCGAATCAAATCCATCCAAATAAGGCCTCAAACCACTGGCCCAATAGTATCTTCTTGGATCATCTTAGCCCACCACAGGCTTCCAAAAGGTCATGACTTGAAGGTACTATTGGTAGTTACTTAATTCCTTATATGCAGACAAATTTTTCCCCTATCTTTCGATGTGGGACTGGGATGTTACAAACTCCCCCACTTAAATTTTTGAAGTCCCCGTCAGAACCAATCACACACATGGCCCAAAGATCTTTGCCTCTCTAGCCATTGTGGCATAATTCCGGTTGGCTTCGTGTCTCCACCTCCGGACCTTTATCTCTCCATTGTGGGATAATACCACCAGCCTTCGTGTCCCCACCTCCGGCAACCCGATCGGATGACCCGACCCGAGCTTTCGAGAACCTGGCTCTGATACCATATGAAACAACCCGGGTCAAATCCCGAGTCCGGAACAAATCTTGGGTCAAATCCCAAGTCCGAATCGAATCAAATCCATCCAAATAAGGCCTCAAACCACTGGCCCAATAGTATCTTCTTGGATCATTCCAAAAGGTCATGACTTGAAGGTACTATTGGTAGTTACTTAATTCCTTATATGAAGACAAATTTTTTCCCTATCTTTCGATGTGGGACTGGGGTGTTACACTAGGATATTTTATGTGTGCATTAAATATGATCTTACGCATGTCTAAAAATATGTCATTCACTATTATCTGCTATTAAGAGAAATGAGTTTGCATGCATTCATAAGAGTCCTGACTGATTAAGTGTTACATATTTAAAGATAATTGATAGCTGAAAAGTTGTTTGTGCCATTTAAAGAAATTATCATTATCTGTTAGTGGTAAATTGAATATGATGGTAGAGTGTTTAACTTATACCTTGAAATTAGGAAATCATGGTTATCTTTGAAGAGTTGGAATTTGTTCCGTGACTTTATGATAAGTAATGGCTGTAGAATTTATGGAAAATATTCTAGAGTTACTCTTTTTGTTTGACTTAAACTCTATCTAGATTATTTTTGAAAGAGTCCTATATTTAACCAAAGGTTATTAGTTTAAGTATGTTTTTCAACCGAAATAACATTTGAACATTGCTTTTCTTATTTTACAACGTAAACATTTTTGTAACGGTAATATGTTTGGGCTATAAAAAGCAGCTGAGATCAGTGATACAATTTACAACACTTACATCACTTAAATTAATTATTGCACTCATATACTTGAAAAGTTAATTCATTATTCTTGGTGCAATATTCCCAGCTGTTGTGCGATTATACTCAGATTATTTATCAGCTATTTATGTGAGCTTAATTTTGGTGATATCTCTTTTTTACTACTTGATCATTGCATTCACTAGTTGAGCCTTACATTATTAAATTGTTTATTTGCTTTGATCATTAGACCTCTATCATTGTAATCATAAATTTGTTTTTTAGACTTAGTGTTGTCTAAGGGAATTTAATCCAGGTGGATTAAGGTTTGTTTACAAACAGGTTCAAGGAAGCATAGGTGCGTAAGGAGTGCATTGGTGCACAAGGGGCAAGAGTGCTCAAGTGAATTATTGTAATTCAATTTTTATAGAATCTGTGTTGTAACAAGAGTCTTTCAAAGAAATAAAAGTGAGTCTCCAATACTAGTTGGTATTGGACGTGGAGTAGGCCATTATTATAGAGGGTAATAGTCGAACCACGTAAAAATCTTGGTGTTATTTTCATTAATTGATTTTACTTAATTACACTCAAGTTAATTGATTTGCTAAATAAATAAAATTCGATCATTAGCATTTTTGTTATCATTAAATATTTCATTTAACTTATAAAATCACCAAGATAAAAAAAAATTTAAACACAAAGTCAATTCGGTAGACCATATTCATTCAGCAAGTTGCATTCATTTATATAGTTGACTACATTCAATAATTTGGTTAAAAGATTTTTAACTGGTCATAGTTTGTATCAACACTTATTCAACCCCCCCTTCTAAGTGTACCTTATCTGAATTTTAATTTATGATAAATGTCTAAATATTCGGCAGTTTTGGCCATATGAAAAATAGTAAATGAATTTTAAAAATTCTGAAAAAAATATATGTTCAATATGGGACTATATTATGTTAAATCCCAGAAAAGAAAATTTGTTTGTATTGATTTGGTATTTTTCATGAAAATGAACTAGTTATGAGTAAATGAATTAAATATGTTATGTGAAGTAGCAAAATTTGAGAATAGGATTTTATGGCTTGGGAATCCTATATAAGGTATATGCAGATTTTTGATGAGGGTTTTGGTTATTGGTGATGAAATATTATGAGTTTGGCATTTTAGGGTGAGTAAATGCATTAATTAGTAAAGTGTAAATAATTTAAATAAATTATTTATAAGTTTAAGAAAGGATTAAAATATTGTTATAATATTAATAATATTAGATTACGAGATTATTAAGTGATTTATAACATTTGGATTAAGGTGTTATGAAATCATTGATTTATGAATCTTACTCTTGAAATTAAATTCATGTTTTGATCATATTGTTTTTAATATCATATATAGTATTCTTATAAACCTAAAAATGATATTTCTCTTTGACTTGAGTATAAAGATGGGTAGATTATTGGTATGATCGTGACTATAAGTTCTCTTTGGCCAGTAGTGTAAAGATGAATTGTTGACTGGTATGATCATGACCAATTAATTTATAATTGAATATTTTTAGCTTAAGTGCGAAGGTGAATTGATCAACATGGTTATAATTATGGTTTATATAAATACTGAAATGATTATGTATTTCTTTGAGATATTAATATCTTTGGCATGTAGTGCAAAGATGAATTATTGATTATTATCTTTGGCCCGTAGTACAAAGATGACCTGTTGTTGAATATCTTTGGAATCTAGTGCAAAGATGACCTGTTGTAGAATATCTTTGGCCTGTAGTGCAAAGATGAAATGATAATGAATATCTTTGGCCGTAGTGCAAAGATGAATTTATTAGTATAATTATAAACATGAACTGTGATTTGGTATAACCATGATCTTTGATATTTCAGGTAAAGACAGGTGATGAAAATTATCTTCGTCCTGGATGAGAAGACGAATTTAGAATCACAATTATGATTATGAGTTATTTATATGATTGTGGAAAGGAATTGTTGATTGATGTTATAGGGATAAAATATTATTGGTGAACTTTTAATGTGGAGAAGATAATAGACTTTATCATCTACCATATGTTCTAAATCTCTAATTTATTTCTGACGAATGCTATTGATAATTTAATTATCTTTAGTCATGGTATTCTTTACTGAGCTAGTTGTGCTCACCCTTTTGCTTCACAATTCCTTTCAGGTAATAAGAGTATTGCCGGGTCGAGCGGGGATAACAGGGGAATAGAACGGTGGTCTACAGCTATTGAGGTTCTCCCTAAATAGTATGAAAATAATTTTATTGAAAACTTTAGATAAGTGTGTCGTATTGTATACGCCATTTGATATTTAATTTTGGTGAACCGAATAGGGTGAGGTGAACCCAACTTTGGAAGGGTGTTTTGCCACTATCATATAAGATGTCTAATGACATACAAACTCGTGTTACCATAAGACAGGGTTGTGCACATTCACTTGCTGAGTATATCTACGAGCACTACCTATATGATCTTGGAGTTTGGTTGAAATATAATTTTCAATTACAGACAATGGAGATAGTTATATATCAAGAGAAGACTCACCATTGGAAAGAACATGATAGTAATCTTCTCGTTTTTCTTTGGGATCTATTGGGTCAAATAAGGATAATTCTGTGGACATATGATATCTATCATAACCAAGACTCATGGCCTCCCATGTACGAAGGTTTCCTTGAGCACTTTCCAAAGATTTTAATTTCTAAAACAGTTATTGATTGTACCTTTATGTAAGGTGCCATTGTGATGTGCTATCTAAGGTTGGGACATGATTCACAGTTGGTATATATTTGTATCAAAACTCACAACATATTTGTTGTTGTATTTTACACGACAATTGTAGTAATAAAGTTGTAGTTGTTTTCTGTATCATGTAATTGGCGACTCAGAATGGGTTGGATGGATTGGACCTATTTTGGAGGCGTCACATCTTACAATAACCAACTAAAACCCTAACTTATTTGATTGCAAATTTATGAAAATTTTATTATTAAAAAGCTCAATGAGTGGTCCAATAATATTGATAAATTAACTCATTCTTGTAGTGTAGTTAATTGAATTTTTTATTTTTGTTTTAGAATATTGGAAAAATCACATACTATTGATTCATTTTTGAAGAGAAAGCAATCAAATCATGTTGACACATCTCTGCTTACCTATGAGCTTAATGTTCAAATATTTCTGTCTACCCATGAACAAGAACAACGTTTTCTAAATTCACCAAGAATTGAAGGTAAAGAATGAGATATTAGTTATTTGGAACGTGATCTTGGAAAACGTATCGAAATATGAAAATGTTATTGTGTGATGAAATTCGACGAGCTTATATCAATTAAGGTCCATATCAATACATTCTTTCTGAGTAGTCTTTTCTTGAATATATATTATATATGTTGTTAAAAAATATATTGGCCCCAAAAGATTAAATCATGGCTTCGTGTCTGAGTATATGGAATAAAATCCTATTAATTTTGGCCAGGTGTTCAAGAACATAGTTGGTATAGGGATATTAAATAATTAATTGTCTAGTAGCTATCAAGCACCGTGACCACAACTTTACCAACTTTGACTATAATTGAAATTCGAAGATGGGAAAATGACTACGTGATTAATGGCTCTAGCCTTGATTTTTTCTTTCTTTAATGCTTCTTTCTTCCTTTTTATCATGTCACTCATGTCATAGAAATAGTGTATGTTTGCATGAGACTCGTGCATTGGATACTGCCTTTATATAGGTTAATAAAACAGTAAATAAAAGAAGTACAATTTCAAGGTACATAACCCAAGCAAACTTAAAAAGAAATTGACAAGTAATTTAAAGTTAAATAAGCTTTTCATCGTTACTTTTTGGAATGAAGTTTTTAGTTTACTAGGTACTCAACTCTGTTATAGTTCGTCTTATCATCCCGAAAGTGATGGACAGTAGATAAAGTTAAAAGATGTCTTGAAAATGTATACCACAGGGTATTTGGCAAAGTGATATGTCTCATCTCATGGTTTTTGTAACACCTCTTCCCGAAAAGGAAAGGGAGGTCACGTGCAAAGCACACCAAATCTTAAAATAAATAAACAGAGCACTAACAACCTCAAAATATTAATAGTTGTGATTCATTATAAAGTTCTAAGTACAATTCTCTAAACAGAATCAAAATAATCAAAACTTAAAATCGAAACAACCAAGATGGTTAAAGGCAACACTCTCATTACATTAGCCCTGAATCACCCCTGCAAACCTGCCGGAAGAAAAACACAACATGAGCCAAATGCCCAGTACGGATATAAAGATACAAAAGATATACAACTGAAATACGAAAACAACTGAGACAAAATACTGAACAAAGCCTCAAGTGTAAATCTGAATGAAATATATCTGAATCAACAGAATTAACGAAATCAATAGAAGAGTAAAGAAATAACGAACTGAATTAACTAACTCAATGAATTGAACTGAACAGAAATAAACAAAACTAATTCAATGAAATAATAGGCTGAATCAAATAGTTGAGTGTTATTTCATACCGAATGAGCTCAGAAATATACATTACCACACAGGCAAGTCAAAATAATGCCACACAGACAAATCAAATGATGCCACACAGGCAACCAAAATAATGCCACACTGGCAAGTCACACATTGGACTACGAATCCAAATGTATGCAAATCAGATAGTGTGTTTGGCACAACATCACCAATCTGCAGAACAGAAAACTAGGGTTAACCCATACGCCTCCCACAACAAAACACCAAATGGCCCACTTCCTCCAGAGCCCAAACGGAGACATCGTGGACTAATCACACCGCCACGGAGAGTGTCATGTCTCTCGTGCCAAGACGACATGCCTGTGGTACCCCCACAAGTGGTTATAGCTCAGGTATACCCTACGGTATATTTTAACAAAAATATCATGTCACAACATATGTGACATAATACCAACAAAAGGGTTCTATATGTACATGTTTAACCAAATCAAATTATAGTCACAAGGTCTCAAAAAGAAGGTAACAATATGTACCGCTCTACAATTATCAAAAATAAATAGTACTAAACATGATAACCTAATTCAAAGAGTACAAATATGAGTCATATGTATATATCAACTTCAAAATGAAATTAATATATTTATTTCACAGGAAACAATTATGTGAAATCATAACAGAAATCGAAATAAGAAAACAAACGAACAAATCAAATTTAACAAGAGTATCGCTGAGAGAGTACGGAATTCGTACCTGGATTAAGCAATGTAATATCCAAAATTTATAATCCAAATTTGACTCGTTTAGACTCCCTCCGTTCAATCTAAATAATTTAATAAGATTTTATTACAATCCAATCATTAATAAAATAATACTATTAAATTTATTATTAAGAACTTTTATAATTATGTTGACAAAATTAATTAATTCAAATTAATATACATAACTTCAATTGATTTACTTTCATATACAAATTTCATGGCCAAATGATTATTAAAATATACATGCCAAAAGATTATTAAAATATAATATAATGAAATCACACATGCAGCAATGCTACAAGCAATCCAACGTGCATGATATATTTATAATCCCTACTACTTGACAACAACTTTTCATCATGATAACGATATTTTTTTAGCAGCAACATGTTCAATATCTTCTGTCCCAACAAGTAATTTGACAAACTTTTATAACTATGTCAGTAAAATTAATTAATTTATAAACATAATGATAATTATATTATTAAATTTGATAAGCACTATCTTTTATAATTTTGTACTATGATACATGTCAATTAACCAATTCTTATTGCCAATTATTATACTTTATTTCTTAAAATATAAAGTAGGTCACTTATTATTGAACATGGGCAACTGTTCACATTCCCTTCTATCCGTCAATTGATTTTTAAAAAAAACTATAGAAACAAGCAGCCATATACAACTATATACACAACTACTATATAAATAATAATCTTATACCACATCCTCTTAGTTTAATCTTATAAAATTATGAATGTAAATGTTAGTATAAAATTTTACACGTTTTACAAAATCTGATGATTGAATCTAATATTTCATTCACAGGAATAGCAACAAACACACACACACACACACACACACACACACACACACACACACACACACACACACACACACATATATATATATATATATATATATATATATATATATATATATATATATGTAACTTACTTGTATAAGAAATTAGATATCAATTCCTTGTTCCTTTATCTTATACCAAGTACAATCCAATCTCTTTTTTTTTCTCCTCCGAAACAGTGTTGTTCCTCTCTTCTTCTTCTTCTTCTTCTTCTTCTTTTTCTCCAGTTCGCATAAGATGAGGAGGGTTAGGTTTTATTTATGGTCTTATTATTTCTCCTAATTATAATAGGATTTATTATTACACACATTTAATTAAATTAAACCCAATAAATTTTAAGACCCAAATTGTACTAAATTAATTTACACATCTCTTATTAATACTTATTAGCCCAAACAAATTAAATAACTAGTTTGACCCAAATAAATGACAAAGTCTAATTAATATGTTTTAAAACAAAATAATTTTTTTATTATTTAATTTTTTTTCCGGGTATTATATCTATGAAACAACCCGAGTCAAATCTCGAGTTCGAAACAAATCTCGGGTCAAATCCCAAGTCCGAATCGAAACAAATCTATCAAAATAAGGCCTCAAACTACTGGCCCAATAGTATCTTCTTGGGTCAACTTAGCTCACCACAGGCTCACCCAAAAGGTCATGATTTGAAGGTACTATTGATAGTAACTTATTTTCTTATGTAGTAACTTATTTTCTTATATGCAGACAAATTTTGTCTCTCTAGCCATTGTGGGATAATACCGGTTGGATTCGTGTCCCCACCTCCGGAGCACCATCTCTCTATTGTGGGATAATACCACCAGCCTTCGTGTCCCCACCTCCGGCAACCCGATCGGATGACCCGACCCGAGCTTTTGAGAGTCGGCTTTGATACCATATGAAACAACCCGAGTCAAATATCGAGTTCGAAACAAATCTCGGGTCAAATTCCAAGTCCAAATCGAAACAAATCCATCAAAATAAGGCCTCAAACTACTGGCCCAATAGTATCTTATTAGGTCAACTTAGCCCACCACAGGCTCACCCAAAAGGTCATGACTTGAAGGTACTATTGGTAGTAACTTATTACCTTATATGCAGACAAATTTTTCCCTTATCTTTCGATGTGGGGCTGGGGTGTTACAGTTTTAATAGGGTCGAAGGTTCAATCCTTAATGGCAGAAGGGTGTGTGTGTAGTGTGTGTTAATGTAGCAAAAAAAATAAATATAAAAATAAAACTACCTTAGAGCCATGACCGGTCATATAGACCACAACAATGGATCTAATGGTTACCTGTAGCTGGATGGTGGTACAGTACTTCATTACATAGTTCTATCAAGATGACATCTTATGATGCACTCTATTATATGGAGCTAAACCGAGAACAATGACAGTACCCAACACTGGTAATTCCAAGGTAGCTGTAATAGAGACCTTTTCTTCAAGGGAGGGACTTGCTGAATAATCTACTCAAAGAAACCTTGCACCAACCCTAGCGGAGATAAGAAAGATGTTGACCTTCAAATGACCGATCGAAAGGGAGTTTGAGGTATATGATTGTAGCCTTATAGACAATCCTCAATATTAGAGAAATAACATAATATTTTTAGAGAAATAACAATATTATGTTATTTCTCTAATACTCAATTGCCTTACGGAGAAATTTAAAGCGCTCTTCCAAGTTTTTTGGGCCTTTCCAATTGCCTTACGGAGAATAACAAATAAAAAAGATAAAAAATAAAGAAGAGTTAAAAAGAATTCAATTTTCTTGATGTTACTATTAGAATATCCAAAAATCTTTTTAATTGAATTCTTTTCAATTGCCTTACGGAGAAATAACAATTATTTTCTTGATGTTACTATTAGAGTGTTGCATGGTTGGCACATACAATTAATGATAAAAGTTCCTCGTGAATGAGTTTGCTTTTGAGTCTTAAATTTATTAACATTTTATTATTTTACATATTCATAGGTACATATACTGAAAACCATTAAAATTAGTGTTATTAGAATTCCAAATCACTTTATCCAAAAAAAAAGAATATAAAAGAAAAAGAACTCCTAATCACTTTAATCAGGTGGGCGTAGAGTTTGCTTTAATATAATGAAACATGATGATGTGGTTTAAGTCATAATTCTTAAACCCATTAACGAAAATATCACAAATAGATAAATTAAGAGAATAAGTTTACGATTAGACATAATGACATAGTTTATAAATTAATATGAATACATGAATAATTTATTTATATATTTATTCACAATAAAAAGTAACATATATATATATATATATATATATATAGTCCGGCTCTCTCCAGCGAATTGGAAGGAACGAAGTAAAAGTGAACCGGCTATAGCGACGGAAAAATTGTCGTTATAACATAAAAAATCGGTTTTCTATGCTATAGCGATGGAAAAAATCGTCAATATAACCGATTCGTTTTTAGTTCGCTCCTTCCAGTTCGTTGGAGAAACAGACTATATATATACATATATATATATATATATATATATATATATATATATGTTTTATGTATTTTTTTTCAGTCACAATGTTTCTCAATCTATTGATCATTCAAATTACTATCACTTTCATAAAGAATAATGCAAATTAAACCAATAATATAATAATTTAATTTAATTCAGCGCGTATGATTAAAAAAAAGAAGAAGAATAAAGTGATGTACTTGCATGTAGAACTCCAATTTGAGTACGTGGCATCACATAATTTGCTGGGAGTCAAAATGGAACAAAAAACTGTTACATAGAAAGCCAGCCCATTGGCTATAAAAAGGATTCTTACGAGTATTTTGAGACATAGAAATCAAAAGGCATTACTTAAAACTGTAAAAGATAGAGAAATTGGCAGAAATGGAGAACAAGAAGGTTGCTCTGGTGAGATGAAACTGTTGGAGTATTTTGAGTCCATTCCACCTGAGATGCCCATATCGACAATGCCAAAGGTTTGCTTGATCTGTGGTTAGTGAGGAGAAACATTGTTGTTCCTTTGGTGAGTAAAGAGCAAGCACAGCAAACATCCTGTTATGTGTTATCCCAGTTTCCATGATCAAACCTTTCTCAGAATGAAAGATTTTGCATTTTCCATGTTGGATTAACACTGCCATCCCCTTTTCTTGCAACTGACCGATGCTCAACAAATTATTCTTCAAATTCGGTACGTAGAATACTTCTGTGATTATAAGCACAATCCCATTCACCTCCATTCGAACCTTTCCCTTGCCTTGTACCGTAATACTCGAATCGTTGCCCAGCTTCACTGATTCTCTAAAGCTGCTGTCAAGATCACAAAATATGTCTTTGTTACCGCACATGTGATTACTATAACCCGAATCCAGAAACCAAATGTGCTCGGATGCAGCCTCTTTCAAGTCCACAAGAGACATTAACAGCATCTCCTCTTTTGCTTCTACATAATGTGTTGTTTGTTCCTTGGTTTTGTTTGGACATTCCCATTGGAAATGACCTAACTCATGACAATTGTAGCACTCTATGGTAGATTTGTCAAAATCAGACCTGCCCCTTCCTCTTCCTCTTCCTCTTCCTCGGTTGGTGCCTCGACCTCCTCCTCTTCCTCCTTGTTGGGATCCATGAGTGACTTGAAGGGCTTGTTCGTCTACAACATGCCTGCTGATCCTTTGTTCATGCACCAAAAGACTACTTTGGAGTTGGTCTATGGACAGGGTGTCCAGATCATTTGATTCCTCAATAGAACATACAACATAATCATATTTTAAAGTCATAGACCTCAATATCTTTTCAATGATTATCACATCATCCATTTTCTCCCCATGAATTCTCATCTTGTTTTCTATAATGAGAGTTCGTCCAAAGTAATCATTCACCGATTCTCCGACCTTCATGTGCAGTACTTCGAATTCTCTACGAAGAGCCTGCAGTTGAGCACGTTTCACACGTGTTGTTCCTTGAAACTTTTGCTTCAAAGAATCCCATATATCTTTTGCAGTATCCTTCTTCAAAATGGTTTCCAGTATCGAGCGATCGAGGGCTTGAAACAGATAGTTCTTAGCCTTTAGATCTTTCAACTTCTGCTCATCTATGGCCTTCTTCTGTGACTCACTGAGATCTGTTCCTTCTGCTGCAGCAGTGATTCCCATTTCCACCAGGTTCCAATATTCTTTGGAACGGAGAAAACTCTCCATTAACATACTCCAATGGTCGTAGTGACCATCAAACCTTAGAATGGCAGGTTGAACAAAACTACTCTCGGATGCCATATCTGTGTTTCTTCACTCTAGTATTAGGCCCTGTGTTTGATTAGAATTGCTGGCTCTGATACCAGATGTTGGTATCAAAAGAAAACAGAGAGCTATCAAAAGAAAAACAGAGAGCTTTTGTGAATACTAGTTATATTATTCAGCAACCAACATGACTAATAAATAGCCTTACACTAAGATGGAAAAGAGAAATAACAACCCACGACTGTACAGGTCCTATAATCGTGGAGCATGACTACACTAAACAGAAAAACAATCTTGTCCCTCAAGCTAAGGAGGAATTATTCAACACGATAGAAAATGAACCTAAATCAACGAGAAATACTCCAACAGTTTCATCATGGTGGTGCTTCTGGCAGCAATGACTGTTCTGACTGATCTGACTTTGGCAGCCGATGACAAGGCCGATCACTCTGACGGTGGGGCCGATCGCTCTGATGGTGGCAACGAAGTTTTAATTGATGCGCCCGGCGGGGCAAGTGTTTACAAGAACTTGCCGCTGTCAAGGTTCTTCCTGCGTGAGAAATACCTCCCGGATGGCTGCTTAGGCTGCATCCCGGGTGGTGGGTTTTGCATGTTCGAACCCTTGAGCTGCTGCCCCAACTGTGGCTGTATTTTAGTATCGGGGGTTTGCTATTGCGGCTGAGCGCCGGCAGGAAGCACATTTATTAAACTATATATATATATATATATATATATATATATATATATATATATATATATGAAGTAAAATAAAATAATGTCATCTGTTGTGCTTGCTATGGGAGAGAATATTGTATTGTGTTTAGGTGTGTTTAAATTATGGGTTGAGTTTCAACCATATATAATATTATGCTTGAATACTAATTTATTATTATTTGAGTAATTTTGTTACTACTAAATTAGTAATTTGTGTTTTCATCTCATTCAAACCTACTAGAAGCAGTATATGTATTTATCTGCCGATACTCATGTATCTGCCCATAACATGTAGATCCAGGGGCGGACCTATGCTCACCTGCCTATGCTGAGGTTTTTTTTTCTTCTTTTTTTTCCTTTTCTTTTTTAATGTAAGTTTAGGAGGAGCAGATATGTAATTTAATAAACTTAAAAAAGAACAAATTAATAGAAGAGTTGTAATTAAAAGAGGGAAAAAATATATTTTACTATTAAATCAATCTGGACCGTTCATGGATTGGTTACTATTCAGTCCATTCTTCTATAAATAGAAGCTCATTTCTTCATTATTTCTTACGAATTCACTGAAACTCTAGAGAGAGAAACTGTAGAGAAAATTCTTCTTCTATAATCTTGAACGTCTTTCTTTAGCGTTTAAGAAAGCTTTGAGTGTAGTGCAAGTTTCTTCAAGTATATCCCCGCCGTACCGTCGGAGTACTCTTCTTTATAAGGTAAGGAGTATTTTTTTTTCATATTCATGAAGAGAACTTCTGTTATTTCAGTCTTTATTATTCCGTTGGAATAACCTGTATACGCGGGCTACCCGATACTTGGTGAAATTCTTCTGTTATTCCATTATTTATTATTCTACTGGAATAACCTGTTTATGCGAAGTACCGCATACATGGTGAAATTCTATTGTTATTTCATTCTTTATTATTCTGTTGGAATATCCTGTCTGTGGGTTTTACGTCAGACCTGGTTCCGTCTTTATTATTATGTTGGAATATCCTGTCTGTGCATTTTACGTCGGACCTGGTTCCGTTATTTATTATTCTATTGGAATAACATGTCTATGCAAAGTACCGCATGCATGGTGATTTCTGTTGTTATTCCATTCTTTATTATTCTATTGGAATATCATGTCGGTGCGTATTACGCCTGACCTGGTTTCGTTATTTATTATTCTGTTGGAATTACCTGCCTGTGCGGTTTATTGCATGCCTAGTGATTTCTTTTGTTATTCCATTTTTTATTATACTCAGTTGGTTAAAGTTTTGACTTCTATACTCCATAAAATTAGTGGAATATCCTTGATACTTGAGTTTCATCTAGTATCTTTTCATGGAAATATTATTTTGAGCATTCTTGAATTTTACTCTACAAAGAAGTATCATGTTAACAATTTGGACGTTATTAGTTCCTAGATAAATTAATTCTTGAACTTGTTTTATTGGATTCTTATATCATTGTCATTATCCTAATGTTTATATTAAGTTAAAAGTCATCTGTGGCCTGTTGTACATAGACGGACTTGGTATGATTATGACCGGGGATTATTCGGTATAATTATGACCGTAATGTTACAAATGTTGTGGTAAAAGTCCTCATTGGTCCGTAGTGCATTGATGGACAGTTGTTGGCATGATCTTGACCATTGATGAATACACGAATATCCTTGGCCCGTAGTGTATGGATAATTTGTGGTTGTGATACTAATGAATATCATTGGTCGTAGTGCAGGGATGATGTGGATTATTTATTAAGCTGAGTCCCAGCGATAAAAGTGATGAAAAACCTTTTGAATCATAAAAGATAGTAGATTTTATTATCTACTTGACTCTTTTAATGGATTGCTTGTTCCGTTATAGTTAAACTTGATGTCTATTATATTTTATCAATTTAACATTGTTGAAGACTAATGATAATTTATTCTGTATTATCTTAGTCATAATATTTCTTACTGGGCTAGTTGAGCTCACCCTTTCTTTCACTGTTCTCTTCAGGAAATGAGAACGTAGCCGGGAATAGTCGGGGAACGGAGTGACGGTCCAGATGATAGTATTAGTAGTCATCACTATTCTGTTAAATAGTGTGATAATAAATGTAATGAGGACTTATTCTGAGAGTGGATATTGTCTAGAAGGCAATATTTGTATTAAAACTCACAGCTCTCTTGTTCTATATTAAAGATTATATTTGTATTATGTACCATGTATTTGGCGACTCAGAATAGGTGATGTATACCTATTTTGGGGGCGTCACATTAAACAATAACTTCAACATCCATTACTCAATATATTCCACAAAAGGCTTATATTGATTCAATCATTGTAGTATAATACTACATCATTCCATTACACAACCTAAGCTGATTACAATACTATCCCGCTATTGCTTTCGAAAAATTGGGGTTTACAAAAGACTACCCTTTGCTATACAAAAGAGGGTTTTACGTCACTACTAGGTACACAATATTTACATACCTACACTACTCTTTCCACTAATAGATTACATCTGCCTTAAGTCATTATCAAAATCTACCATGGCAAGACTGGCAATAATATCACGGCTGATAGTATGTCGCGTCTGCCCTGCCTCTATGGGATACCCAGCTACCTGCTGCTGGAAGTCTGCATGAGAACTCCTATGAATATAGGACATTCTCCCTATCTTCTACTTTTTGGTCTTTAGCTCCCCCATGAGCTCAAAGACCTCCTGTTTCAGCTCATGGACCTTGTCCTTAGCAAAAACTCTCTTTCCGTGCTCCTGCTCCCACATGGTCTCCACGTCTGTATTATCCTCTATAACAGCCTGGAGCTCTGCTTTTAGCTCCTTAACCTCCTGACAGTAATGGATGTTTTTATCCAACACTGACATAAAAAGTGACATCATTGACTCCCCCGCAGCCATCTCTACTGCTTTTTCTACTGGGTTGAAGGACACTGCCTCCACCTCTTCTTCAATCATGCCGTCAAACACAGACATGAGATCAGGGTCCTCTGAGTCTCCAGACTCAATAACTACAATTTCGGGCTCTCCTGCTATAGGATTCGGTATAATCTCTAATTGATTAACCGATTCTTCAATAACTGCCTATTCTTCTCTAAACATTCCATTTACACCAAACATCTACACAAAATAATTAAGTTGATTAGTACATGTAAGTAGAATAATAAAAAAACAAAACATATTCATAATGCATTTTTATAAGGTTATTTTCTGCTTTAACTTTATTAACTTCTCTTAAGGTTATGATTTAAGGTTTTATTTCCCCCCCTTAAGTTTTATAACCTAATGCTTTGATACCAACCTGTGACGCCCCTAAATCCGGGTATCTTCCAACCCGACAGATGGTGCTACACGATACTACCACTCACACATATATTCAATTTAAAAGCCTCAATAGAACGTATATGTCTTCTATATATTCAAAATAATATTAACATTCCCCAGGTTCTTTGTAACCATTACATTTATTCTTGTCATAATATCAAATTATATTACAACATTAAAACTATACTATTACATAAGTATTCTATGGGTTCGTCTTCTCTTTACCCTTATCCTTGCCGGATCCTTCGGTCCGTTCGATCTTAGTTGTATTCATATGGTTCAAGCAAGAGTGATCATGACTAGCTCAACAAGTACAACAATTCTAATAAACAACATGCTTGAAACATAGGAATCGTATATCTTCAATAACTGAATAATAGTTACGAAGTACTATCGATAATTCAAAATAGCACTTCTTTTCATTCAAAATGTTTTACAATAACAATATTCAGTAAAACATTTTTTCTGGTCCAAGACCTTGAGCATATCATACTTTCTTTGAAAAGGACATCCCAGCACTAAGTCCGTAAGTCCAACATTTCTTATGAGCACTTCTAGGCGATCAGCCTATAGTACTCTATGTTGATCAACACTAAATTCATTAAACGTATGTACGTTTAAGTTGTGGCAACCTCACATGCCTGTAATTTGAAGAGAAAACATTTTAACATACTCAGTCTTCATTTGAAAACCACAACAATATTAGTTTGGTAAAACATTCACCATGCTTTGATAGACTATAAGAAATCCAACATAACTTAAGTCTAGCTGAAAGAATTGGCTCTGACTTCATCATACATCAATTCATGTGTAAGGATACATGAATCACAAAGCTTGTTCAGATTGAACTGAAACAAGGGTTAGAATACTTGCCTTTAGCGTCTGCTACTTTTGTAACACATACACTTTAAGTCTTTAAGTCTCTACAATACATGATCACATAACGTAACACATTAGGTAATATATAATCAAGTATGAGTACAACTATATCTGACCCTTCTTCTCAATCTAATCATGACTTAGATTTATTATTATTGGTTCCGACTTTCCGTTACGTCATTCTTATATTCATATGCAATTGAGTTACTTCAACCCTAAGTGATCATACTTAAGGTTTGAACATGACTTGATTAAGTTCCTTAGTTCATTGTTAACCAATTATCATTCATGCTATACTTATAAACTTTCTTCATTGTCTACACCCTAGGATTGGCACTGCGTAGCCAGTTATTACCCTTCAACTCGCGCTGCGGCACAGGTTAGAAGTAGCCAGAGCCTGGCCTTGGCGCTGCGGCGCCATTCACCCTTCACTGTGTTGCGCTGTAGTGCTAATTAGCAATGTACCATATCTCGGCCTCGCGCTGCGGAATGGGCCTCTAAGCCTTGAGTCGCGCTGCGGTTCGGTCTCTGTGCCACAAAAAATTTTGACAGTTTTTTCAACTTTGTGAGATTCCCGAGCTCATAACTTCTTTGTCACAAGTCTGAATTGGCTCGTTCAAGAACCTACGGTTCACAAATTATGTACTCTACGTGTTCATGAAAGAATTTTATCTATTTGACTTCGTTTACTCAAAATTCACCTATTAGTTCATTTTTAACGAAAACGATAAACGTTCGTGAACGTTCAATGCTCGTTTCTTCGTTCTAAGTCGGAATCCGGTCATTTTTGAGTTCGCAACTCTATAATTCCAAATATGACTTGTCTCCATTGAAAACCAATGTTTTCGAGTTCAAACACAAAATCTAACTTCCATCTCGAGAATTTCACAAATCCGACGATTATCGTCCAATCGTGTGAATTCCGGTAAAACTTCGTTACATAGGATTTGTTCATCGTTCTAAATGAATTCTAACAATCATATGAACATCTCAATATACTTATTACAACAACTTATTTTCATGTTGGGTTTTGACTTATTCTTCAAGAGTTCATAACTTAACAAATTATAACTTACAAGATTTCATTTCCCTATGACTTATTATTGATTTAAGTCCTTTAAGCAACATTTTTGCATCTTATCAATAATACTAACTTCTTAAAGTAATCATATGACAAGTTCATCATTTTTCTTCAAAAGTTCATAACTTATTTAGGTTTATCTTACTTATTCGACTTAAGTCCATTGCTTATTCAATTCTTATATGTTCTTAACATACATGCTCATTATGTTACACTTCTCTTATCACCCTACAATAGTAGAGATAGAAGAATATAGGACAAGAGTCTTACTTATTGGACTTGGCTTAATCATTAATACATATTGGGCTTGCCCCTTAATGCTATTTGGACTTATACTTCATACAAGATTCCACAAGTTTATTTCATTTTGATTTTAAATTCTTAACGTTCTCAAACTAAGTCCGCAAGCAAAATATTGCGTTTTCCATACTTAGATTATTATTACATAATCCATCTCACCTTGATATTATAACGTTACGTATTTCCTGGAAGTTCAAAAATAATTCCCGAGCGTAAATCGATGAATAATGTTTTTCAGAAAATTTCTCAGAAAACTTTTATTTTCGTCTTGGAAATTCAAACACTTTAATTCATCCACATAGTCAAAATACCACGACTTGAACGACATTCATCTTACTAACACATAATAATAACAAATAATATAATTTTATTCATTATTTTATTAAACAAATTTATTTTACAAAGGATCCAAATTTCTCGGTCGTTACAGCAGAGACATGGATAAAGCAGATCACCAAGATATTTGATGTCTTGGGATGCTCCGAGGAGCAAAAGGTTCCCTTTGCCACCTTCATGTTGAGAGGAGAGACTGATTACTAATGGGAATCAGTAAAACATACTCAGCCTGCCGCACTCAAAATGTCTTGGGAGAAGTTTCGAGAACTATTCAACGACAAGTACTTCGAAAGTATTCGTCACATGAACGAGGTGAAGTTCATCAATCTAGAACAAAACAATATGACCATGTCGCAGTACGAGGCTTAGTTTGCGGAGTTATCCCTATTTGCACCCCATTTAGTAGATGATGAAAAGCGTATGACGCGGATGTTTCTAAGGGGTTTGAAACCTGAGATACGTCAATACCTCATTTCTCATAAACTGTGTTTGTATTCAGATGTTGTAAATAAGGCTCAGTTATTGGAGCGTGATAATGAGTCAACCCAACCAAGAGATACCAGCCGGCAAAGTGATACTACCACTGGTAGCAGTCATCGAAGCAGTGATAACAAATGTGGAGGGAATCAACATGCCATAAATGGTAACCACTTCACTGGTAATCATGGCCAAGACAATAGGAGTGGAAATTTCAAGAAGAGAAGGTTCAACAACGATGGAAAGACAGCAGCACCAGCACCTGTTTTCAAGGAAGGAGAATGACCATCGATTGTATGCTTCAAATGCGGAGGGAAGGGACATATCAGTCCAAACTGCGTAATGCAGTCCAAAACATGTTACAATTATGGAAAAGAAGGTCACCTAGCCTGATTTTGTCGCGCACTAAAGTCAAGTCCAGCTGGGATGGAGGCATCAAAGGCCATCCCAGACAAGACAAAACAGGTAGTTCAAGGGAGAGTGTTTGACGTAACCTCCCAAAAAGCAAGGAATCCAAACGAGGTGATCACGGGTAAGCTAATCATAAACTCTAGTGAAGTCTATACCTTATTTGATACCGGTTCTACCCATTCTTTTATTTCTCCTACTTGCGCTCAATGTTTAAATTTAACTCCGGAGAAATTAGACTTTGACTTATCTATTGAAACTCTGTTACGAGAAACCTTCATTACATCCACTATTTATAAGTCTTGTTTGATTCAAATCGGTAACCGTACGTTAACTGTCGATCTTATCTCTTTGAAAATACTTGTATTTGATGTGATTTTAGGGATTGATTAGTTAACTACTCATCATGCTAAAATCGATTATTTTCGTAAGGGTGTTAGCTTTTATATTCCTAACCATCTATTATGCGAATTCAAGCAACCAAACCACTAAAGTTAATCACTGTCATATCAAGCCATAAAGCTATTCGTTTATTGAAAAACAGATGTCAAGCTTTCTTAGCCCATGTCACGGATTTAAATAAAAATACGTCATATTTGAATGATATTTCTATTGTTAATAAATTTCCTGACGTATTCCCTGAAGAACTTCCTGGCCTGCCCCCAGAGCATGAAATTAAATTTTGTATTGACCCCAGTACAAAACCCATTCTAAAACCCTCAAGTATTTCTTCACCCAAAACGAACATATAATGTGCCAAAGAAGTTGGCTCAAGCTATTGAAGATTACGATAATACCATTCAATACCATCTTGGAAAAATGAACGTGGTAGCTGACGCATTGAGTAGAAGATCGTATGCGTTTACGAGTGCGCTGTTATTAACACAAAAACCCATTTCGTATAACTTATAAATGATGAAGATAGAGTTAAAGACTCTAGGGACCCACGTGAAGATAACGAATATACGAGTAAAACCAAATTTAATCAATAAAGATAAAGTCGCTCAAACTTCAAACCCGGAGCTGATGAAAACGAATAAGAAGGTTAAAGAAGGCGTTATTCTAGAAGCAAGAGTCGATGAAGAGAGAAAATATCAACCCTCGATTTAATTGGCCCATTTGAAATTATCGATCGAGTAAGAATTGTGGCCTATAGACTTGCCTTACCGCTAAGTATGTCACGTGTTCATAACATTTTTTTTACGTATCGATGTTACGTAAATATATGGACGACCCGAACCACATTATTGAATTAAAACTAGACGATATAGCAGAAGATTTAACGTATGAGGAGATACGTGTTGAAATATTAGATAAGAAGGATCATATTCGACACTCAAAGATTAGATCTCAAGAGTTAGAATCTGACGAGGTATCCTCACCTCTTCGGCATACCAGGTACGTACGTAAATTTCGAAGGAAAAATTTCATAAGGAGGGGAGATTATAAAACCCCGAATTTTATGAAATGAAAGTATTCAATTTTCTTATAATTATTATTTTATTTCATAAATGGTTAAATTGATAAAAGGTTAAAGTTAATGGTGATATTTGAAAATTTTGCAAAGTAAGCAAATTGTCATAAAATATTTAATTGGTCGGGAAATATTCATTTTAACAGGAAATATTAGTACGACAGAACAAACATTTGTGGATCCCACAACAGAAGTATTGTTGTAGTTAGAAAATGACAGAATTATCTTTTTATAAAAATAACGGTGAAAGTTTTACCGATAAACTGTTGAACTACCAGGTAGTAAAAGTACAGTAATACGCGTGATTGCATAGTAGCACACGATATTGAGGAGGGAATCAATTATTACAACACTTCCCCTAATTCCCTACGATAAAAGATTATGTCTCATTAAAAACCTTGTTAAGAAAACTCAGTGGGAAAAACTTAACAAAGGGAAAAAGAGTATATATCTTTTACATAAATATTTTAATTGACTACCTCGTTAAAACCTTGTCAGGAAAAACCTATTGGGATAAAAATTGTGACTAAGGAAAAAGAGTACAGTCTTCCCCTCAAAAGGAATTCATTACTCCTTGATGAAATGTTGTCATAAGTTTTTCAGTCGACATATTCTGATCCATTTTTGAAGTTTTTCAAATGTTGCATTTGGTAGCAACTTTGTGTATAAGTCGGCTAGATTATCACATGATCGAATTTGATGCACATTTATATCACCCTTCTTTTGTAGCTCATGTGTGAAGAAGAATTTAGGTGAAATGTGTTTTGTTCTATCTCCCTTGATGTACCCTCCTCTAAGTTGAGTAATACATGTAGCGTTATCCTCATACAGAATTGTAGGAATGTCTTTGATTGATGGTAATCCACATGATTTTTTAATATGTTGAATAATTGATCTCAACTAAACACATTCTCTGCATGCTTCATGTATAGCGAGAATCTCTGAGTGATTTGAAGATCTAGATGTCATGGTTTGCTTTGTGGATTTCCAAGATATAGTCGTATCATAATATGTAAATATAGAACCTGTTTGTGATCTTCCATTGTGTGGATATGATAAATATCCTGCATCGGCATATCCAACCAATCGCAACGTTGAATCTCTTGGATAAAATAACCCAAGATCAATAATTCCATGGAGGTATCTCAAAATGTGTTTAATCCTATCCCAATGTCTCTTAGTCGGAGAAGAACTGTATCTTGCTAACAAGTTGACAACAAAAGTAATATCAGGTTGTGTACAGTTTGCAAGATACATAAGAGCACCTATTGCACTTAGGTATGGAACTTCAGGTCCAAGAACTTCTTCCATTGCACTTAGGTATAGAACTTTAGGTCCAAGAACTTCTTCCATTGCACTTAGGTATGGAACTTCAGGTCCAAGAACTTCTTCCCCACTTTCTAGAGACTGAAATGGATCTTTATCAACTTCCAAAGATCGAAGAACCATTGGGGTAGTCAAAGGATGAGCTTTATCCATATGAAAACGATTGAGAATCTTTTCAGCATATGCGGATTGATGAACAAAAAAAAATTCAGATGCTAAATGCTCCACTTGTATTCCCAAATAGAATTTTGTCTTTCCAAGATCTTTCATTTCAAATTCATTTTTTAAATAAGTAGCAGTTCTTATGAGTTCTTCAGGAGTACCTACAAAATTCAAATCATCCACATATACAGCAATGATGGAAAATCCACTTTGTGATTTCTTAATAAAAACACATGGACATACATGATCATTTATATATCCATCTTTTATTAAATAATCACTAAGTCGATTATACCACATACGACCAGACTGTTTTAACCCATACAATGAGCATTGTAACTTGATTAAATATATGTGACTGGGCCTTTGTGATTCAGCCATTTTCAATACTTCAGGGATTCTCATATAAATCTCACTATCAAGTGAACCATATAGGTATGTTGTTACAACATCCACCAGACGTGTTTCCAAACCTTCCATGGTTGCCATACCTATCAGAAAGTAAAAAGTGACTCCATCCATTACGTAATGGAGAGTCTGTATCCTGATAATCAATATCAAGTTTTTGTGAAAACCCTTGAGCTACAAGTTGGGCTTTATATCTCACAATTTCATTTTTCTCATTTCGCTTTCGTACAAATGCCCATTTGTTTCCAACCGGAATTACACCCAGCGGTGTTTGAACTACTGGTCCAAATACTTCTCTTTTCAATAGAGATTGTAGCTCAGTTTGAATAACATCTTTCCATTTTGGCCAATCTTTTCTTTTCCGATATTCTTCCACGTTTTGTGGTTCAGGATCCGTGTCAGGAATTAAAGTAATATCTGATGCTATAGAGAAAGAAAATATATCATCAATCATGACTTTGCTTCAATCCCATATTTTCTCATCATGTACATAATTTATTGAGATCTCAATCCCTTCACTGAGATTTTGAACCTCTTCTGGGGCTATTCCCACTCTTGGAATATGTGCTACTTCTGGAGCAGGTATTCCTTTTGGGATTCCCTTATTTGCTTTTAATTTTCGTGGTACAATGTCTTTTGCACCAACCGGTCTTCCACACTTCTAGCGTGGTATAGATTCTTATATTACCTTATTTGTCAATTTTCCAGGAATTAATTTTTTAATAGGTATTTCTATCTCTACTGGAGTATTCACTGTAGGTGTATATGACTTTATCATTTTTCTAGCATCATTAAATGCATCTGGCATTTGATTTGCAATATTTTATAAATAAATAATTCTTTGAACTTCAATTTTACATTGTCATGTATGATGATCAAGTGAATTTAATTCTGATGCATTCCATGATATCTCATAGGGATTTTTATTTAAAACTTTCCCTCCTCTTAATGGTGGAAATACAAATTCATCAAAATGACAATCTACATAACGTGCAGTAAAAACATCTCCAGTTAAAGGCTCAATGGAGATTCCAATAATCATTAAAAGTCATTGATGAAAATTCAGCTGCGTTATCAAGTCGAATTGACTTGATTGAATGATCCGAGAACTGAGCCCGTAACTTGATTATTTGAGCAAGAAGTTTTGAGAAGGCAAAATTTCGAGAAGAGAAAAGACAAACATGAGACCCTCTAGTTGAAGCATCTATTAAAACCATGAAATATTGAAATGGGCCAGGCAATGGGTGAATAAGTCCACAAATGTCTCCTTGAATTCTTTCTAGGAATTTTGTGGCTTCTTTATAAACTTTTACTAATGATGGTTGAACAATTAATTTTCCTCGAGAATACGCAGCGCAAGGAAATTCACTACTAAGAAAAACCTTCTTATTATTGAGAGGATGACCAATAGAATTTTCAATAATACGACGCATCATAGAAGTACCTGGATGATCGAGTCTTTTATGACAAAGTATAAAGGATTCGGGAAGGATTTTCTCGAATCGCTACTCCATTAACTCAGCTGACTCAGAAAGATACAAAATTCGATTGGAGCCAGGAATGTGAGAAGAGTTTTCAAGAACTCAAGAGGAGACTCATTTTAGCACCTGTTCTAACAATACCATCTGGCTCGGAGGGATTTGTCATCTACAGTGATGCTTCAGGCAAAGGGTTAGGATGTGTTCTCATGCAACATAGAAAAGTCATAGCCTATGCCTCTCGACAACTCAAAGAATATGAGAGGAATTATCCTACTCATGATCTAGAGTTGGCAGCAGTCATTTTTTCACTAAAGATTTGGAGGCATTACTTGTATGGGGAGAAAGTGGAGATCTTTACGGATCATAAAAGCCTCAAATATGTCTTCACTCAAAAGGAACTAAACATGCGACAGCGACGTTGGCTTAAACTGTTGAAAGATTATGATCATACCATCCAATACCATCCTAGAAAAGCGAACGTGGTAGTTGACGCATTGAGTGGAAGATCATATGCGGGTACGAGTGCGATATTGTCAACGCAAAGGCCCATTTTGTATGACTTGCAAAGGATGGAGATAGAGATAAAGACTCCAGGGACCCACGTGATGATGACAAATATACGAGTAGAACCGACTTTAATCGATAAAGTTAAAGCTGCTCAAATTACAAACCTGGAACTGATGCGTATGAGGAAGAAAGTGCAAGAAGGTGCTATGCCGAAAGCAATAATCAATGAAGAAGGAATACTTTGAGTCAACTCCAGACTTTGTATTCCTAACGACCATGATTTAAAGTATAAAATCATGATGGAGGCGCACAACACACCATTTGCAATCCATCCTGGGAGTACCAAAATGTATCATGATCTTCGACATACATTTTGGTGGGGCAATATGAAGAGGGAGATAGCGCTGTTTATCTCAAGGCGTTTAACTTGTCAACGAGTCAAGGCGGAGCATCAAGTACCAAAAGGTCCATTATAACCACTTGAAATTCTAGAATGGAAGTGGGAGCACATTACCATAGATTTCGTTACTGGTCTTCCCAAGATTTCTCAGGGTATAGATGCAATTTGGGTCATTGTTGATAGATTGACCAAGTCTGCACATTTCTTATCTATACGAGAAACTTATACACTTGAACGTCTTGCTCGTATGTACATAAATGAGGTTGTAAGATTACATGGTATGCCAGTATCCATAGTTTCTGATCGAGACCCAAGATTCACTTCACGATTTTGGGTTAGTTTGCAAAAAGCTATGGGCACAGATTTACGATTTAGTTCAGCATAACATCCTCAAACGGACGGACAATTAGAGAGGACTATTCAAACTCTTGAAGATTTATTAAGACTCTGTGTCCTTGACTTCAAGGGAAGTTGGGACAAGTTCTTACCATTAGTGGAGTTTTTCTACAACAACAATTATCAAGCAAGCATTGGCATGGCTCCATTCGAAAAGTTGTATGGAAGAAGTGTCGTTCTCCAGTATGCTGGGATGAGGTGGGTGAAGCAACGTTGTTGGGACCGGAGTTGGTACGTATGACTGCAGAAAAAATTCAAACGATACAACAACGTATAAAAACCTCACAAGATCGACAAAAGAGTTATGTTGATCTTCATTGAAAGGACGTGGAATTCGATATTGGAGATCATGTGTTATTACGTGTTTCTCCATGGAAAGGAGTTACGAGCTTTGGAAAAAGAGGAAAGCTCAATCCTCGATTCATTGGCCCATTTTTAATCCTCGATCGAGTAGGAACTGTGGCGTATAGACTCGCTTTACCGCCAAGTATGTCTCGTGTTCATAACGTTTTTCATATATCCATGTTACGTAAATATGTGAAAGACCCGAACCACATTATTGAGTTAGAACCGGACGAAATAGCAGAAGATTTAACGTATGAAGAGGCTCCTGTTCAAATCTTGGATAAGAAGGAACATATTCTACGCTCCAAGGTTATATCTCAAGTTAAAGTTTTGTAGAGAAACCACGATGTTGAAGAAATGACCTGGGAGTTAGAATCTGAAATGAAATCAAGGTATCATTACCTCTTTGATATACCAAGTACGTACCCTAATTTCGAGGGACAAATTTCATAAGAAGAGGAGATTGTAAGACCCCAACTTTTATGAATAAAAATGAATTTTCTATAAATATCATTTTTGAATATTATGGAATAAATTTGATATAATGTTATAGTTGTGGGTAATATTTATAAATTTTGCAAAGTACGCAAGTTGTTATATAATATTCGATTGGTCGGGGAATATTCGTTTTAACATGGAATATTCGTACGACGACACAATCATTGGTGGACCCCACAACGGAATTATTGTCAGATTGAGAAAACGACAAATATATTTTTTATGAAAATAACGGTGGAAGTTTTATCGTTAACTGTTGAAACACCCTGTGTTAAAAGTATAGTAATACGCGTGATTGCATAGTAGCACACGGTATTGATTATTGATGCTTACATGAGAAGTCACTCAGTTTTGTTCAATTATTGCTTCAGTAATTGTTGCATAGTATCTCACGTTAATTGATTCAATTATTGTCGATATTTTATATAATATTAAATCAATAATTGAAATGACAGAGTTATTAATATTATTTGCAATATTAACGATGTCTAGAAGTTCTGCTAAGGAGAGGTTTGGTCACCTAATTGTGCGCCAATAGGGAGAAATCCTTATTGGAAAGCCCCCTCTTTCTTGGGAATGACCTGGTCGATTAATATTGTGAATTATAATAATGATGATAAATGTTATTAAAAATGTTGAGGGGATTTTGATGAAGTATTTGATGTAAATTTTTCTTATTTTATAGACCCTCATTTACCCATTTTTTAAAATAATCGATAGAAAATTATTTAATATAATAAAAGGTGGGGGCCCACTATGGGGCCCACGTTTGAAATTGAAGCAGGAAGTTGGCTGATGTTTTCACGGGAGTTGTTTTTATGGTGGGTAGTGTAATAATTGTATGTATATATATATATATATATATATATATATATATATATATATATATGTGTGTGTGTGTGTGTGTGTGTGTGTGTACAAGTTTGACAAAATGGGCATGGGTTGATTAAATGAAGTCATGGGGGTGATAACCCGTGAAGTTATATATATATATATATATATATATATATAATATTATATATTATATTTTAAAAGATTTTATATTTTATAGTAAACTAATCTGGACCGTCCGTTTAAAAGTAAATCAATCTGGATCGTTTAGGAATTAGTTACTATTCAGTCCATTTTCCTATAAATAGAAGTTTGTTCCTTCATTATTTCTTTTGAATTCACTGAAACTCTAGAGAGAGAAACTATAAAGAAAAAGAAGAAAAGTATTCTGCTACTTCACCACTTCTATATCCAGTTTCTTCTTTATAAGGTAACGGGTATTTTTTTTTATATTCATGAAGAGAACTTCTGTTATTCCATTCTTTATTATTCTGTTGGAATAACCTGTATACGCGATCTACCCTATACTTGGTGATTTCTGTTTTTATTCCATTCTTTATTATTCTGTTGGAACATCCTGTTTGTGCGTTTTACGCCGGACCTGGTTCCGTCTTTATTATTCTGTTGGAATATCATGTCTGTGCGTTTTACACCGGACCTGATTCCGATTATTATTCTGTTGGAATAACCTGTCTATGCGAAGTACCGCATGCATGGTGATTTCTGTTGTTATTTCATTCTTTATTATTCTGTTGGAATATCCTGTCGGTGCGTATTACGCCTGACCTGGTTCCGTTATTTATTATTCTGTTGGAATAACCTGTCTATGCGAAGTACCGCATGCATGGTGATTTCTTTTGTTATTTCATTCTTTATTATACTCAATTGGTTAAAGTTTTAACTTCTATACTCCATGAAATTAGTGGAATATCCTTGATATTTGCGCTTCATCCAGTATCTTTTCATGAAAATATTCTTCTGAGCATTCTTGAATTTTACTCTACAAAGAAGTATCATGTTGACAATTTGGACGTTATTAGTTCCTGGATAAATTAATTCTTGAACTTGTTTTATTGAATTCTTATATCATTGTCATCATTCTCATGTTTATATTTTATTGAAAGTCATCTGTGGTCTGTAGTGCATAGATGGACTTGGTATGATTATGACCAGGGATTATTCGGTGTAATCATGACCGTAATGTTACAAATGATGTGATAAAAGTCCTTATTGGCCCGTTGTGCATTGATGGACAGTTGTTGGCATGATCATGACCATTGATGAATACACGAATATCTTTGGCCTGTAGTGCATGGATAATTTGTGGTTGTGATACTAATAAATATCCTTGGCTGTAGTGCAGGGATGATGTGGATTATTTATTAAGCTAAGTCCCAGCGATAAAAGTGATGAAAAACCTTTTTAAATCATAAAAGATAGTAGATTTTATTCTCTACTTGACTCTTTTAATGGATTGCATGTTCCGCTGCAGTTAAACTTGATGTCTATTGTATTTTATTAGTTTAACATTGTTGAAGACTAATGATAATTTATTCTGCATTATCTTAGTCATAATATTTCTTATTGGGCTAGTTGAGCTCACCATTTCTTTCACTGTTCTCTTCAGGAAATGAGAACGTAGTCGGGACTAGTCGGGGAACGGAGTGACGGTCCAGATGATAGTATTAGTAGTCCTCACTATTCTGTTAAATAGTGTGACAATAAATGTAATGAGGACTTATTCTGAGAGTGGATATTGTCTAGAAGACAATAATTATATTAAAACTCACAGCTCTCTTGTTGTATATTAAAGATTGTATTCGGATTTTGTACCATGTATTTGGCGACTCAAAATAGTGATGTATACTTATTTTGGGGGCGTCACAATATAATCCAAAAGAAATTGAATGAAGTTTTTCTAGGATAATCTATTTTTCAGAAATAGTAGAAGTGATGAGAAAATATCCATTAAAGATGGTCTGACACATGTAAAAACATGAATAAGAAAAGTTACATTTCATATATAATTTTATTCATGATAAACACATACCACTTATAGAATGAAAACTAATAATATTATACATGCTTGGTGTTTAATTAAAACAAAAATTAAACGATATCCCAAAAAGATACTTTCAAAAGGTTCAGTAATATCAATAACATTTTCCTCATTGTTAGTCATTGGTGGAACATCAACAATATCTAATTGATGATTAATAAAGTTTTTTTCTTCCTTCATTACTTTGTTCTTTTGAGACTCCTGGAATAAATTAACCAGATGCATCGGCGTACGACAGGTACGTGACCAATGTCCATTCATCCCACACCTAAAACAAACATATGGTTTGTTCTTTATCTGTGTTGCATTTTCTTTATTTTTACCCGACTTAGACACTTGCCACTTCTGGTGGCCTGAATTATCGTGGTTCTGGAATTTATTGTTATGATGGCCTCGTTTATTCTTTCGCCCTCAAGGCTTCTTATTATATGACCATCTCTTGTCACGTTTATTTTGCTGGAATGACGTGATGTTAATATCTGGCAATGGGGTAGCACCCGTTGGCCATACTTGATGGTTTTTCAACAACAATTCATTATTCTTTTCTGCAACAAGGAGGATAGACAATAAGTTACCGAATTTTGTGAGCTTACTCTGTATATATTTTTGTGACAGAATCATGTTGGTGGGATAAAAAGTTGAGAGCGTTTTCTCTAACATTTGGGTTTCAGAAACTGGATCTCCGCACAAAGCCAAAGTAGAGGTTATTCTATAAACATTGGAACTATATTCCGTAATTGATTTGTAATCTTGTAGCCTTACATTAAGTCACTCAAATTTGGCATTAAGGAGAACAACCAATTTTTGGTGGTCAAATCTTTCTTTCAGTTGTGTCCATAAAGATAAAGGATCTTTGACTGTTAAATACTCAGCCTTTAATCCTTCATCAATATGGTGACGAAAAAATTATGGCTTTTGCATTTTGTGTTGAAGTTGCTATATTTCCTGATTCAATGGTCTTTTCTAACTCATTTGCACTAAGATGCAATTCTGCATCAAGTGTCCAAGCCAAATAGTTGTCTCCAGAGATTTTCATAATAGAAAAATCTATTTTTGCCAAGTTTGCCATCTATTCTGGGTTAAAACACAATTATTATTTATTAAAACAATAAATAATTGCATGTATGATATATATAAAAAATAAACTAAATCACGACTTCAAGTGGTGATAAAGTGCAAATATAAATAATATAAATATTCTTATATTTATGTTATTAGCATATTATCTTAGTAAAAAGAATATGCAATCATTAATGTATATATGCAATTACAAATATATATATATATATATATATATATATATATATATATATATATATATATATATATATACAAAACTGCAAATGGATCTTCATCCGCCATGCGGTAATCCACGTAGACAGATCATTTCCACAATTTAATAAGGAATGAATACGAAGGATCATTCACCATGTATGCGGTAATCCACATAAACATGTTATTCCAACAGAATAATAAAGAATGGAATAACAGAAGAATCCACCATGCATGCGATAGACCGCACATACAGGTTATTCCCAACAGAATAATAAAGAATGGAACCAAATCATGTGTAATCCGCACAGACAGGATATTCCAACAGAATAATAAAGAATTGAACCAGGTCATGCGTAATTCACAAAGACAAGATATTCCAACAGAATAATAAAGAATAAAATACAACAGAATTCATCAAGCATGCGATAGACCGCACAGACAGATTATTCCAATAAATTAATAAGCGGTAAAAAGGTTCCCACCAAGTCTTATAAGATCAACAAGGATAGATGGTACATCTGTAAATAACATAATTTAAAATGGACAATAAAACATAAATATAACTTGACAGTTAAAGAATATAATAGGCGGCAAAGTCAGACCAATTGTAAGAATAACATTATACTATTGGTGGCATAGCCAAACCGGTAGTATAATAATAAATTACAAGAATTTAAAGGCAATTATAAGAATAAAATTATATTATTAGTGGCATAGCCAAACCGGTAATATAATAATAAATTGCAAGAATTTAATTTTACCGTCTCAGTTGGTTAGAGCTTCGTGTTGATAACGTGTTATAAAACTTTAGCAAAGTGTATAAAGATACTCTTATAATTGCTGCATAAATTTAGAGAGAATAAACAAGAGAAAAGAGAAAAAATTCTTCAGAAAAATTCTTATTCTCATTTTTTAATATTCATTCCTTTATATAGGAAGAGAAGATGAGGAGTGATTCACAAGAAGAGGAGGGGTTATTCACGGACCGAATGAAAGAAGGAAGGAAAAGGGGAGGGTCACGGGAGAAAGGAGATAAAGGAGGCAAGAGTTCCTCCTATGGAGGGAATCAATTATTACAACAATTTCCATGATATATAATGTTATTGATAAAATTCAACTATTGTAAGATTATTTTAAAATATTAATTAAATAAGTAATCAAAATTTCAAAATAATACGTAATGCTCAATGAGCAAAAACATTATTATATACATGTATTTCGTAAAAATATAAACATGCTACCTCCGTTCTAAATTTAAATATCAATATTTATTTTTTAAAAATCAATTTCAAATATGTTTAAACTTAAAATTAATATAAATTCATTTAGTTATGTTTGTACAATTATGAATATCATAAATTACCTAAAAAGTACTATTGATTATTGAATTTTGTTTTCAAAACTTAAATAAATTATGTTAATTCTAAATTTAAAAATGTTTCGAATTGACATTTAAAAAGCCAATAGATCTTTTAATTTAGAACGGATGTAGTATAATTTAATTAAAAAATAACATTATTTAAACACACCGAAAAATGGCTGATAGTTTTTCTGAAAAATAGTGATTTTTACATTAACAACATTTCCAGTTGCTCATTTTCCTATCACACGCCAAAGAATGAAAAAATTGAATAAAGTTTTATAACCGTTCAACAAAGCCTCACTATGTTTCTGACTTTTGAACAAAAAAAAATAGTGGAAATTTAATTAGGATAGCAAATTAAATATTTAAAAACTTTAAGTTTTTTCCCATGTTTTTTATTGAATTTGTAAAGGAAAAAGAAATAAAATTTTCATCTATTTTTATCTTTTTCAATTTTTTTTCCTGTCTATTTTAAAATTCACAATATATATATATATAAAATCAAGATCAGGTCCGGACCTCCCAGACGGGAGAAAATCCGGACCCAATTTTTTTTTTTTTTTTGATAGAACTAAAAAAAAAAAAATTATGGAACTAAAATTTTTTCATAATACATTGTTTTGGGTGTGTTTTTAATACCTACACCAACCAATGTATGTACAGTCTGCCCAGACTGTACAGAAATATTTTTGTATAGGCATCCAAATCACGCCCAAAACACTGTATTATGTAAAAATTCCAATTCCATAATTTTTTTTTTAATTGTTTCAAAAAAAAAAGCAAAAAAAAAAAAAAGGTCCGGATTTTAACAAAATCCGGGAGTCCGGACCTGATCCGGACTCTCTCTCTCTCTCTCTCTCTCTATATATATATATATATATATATATATATATATATATATATATATATATATATATATATATATACACGGAGCCGTTCTAAAGCGGACCAAATAAGCGGACTAAGACAAAAAACACATGCGGGTCGGGTTGAACCCGCAAAAACACGCGGGGTTAACCCTACCCGCGTGTTTTTTTGCCTTGATCCGTTCATTGGTCCGCTTATTTGGTCCGCTTTAGAACGGCCCCGTATATATACGGAGTCGTTCTAAAGCGGACCAAATAAGCGGACCAATGAACGGACCAATCATTATTAATTTTTTTGAAGTTATTTGAAATATTTTTAAACGTAGAATTAATATAATTTTTTAAAATTTTAATTCATACATTGATAAATATTTTAAATTATCTAAAAATTATTATTTATTATAATTTTTTTTTTATTTTATAAATTTTAAATAATCATGTTAATTTTAAATTTAAAAATATTTTAAATTAATTTTAAAAAATTAATAACACCGTATAATTTGGAACCAATGGAATCTCTTTTTTGTCATAGATACCCCATGTTGTAACCTCCCTCCTTGTCAGTCACTCCATAGGTCCGTATAAATCTCAAGTATATAACTTGTTTACTCCAATTTAATCAAGTCAATAAAGCTGAAACAAGGAGATTAAATTTTTCAAGGGAATTTCAAAGGAAGAAGAAGATGCATTCATTTGGGTACAGAGCCAATGCTCTGCTAACATTTGCAGTGACGATACTGGCTTTTATGTGCGCCATTGCTTCTTTCTCCGACAATCTTAACTCTCCCACTCCCACCGCTCAAGTCCAGGTTCATCCAGTCGCTAAAACCCTAGATTTTTTCCCCAATTCTTCTGCTTTATTTGATGGTGTGATGTGAGTAATTAGTTTATTAATTGATTATTATTTTGTTTTATTTGGTATTTAGGTTTTGAATGTCAATCGGTTCCTGAAGAAACCAGACGGAGATGATGAGGTGAATTTTTCTTATTTTTTTGTATGAGTTGAACTTAAGTTTTGTTTGTGAGTTTTGATTTGGGGGAGAAAGGGAGGGAAAAGTTCTTCTTTCCAAAATCCCTTCCCATTCCTTCAAATCAAAACTCACAAACACACCCTAATGTGTATTTAGACTGAAATTTGTTCAAAGTGTCTTCAAGGATACCCTTTGGCTTGCGTAGGGATATTAACACCAACTAATAATCAGCATGAAGTTAAGATATTGGTTTTGAATTACCATAATTATCTCTTGAGAATATTTGATTATGTAAATCCCTTGATTCTAGTTTAGGTGATTATGTAAATCCCTTGATTCTAGTTTAAGTGGTTATCATGTATATATATAAGACAACTCTGTTTGTAAACAATACAAGAAAATAATATACAAAACTTAGCTTTCTCTTAGCTTTAATCGACTGAAATTTGTTCATTTTACTTAATAAAATGTCTAATCTGCCTATTTCCAATTAAAGGTTCTTTTTTTGCTCCATAACTAGGGAGTTCTTATCTTTGTTGTTACATTTTTTTGATTTTAAAAATAAAAAAGAAAACAAAATGGGCGAAATTGCATTTAGATGCTAAAGAATAATTTTGAAACAAGTTAAAAAAATATAATCTCTACATTTATGGTTTGCTTGTCCTAAAATCCTTACCTGTTTTAATGTGGAGATATAACATGGGATGGAGGGTGTAATATTTCATGAGATTTCAGTGTGGTAAGTGATTTGTTTTAATTTGTAGAAACCTCCATTTCCGTTTTCTATTTAGTTTCTTAATGTTAGGTAAATGTTAAATTATTGCGTTCTAGTTTCGAGGGAATGTTAATAAAGTGCGTACCTTTATCTAGTGGATCTATTTTAGATGATAACATTTTTGCTTTATTTTTCTATTGTGGAAACAAATTTGATTATAGGATTAGAGTTTTAGGTTCATTGGCTTATCATATTACCATGCAGTACAACTTTCTCATCTTTCTTATGGATGGATCTTGATTCATTGTATTGTAATACGCTAATACTATTGTCATAGAAATCCTACTTTTCATTGTTAATAATGATGCATTTTTTCCATTGCATCTTTTAGCTAAAAGATTTAATACATTAGCTGAGTAACGTAGAGTACTCATTTTATTTGTAAGACTTGCATAATGACTGGTGTGCAGCTGGCTAGCTAGTTTGAATATGAAGCCCTGAAAGAACTGGGATTAATTTTTTTGAACTACTGGCTAGTGGGTAACTGATGTCTGACCTATTTTTGAAAACTTGGGATGAAGATTTTCTTTCAAAAGTGTTGGTTGCAGGAATTTTGAACTACTATTCTGAAGTTTTTATTTGTGCCACACTAAGGTTTGAGGGCCAAAAAAATATGAATATAATTTGTATGATTTAAAAGATTGATGGAGGTGATAGTATAAAGTGTTATTGAAATGATTGATAGCCTAAGCTTTAGGTACTGTAGTAAGTGTAAGGCTTGTTTTTTAACAATGATTTTGTTTCTAGGGTTGAGTTCTTGATGAAGATTATTAGTTTGTTAACTATAAGTGAAAGGGGTGGTTAGCAAGGTATTCACAGTGCAAAAAGTTTAACTAAGGATATGTAGAGATCTTTAGACATTTCACCTAGAATTCTTAAGGAATCATCTTTCAACATATTTATCAAAGCAGATATCACTACGAGCTTATAGTGCTTCACATAAGATCCAGAATTTCAATTGTTTTCTATTCTTTTGAACTGAAAGAATAAAGACCAAACCATATTTACAGGCTTTTGCACCTCCTATCTCTACCACAACATTCATAACACTTTGACTCGAATTTTTTTAGGCTAATACTATTAGTATTTTGAGTTTTATAGACAGAAAAATCCTCTGGTCTAAATTGGCATGCAATGCCATTCATTTTATGCAGGTCAGCATGACGTTGAATATATCGGCTAACTTGCAGTCACTGTTTACGTGGAATACAAAACAGGTTCGAAAAATAGCAGAATTTTATCTTCTATGGATGCTAACTTCATGTTTTGGCAGCTTTCATCCTCTATCATATTCTTTCTGTAGTCAAATTTATTATTCAAAATTCTTAAAGGGAATTGATAGTTCCATAAGGTAATTTGATAGTTTCACAAGTCTCCTCTCGCATGAATAGTAAATGGGACCCACATCTATGTGAGTAAGATCTTGTGGAAATATCAAAATTCCTTGTGAAAATAATAATTCCCTTGTTAAACTGATTGTAAGTTTAAAATCGTTGTTTCAACATCTCTTCCCCCCACCCCCTTTTTGTTTTATAAGAATTTATAGTTGTAGAAAAGATCATTTCAGAGCGTTAAAAAACTAAAAGCCTGAATGCCCCTTGCAGTAATGTAATAGGTTCCTCTAAGTTACTTGGTTTCATCAATTTTTCTCAAAGTGGTACTGGATGATTGCCACGGTAAACTACAGGGCAGCCATTCATTATTACATTGAGGAATAGAGGAATAGAGGAATTTGTACCTACAACGGAATATAGCTGAATAGCTATTGGCAGTCTAAATATATTGTAATTGTGTTATGGACGATCAAGCTTTATGTCTTTTAAGAAAAAATGTTAAAAATATTGAAGGAAATGTTCTCCACCAGGCAAATCCTTTGTTTGATTTGTTCAACTTTTATACTAGTTTTACAGTAGAGTCATTGTCACGTTTACCTTATTGAGTGAGTCTCTAATCGAGTCTCTAATCTAAGTTGTAGCTTATTTGGTGAGCATCTCTGATATAATCCCAAATGTCCCATGTTTAACTCCAAATGTGGACTGCTGGGTGACTACTTACTAGTCCCATTAGATAAGGTTGCAGAATGAAGGCACCTCATTTGAAGTGTCATTGAGCATCCTGCTAACCCCTCGGGCATGGGATCCACCCCATAAAAAACTGTTACCAAATAATTTGTTTTTAAGTATGGGCCACTCTCCTTGGGGGTTGGTAAGATTATCATGTGTCCTGCACATCTCAGTGAACCAAACCCTAGAGGCCAAAAATATAAAACCCCCCCCAAAAAAATAAAAAATAAAAATAAAAAATCGTCATCCTCGGAGAATGCCTTCAAGTATGTTTTTCTCACAATTAAGAAAGTCAAACTAAAAATATGTTTGGTAGAAATATAATACTTTTTCTCTTATAGTGGGTCTCAAAAAGAAAGCTGACAACAAATTTTAATTATTAAAACGCGATGGAGTATATTTATTGGGGTCAAAAAACGTTATATCTTTGAGTTATGCAAATCAGACATTTTTTTAGGACAATAATTTTTCACTTGAGGCATTCTTTTGAGGATGGAAGGATAACAAAGCCCTCCCATAATTGTAAAACGGGACTGATGGAACAGGATTTTATGGTTTGTAACTAGTGAGGTAATTGGGAAAGAAGACCGGAAGAATTGGGGAATAACAACACAATTACCATATGCTGAAAACTGTTATTAGTTCTTTGCCCTCTAAAGAGGGGATAACATCTCTATATAGAACGAAATCTTTCCCTAACATAATTTGGAAACAAATCAAAAATAAATTCTTTCCTAAACAAATTACTACCATAGTTGTCACGGCGCCATGACATGACGATAGCCGACTGTCAGGACGCCTAGGCGACAAAGCGACCGCCATGGCGTCCGTATAGCGACAAGTCGTTTACAATGTACAATTTATATATTATTTATTTTACTTAACAAGTATATTGATAGTAAAATTTCATATACATTAAAACTCAAAGCATAACACTATGGAATAACATTAAAAGCACAATTATTTAAATAATTAGCAATGACAATCTAGAAATAAAACACTTGTTATTAAAAATCAGTAAAAGAAATGAAGAATTTAACAAACACCACATTGCAGTCAATCATCACAAATATGTTTTCTCATTTTAAAATTAATGATAATTTTATACCATATAGTGGCAATATTTTATCATGTTCAAAATTAGATATATATTTGTAAAACAATTTTTTTAATAATATATATATATATATATATAAAATTAAATTTACCACTTTCTTTACAATGGATTAGAAATATATATAAAAAGAAGAAATTAGTGGTAGAATGATAAAATGTTAGGGCAGCTTATTCGTTCTATAAAAAAATTTCTTCTTAACCAATTATAAATATTAAAGATGAACTTTTTGTTTTATATTTACTCTTATAAAAAATGAGTTGTTTATTTAGTAGTTGTAGTATAGCATGTCATTGAAATTATGATAACAAACTTAAAAAATATTATGTAATTTTGTAATATTATCAATAAAAGTGAATTATTTTTATGGAACAATTTTGTTTTATAAATATTATCTTTTTTCATGGAATGAAGGGAAAGGAGTACTATTTACCACTTGAATAAAAGTTTTTTATTTTTTGTCAAAATGCTCGAGTAAAAGTTGAATAAAGTTCCCCAAACCCAATAATGTCTTTTATTGGAACCTATCTCAACTACGGAGTACATAAGAACTTGAAAAAAAATACGTAAAACTTATACAAACACTCGAATTGCAATCGCGAACAAGAAAAGCATAGCAGAGAAAGCACTCGAACTGCAGTCGCGAACAAGAAAAAGAAAAATCAGTTTGTGGTCACTAATGGAGTCGCGAAGAAGTCTCCTTGCTGCGATGGGTCTCCTTGCTACGAATTGATGGGTCGTGATGAAAAAAAGCACTCGAACTGGCGAGTCAAAGTCTACAAATAAGGGTTTTCTCCCTTTCTCCTTTTTAAATTGATGGGTCATGGGGTATTATGTCCATTGGTCAATGGGTCAGAAGATGGATACTAGGTAGATGAGTTAAGCATTTAAGTTGGACCAGAGCTGCTAAGGCGTGCGCCTGTGAGAAGCCGAGTTGCCAAGGCACACGCCTTAACAGCTCTGCCCAAGTCAACCTCTTGCCGTGCCATTTCTCCATAGCCTGGACAACTATGATTACTACTATTGAATAAAATTACTAGGAACTCTTATTGTACCCTTTGTACTCTTTCGCATGGGCTTCAAGTCCTTTTATATTGATCCTATCACATTATGAGTGTTTGCCCTGCACCATAGACCGTGATCATTGATTTAGTTACATGGAGGGAGCTGTAGATGCCATTTCTAAGTTTTACTTGTTTTGTTTTTCTTCTTATCTCGAACCTATCGACTTATCTACGGCATCAAGCCTAACATCTCGGCTAGTTTGAATTAGGCATCTAAGCAAGGAGCACCTGATTGCCCATCCCCACTCTTAAGTATGTTAGGGACTTTGGCTCCAGGTTCCAACATAATATTTTGGTATTGGCTTGAGATCTTTCATCTTTCTATAGTGAACAGACTAATCTCTGCATCCCAGACCTTGATACATTACAATACTTGTTTTATTTTGAAAAAATTCTCTATGGTTAATTGTTGTCTTTGACTTTATACTTGGGGGTATGAATTGGTTGGAGGCAAAACTAATGATTTAGCCACCGAAGTTGACACGTTTTATTGAATACCTGATTGAACTTTTAATTTTTCAAATTAATTCACTGAACTAATTTTTATTTTCAAATTGGGTCATTCCGTTAAAAAAGTTGACAGACGTTAATTTTTTATCTACGTGGCGCTGACGTGGTCGTTAAAAAAAGGAAAAAAAAGAAAATGACATGGAAAATTAAAACAAAAAAAATCAAAACAACTTTTTGCAAAACAGTTCTAACCATCTTCATCAAAACAAAAAGAAAAATTTAGGGTTTTCTTCATTTTATTCATCTTCCCCAAATTTTAGGGTTTTCTTCATTTTTCCCAAATTTTACCTTAAAATGTTCATTATGTTTTCGGTCGTACTTTATGGATTTCACTTCTACTTTCATATCTGTTTTGTGTATTTAGATCTGGGTTGTATGTTCATCATGTTTTCGGTTGTGAGACACATCTGAAACTAACTCCCTTGCCATACACATCTGAAACTAAGTCCCCAAAATTAACAAATACATCCAAATGAACCTTTAGAAGTGTCATCACCAAATACAATGCAGTTCAACATGATAACACAATTGTTTATGCTTGAACATTTCTAGTATAAACTATAAAATAGTTCTGATAACCCGGTTATACTAATCACAGATAAAATGGAGATATAGAAAGACCTGGAAGACAGGGATGGTCAAGGGTTCAACGCAAACGGGGCAATCCAACACATCCAATCGGTTAGGGTTTTAGAAATAGAGTCATCCTTACGGGGTCCCACCGTATCTCGATCTTTGCGCTTTCCAATGCGGAATTTCAATACCCCGTCTTCTTGATTCTCTTTCTCCATAACCTTCTGCACTTCCTTATCTATATCTAATCGAATTAATTCTTCAGGATCATCATCATTTTCTTCTTGTAGCTCCTCATCTTCTGGGTTTTCGGAAACATCCCCATCTTCATCATCATTACATACCTCGTCGCCGCTAGATTCGAAGATGGAAAGCTTAAGTACGTCGTCTTCAAGAGAAGAACAGACAACTAGGAATCTTATTGACATCACTCCACCCCTCTATTATCCCCTGCGAAAATGTTAGCTCTATTTCAAATACTTGAGAATCTGGGTTTTACGTGTATTTAGATTTGGGTTCTACTTTCAGATCTGTTTTGTGTATTTTCCATGTCATTTTCTTTTTTTACGTCCACATCAGCATCACGTAGATAAAAAATTAACGTCTGTCAACTTTTTTTAACAGAATGACCCGATTTGAAAATAAAAATTAGTTCAGTGAGTTAATTTGAAAAATTAAAAGTTCAATCAGGTATTAATAAAACGTGTCAACTTTGGTGGCTAAATCATTAGTTTTGCCATTGGTTGGACCTTACTTGATCCTATTAGAATTCAATTATGTAGCATAAGATGAAAGGTTCTAGCTCAAATTTGATCTATAGAAATCATTTTTACAAACAAATTGAACCGTTAGCTTGATTTAATTAGGCGGTGTGTGATAAAAACTTAATGAATCTGAATTTGAATGAGCTGAATTCGATTGAAAAAAGTTATTTAATAATTGACATGTCTGAAACATCTTAATAACATATTTTTATTATTTTACTCTAAAAAATTCAAAATTGTTGTAAATTTATTTAATATTACTTGATATAATAGTTAATAGTATAAAAAAAAAACTTCATTCTACTCATTCAGCCCAAATCGTCCGAATGGCTGACCGATTCAGTCATTTAGATGATTTTTTTTCAAAACAAAGTCATTCAATCCTAAACAAACAACCTCTTAGTTGAGTTGTGTTTGAGGAGAATTCTATTAACACCATGTGTAAGAATAAGATTTACAACTTTTTAGAACTATTGATCTAAACAATACCTAGTGTCCACAAAATTATACTTTCATGTTTTCATCTCTTCTTCTTTCCACCCCACCCCACCCCCACCCCCACCCCCACCCCCACCCCCACCCCCACCCCCATCCCCATATAGCATTAGTTGAAGACTTGAAGTTATGTGTAAAACTGCTTCTCTTTTTGCTATTGTTAATCATTTGATGGATTAAACTTAATGGTAAAACTAATAAATTATTGATTGTAGTTAGCACGTTTTACTAATTACACCATTGAACTTTTAATTTTTCAAATTATCCCAGTAAACTAATTATTATTTTGAAATTGGGTCATTCCGTTATAAAAATTAAACGAACGTTAAATTTTTGTCGACAAAATTAATGAATTATCCTTTATAGTTGGTACGTTTTACCATAGTTGTCATGGCGTCGCTAGGCGTACTGACATTGGAGAAGGGCAAAGAAACGCCTTGGACGCCAAGCCGTCAAGGCTCACGCTTTGGTAGCGGACCCAATTTAAGTGATTAAGTTATTTTTTTATCATGAATCACATAACTCACATACTTTTTCAATTATCCAAGTAACTCAATCCATGACCTTAACCTAACTCATGACCATACTCCTTTAAATGAGAGTAGTGCTCATGAGGGAGACGGAAATGACTTCGTAGTTGACGATTTTGCTTGAGCTATGACTACAAACAAAGTAGAGAGGAGACTTTTTCATATTGTTAGTTATTATGTTTTGGATTTTAGTGTATATAAAATTTTATTGTCCAATATACTTTTGAAATAAAATAAATAATGTATAAATTGTACATTGTTAACGAATTGTCGTCATACGGACGTCATGGCGGACACCTTATCACCTCTGACATGGCGTCCTGGCAGTCAACTACCGCCGCGTCCCGCCTTGGCGCCGTGACAACTATGTGTTTTACTGATTACACTATTGAACTTTTAATTTTTCAAGTTACCCAGTAAACTAATTATTATTTTGAAATTAGGTCATTCTGTTAAAAAAATTAAACATACATTAATTTTTTATCTACGTGGCTCTGGAAAAGAAATTCAAAAATCTAAAATATTACTTGTGGCAAAAAAAATAATAAAAAACTTGAAACTGAAAACAAAAAAATCAAAATATTTTGGGTACTCGGATCTCAGATGTTTATCAAGAGAAGAAACTTTCTCGTGAATGGAAAGCAATGCATCAACAGCAGAAATAAAAGCGAGGTAATTGGCAACCACCACCTCTTGCATCTGCCTCTGAATTATCTCGACATCCACCCATAAAAACTCAGACTCCTATCAAATCATAAATACAATTCCAACAAATTCAATTTAACCAAATATTACTACAACATATACACAGCACACACATAGATATAGAGAGAGATTGGGGAAGGAGTTGACCTTGTGGAGGCGATCAAGAGTGAAAGAGAGGAGTTCGGAGACATAAGGATGCTGAGAGCCGGACTCCATTGTTACCATCACATAAAAACCTACTTCAACACCATTTACTTTATATGTTGTTGTCGTTGTTGTTGGGGATTCGGACTCCAATGTTATATGTAATGCTGAACTTTGAAGCTCAATTCAATATTTTGGTTACTCGGATCTCAGAATTTTCATCGATTTTAGACAGAGAAAATACACAGCTTTATTTGATCTAGAAGAAGGGAGAAGATAGAGATGGGAGGAAGGGTGGTGGTGCTGGCTTGGGTTCTGTTGTAAAGGTCCCCTAATTCCTAGTAAAAACAATGGTATAATTCCAAGAACTTAGTTATATAGTTGGTTCATCACTTTGAACCGTCTTTTTGCTGGTATATACATTTGTAACTTACTCAGAAACTTAAGTGTCATCTCATTATTAATCTGCAGGTGTTTGTATTCTTAGCAGCCGAATATGAAACCCCCAAGAATTCCCTTAATCAGGTATCATTGGCCAATTCTTTTCAATCATTGATGCATTCTTCAGTGTTTTAGTTTCATTGTAAGTTCAGTACCGTAAAGATGGAGTTAATCAGTTTGTTGTCTTTCTATATAAATGACAGCACTTGTATGGTTGCTGATAATACCAAAAACTCTGGTGTTGTCATATATTGATCCTCTCTATCTCTGTCTGCGTGTATATATATATATATATATTCCTCGTTTTTGTCCTTTGTCTTTTGAAGAGAGAACGAATTACAAAATATAGACATTAGCTGTCGAGTTTAAAATTTGAAGATTTTTCACTATGATTTAAAAAATATATTAATTATTTAGAGAATGTTACATGGCTCTGATTTATTTTCTTTTATTTTAGCTTGAAATTCTGGAAGTGATCCAAATGATTTGAATTTATATGACAGGTGTTTTTATGGGATGGTATTATACCTTCCCAGGAGCATGCAGAATTTTGGATTCATACTACAAACAAGTACCGGTTCATTGATCAAGTAAGCCTCTACTGTGAAGTATATTAAATTACACATCCTCTCCCCCACCCCAGCCCCACCTCCATCTCACCCACTTCACAACCTGGGGATGCGTTAGCCCCCTGGGGCCCTTCTTTTCTTTCCATGGTTTATAAATTTCCTTACTTCCCTGTGCTTGTAGGGAAGCAATCTCAGGGGTAGGAATTTTAACTTGACGCTGCACTGGCATGTCATGCCTAAGACTGGCAAAATGTTTGCTGACAAAATTGTTATGACCGGTTTTCGCTTGCCTGAGGCATATAGATGAGGCAGATCTTCTGAGTGTACGACTTTCATGCAACTTTAGCCTACTTAATTTCGAGTATTTTGTGGCTAAAAGAATGTTGGGGAAAAGAAAAGTGAATTACCAAGTTCTTGAATATCAGGACAGAAAGATATTTATTAACCCTTTCAATCAATAGATTTCACAATTTTTGGATCTAAATTATGTTCCCACTGAAGGGTGTATTTGATGAAATTTCATAATGTGGTAGCCCCTCTTAATCGAGCTGCATTGGTATAGAAAAATATCCACGATTTATTTTCATTTTATCAATTTTATTTTCAAAAAGTCAAAAATCTCTAATACTTCCTGTGAAGTTATTTATTTAGTCTCTGATTTTCATATGGATTTTTTTTATGGAACATGATATATATTACAAATGTATAGGTGGATTTTTTGATTCCCAGTTAGGTCGATCAATATTAGTGGTAATATTTTTTAAGAGGTGTAATATGTAGGTTATTTATAAATTTCATAATTGTAATTCAGCGTAAATTTATCACAATAATTAGTAGGATTTTTTTTTTCTTTTCTTCTTTTTTTTCTTTTTTAAAATCCTACTTTTTGGGGAGTAGAATATAACTCACAAATCAAACCAAACAAACTTGCATAAAGAAGGAAATACACTTAACATAAATAAATAATAACTTAAGTTAGAATCAAAATTGATAGCAACTCAGTTTTACGTACTAAGGTTGTGTTTGATAAATTTGTGAATTAAGATCTGAATGATTATGATGTCTTAATAGATTAGATCATCTGAATGGTTATGAGGTCTGAATCTTAAAAATTGTTTGATAACTAAAAAGTAAGTTGTCTCTTAATGACACTATTTTACCATTTTAAAGGATAAAATTTTATTTAATAATTTTAAATATTCAATTTAATTAAAATGAGTGCATAATATTGTTTAATATATTTATATAAAAAAATTAGCAAAAAAAATTCATTAAGAGGTACCTCTTAATTATTAAGATTTCATTTTCTATCTTATCGATTAAGAGGCATTCAGTGGTAACATAAACAAAACAAACAGCATCATGACTCTTAGCGAATAAGTGACGGTCCATTAAGAGGCAATCAGATGTAAACAAACAGCACCTAAGTTGAGATCTGATTGACTTTTAGCTCTCTATTGCTCTATACAATATAATAGACTATTATGTAGATATGATATTTTATCGTTAGATTAACGTGTTATATTTGAATATGCAATATTCTTTTTATTTCACAAAAAAAGAGTCATTTGTATTAAAAAAATTGTAAGTGATTTTTTTTTTTTTATGTAGAATGGAGGGGAGTAATAAATTACTGGTGATTCAGCATTACATCAATTTGAGCATATATATTTTTAACACCCGTTGAATAAATGTATGGGTCCTTAACATTAATATACAATAATTAGAAAGTATTTATAAAAACAAAACATCCACAAAAGAATTATAAAAATAACGCAACACAATAATGCGTTGCTAAAATTACGAGCATTAACTTCCTACACGTCAGTTACCGACTTTCATATTTGCAACTAACCGATCCTAAATTCATGCAAATGAAGAAAACATGCAACTTTGAGATCGAAAAAAAAGAGCAACGACATATGGGAGAAGAAGAATTCTCCGACGATGATGCAACGCTAAGAACAGTATAATATGTAGAAGATCAACATCAACTTCAAGATCAATAACTAGAAACTTACGTACTATATTGATTGTTGATTGATTAATTATAAATTTGTATACCGAGGTATTTGAGTTTAAAGATTATATACATATAGATACCACGTGGTTACTACGTATTCGTATATTGGTTACATTTCTTAAATTTTTCGCTCTTTAATTGGTCACTAAGTCAATATACTGATTGTTTTAATTGCAAAATGCATTAAAAAATATGTTTTATATTCTGGTTATTAAATACATATAAATTGGTTACTGCTTATTATTGATTTGGTTGCTATATAATGTTTATTTGCTTGTTGTATACTTTTAATGTATAGTCCACTGATGCTTTTTATATTAATGGTTACTTATTAGATACATTGGTTACCTTCCTGCAACTGTTGGTTACTGGCTAATGGTTACTTATTAGTATAATGTGTTCTTGCAACACATTATACTGGTTGTTTTAGACTGTAAAATACAATGAAAAATATGTTTTATGTTCTGGTTACTAAGTAGATATGTGTTGGTTACTGCCTAATAAATATGGATTTAATTACTCTATACAGATGATTAGGTTACTGTATACTATTAGTGTGTTTTATACTGATTTGTGTTATATATATGGTTACTTATTAACTATATTGGTTACCTTCATGCAACTGTTATAATTTAATTGGTAACAATATCATCATACTAATTGTTTCATTGTAAGATGCATGTAAATATATGGTTTATGTTCTGGTTACTAAGATTATGTAGTTTGGTTACTGTCTAATATTGATTTGGTTACTTTACAATGTTTATTCAGTTGTCAGACAATGGAGATGATTCCAGTTGTACTTTATTTCAACGGAACGTGAACTAACAGTAACCAATACAACAAATTTGAAGTTACCGGCCTACTAGTTCCATCAACTAGTTTGTTCAGAGAAATGTAAAACTTGATATGCAGTTCATTACGGCTAGACACAAACATAACAACATTGTCAATCAAATTTCATATTAGAAGCGACATTCCACCGATCAGTATATCAGATGAAGCAACCTTTAGATTCTTTATGGAAGTCATTAGAAAATCAGATGAACAAGGCAAGTTCCCACTGTTTATAGATAATGAACACAGAAGGGGACGCACAACAATCTTGCAGAACTTGATAAATGTAGAAGAAACTATAATTCACGATGTAACGCCAATCAGATCAACACAATGGAATTCAGCACTAGTTCCACTAGCAACACAAGATTACCAAATTGGAATGCGATATGCTGATCAGCTTGCCATGGAAATTATTGAACAACAACAAGACAGACAACATGACAGATCATACACAGAAGAACGATATGATGATGTTATAATAGATCCGAATAAACATGAAGTAAAAATACATATAACTTACAAAGACAAAAAAATCTTATCACAAACAATGAGGTTGCATTCAATCAGGAAAAATAGACAACGCAAAGTTGAGCGACCAGGTCGTAGAGACTTTGTGCTAGTGTGCATAGATAATGAAAATTGCAGATGGAAGATGAGAGCATCAAGGTTTCAAAAAATCAGTATGTTCAAGGTGAGAGAATTCAATGACATCCACACGTGTTCAGTCAACGTACTGTTGGGAGACCACAGACAGGTAAATAGTGAGTTGGTTAGTGAATGCATAATGCATAAATTAATAAATTTGAAGAAAATATACACACCAACAGATATTTTGGAGGACATGATGACAGAATATAATGTGTTTATCTCTTACCAGAAAACATGGAGATCAAAGGAGAAAGCGTTGAAAAAGGTGAGAGGAAATCCACATGACTACTCACTGATCCCATCATGGTTACACATACTTAAGAAAAGAAATCTAGGTAACACTTTAAAACAGATTATTGGTTTTTCATAATTAGTTGGTTGCCCAATTCAACTAACTTGGTTACCTTAATATGCAGGTTCAGTTACTAACTGTACTATACAATGAAATTATGTTAAATTAATTTTTTGTGTATAATAAATATCTACACAAAATATTACAGATTAATGACATTCTGGACACCATATGCACCGTATTGGAGACATTAATATGGTAATTAGTTGGATACCATTAACCATATAAATGGTTACCATTTACTATAAGTTTGGATACTATATGCTACTTGTAATTATAATGATATTGCTGAAATTTCATATCAGGTTCCGTCACAGCCCTGGAGTTGGAAATAAATGGTCGTTTCAAGTATTTATTCTTTGCCATTGGAGCATCCATTCAAGCATGGCACCATTACTTTCCAATCATTGTAATCGATGGCACGTTCATACAATCAATGTAAGACATCAAATTTTATGAAATAAAAGTATTCAATTTTTCTTATAAGTATTATTCAGTAAATGGTTAAATTGATAAAAAGTTAAAGTTGAGGGTGATATATGTAAAGTTTATAAAATAAACAAGTGGTTATAAAATATTCATTGTTGTCGGGGAATATTCGTTTAGTCATAGAATATTCTTGTTGTCAGGGAATATTCGTACAACGGCGCAACCATTTGTGGGCCTCGTAACGAAAAATTATCGGATGAAAAAAATGACAAGAATGAGTTTTCTAAAAATAACGGTGTAATTGTTACCGTTAACACTGTTGAAATACTCGGTGGTTAAAGTAAAGTAATACGCGTTGTTACATAGTAGGACACGGTATTGTACATTATTTTATATTATTGTTGTTTCAATAATTGTCACTGCACAGTATTTTACATTATCAAACCAATAATTCATATTATTTGAATAATATTATTAGATAATATTATTGACAATGTCTAGAAAATTCTGTCGAGGAAAAGGGTTAGGTTATTTAATTGTGCGCCAGTAAAGAGAAATTCTTATCGAAAAGTCCCTTCTTTCCTGAGAATGATCTGGTTGTTAATATTGTAGTTTTGTAATATTATTTGTGAATAATTAATTATTGATTTATATGATATTTATTTTATGTGGATATAAATGAAGGAATTAATGCTGAGATATTTTATCAGTATTTTATTGGAATGGATGTGTTAAAAATCATCCGTATGTGGATTTCGGTCATTTTTCGTTTAGAAATTAGAAAAAATTTCTTCTACAAAGTTGTAGAGAATTAAATTTCCTATGGAATGGACATAAGATTCGAATTTTTCTGATAAAAGGGCTATTTATTATGAATTATTAAATTTTTGGAATAATTAATTTTTGAAGTTATAAATTTTTTTAAAAGAAATTTTTTTTTTGTGTTGGCGGGCCCCACTGGTGTGCTAATGAATTTGGTCAAGGGTGGGCGTGAATTTTTTTTATAAAATATTATTTTATTAAATTTTTTACTTTGGTGTTTTAAGAATTTTCCTATAAATAGAGTGCTTAGGTTAGAATTAAAAATCACACCAGAATCAGAAGTTTCTCTTTATATAATATCGAGCATATTTTTGTGAGTATTAAGATATCTTGAGTATTGCTATATATTTTAAGTTTTCTTCAGTATTATATCCGATATTCCAGTCAGAAGTGCTATTCTTTTGAGGTAAGGGATGGTAAGGGATGTTATTTTTTTCAAGTAAATGATGTTATTTCCTTTAATATCATTATACCGAAATATTGATATGAATTTTATTGTGAAACTTTATCTTTTTTGTGTCGGGATTACTATTCACGTATACACCACTACTCACGTATACGACACTATTCATGTATATGGAACTATTTATATATACGGTACTATTTATGTATACGGTACTATTTATGAATACGGGATACTATTCACGAAGTACTATTCACAGGGTACTATTCACGAAGTATTATTCACGATGAAAAATTGATTCTTTTATGTCCAAATTATTTTTGATACATGAATATTATTCTTGAATTTTACTCCACAAAGTAGTTATCATGTTGAAAATTTCGATATTTTTAAACTATGGAGAAATTAAAAATCTTTAATATTTATCCTTGATTTCGTTTAATTGATATTTATATCATTGTCATTATCCTCATGCTTATATTGTACCTGAAGTTATCTTTGGCCTGTAGTGCAAAGATGACCTGTTGTTGAATATCTTTGGCCCGTAGTGCATAGATGGACTGTTGATTATTGGTTTTACAGTTGTATATCTTTAGCTTATGTGCAAAGACGAACTGTTGATTGACAGCTTTGGCCCGTAGTGCAAAGATGAACATGTGTATGACATGATCATGACCACTTGTGATACTAACGAATATCCTTGGCCTGTAGTGCATGGATAATTCGATGATGTGATTGGCAGGATCATGACTATTAGTTAACAATTGAATATCTTTGGCTATAGTGCACTGTCAGACAACTGATTGGTATGATCATTGTTATTACATTTGAATATCTTTAGCCTTTGGGGTACAGATATTGAGTAAACGTTCTATTAAGCCTTTGTGATAAGGAGAAATTGTTGATTTACATGATTATTAATATAAATTGTGAATTTAACTATAATCTTTAGTGGTTCAAGTGAAGACAGGTGATGAAAGTTCTCTTTGTCTTGGATGCAACAAAGAACTGTTGATGAGTATTACAGGAATGAAATATTAACGATGGACTTTTAATTTGGAGGAGATAGTAGACATTATGTTCTACTTGACTCTTCTAATGAATTGTTGATGTCGCTGCAATTATGGTTAAAAAGTTTTATCATCTACCGTATGTTCTAAATCTCTGATTTATTAATGACGAAGGCTATTGATAATTTAATTATCTTTAGTCATGATATTTTTTACTGGGCTAGTTGTGCTCACCCTTTTGCTTCACAATTCCTTTCATGTAATAAGAGTGTAGCTAGGTCGAGCGGGGGTAACAGGGGAATAGAACGATGGTCTATAGCTGTTGAGGTTTCCCCTAAACAGTATGGAAATAATTTTATTGAGAATTTTAGATAAGTGTGTCGTATTTCATACGTCATTTAACCGTTGATTTTGGTGAACCGAATAGGGTGAAGTGAACCCAACTTTGGAAGGGTATTTTGCCACTATCATATAAGATGTCTAATGACATACGACTTCGTGTTATCATAAGACATGGTTGTGCACATCCACTTTCTGATTATATCTATGAGCACTACCTATATAATCTTGGAGTTTGGTTAAAATATAATTCCCAATTGGAGACAATGGAGATAATTATATGGCAAGAGAAGACTCACAATTGGAAAAAACATGATTGCAATCTTCTCGTTTTTCTTTGGGGTCTATTGGGTCAACTAAGGATAATTCTCGAGTCATATGATATCTATTATAACTTAGATGCACGGCCTCTCATGTACGAAGGTTTCCTTGAGCATTTTCCAAAGATTCTAATTTCTAAAATAGTTATTGACTGTACCTTTATTTAGGTACCAATGTAAGGTATCAATGTGAAGTGCTATCCAAGTAAAGGGATGAGAGTCACAGTTGGTATCCACAACATATGTGTTGTCGTATTTTGCATGACAGTTGGATTAATGAAGTTGGTAGTTGTTTTCTGTACCATGTTTCTGGCGACCCAAGATGGGTTGTGTGGACCTATTTTGGGGGCATCACAATCAACTTACGGGGGGACACTCCTGATAGTAAGCACACATATTACAAACAGAAACATTATTCCGATTGCTTTTGCAGTGGTTAACAGCGAAAATGAATTATCTTGGAGATGGTTTTTCGTAAATTTGAGAATTGCTTGTGGAGTTAGGGAAGGCCAATGCATTGTTTCAGATAGACATGAAGCCATTATACAGGGATTGAATTTTGTGTTTTCGGATGTCATGCATGGTTTGTGTATATACCATGTACTAAAAAATATAAAAACAGATTTAGAAAGAGATGAGAAGAACTCAAACAAACATACAATGGGTCTTGTAGAGCTTACACTATTGAACAATTCAACAAACACATGGCTGAACTTGATGTGATTGATCCTCAAATAAGGACATATTTGGAGGAAGAGGTAAAGTTGGAGAAGTGCACAAGGCTCCATGGGAATGTAAGCAGGTACTCGACAATGACTTCAAACACCGTCGAATCTATTAACAATGCGATCAAGTTGACCAGGGATCTTCCAGTTGCGCCAATGACTGAATGCCTACATTGTCTAGTTCAAAGATGGTATTTCACAAATAAATAAGCAGCCATATCAACATTCACTACACTTTCCACAACAGTTGAGGAGAGGTTTCAATTTAATATCATTAAATCAAAGAAACTTAAGATAACTAATACAAATTCTAAATTATTACATCATAATTTGCATTTGCGTTTTATGGAAACCTATTTGTTCACTATTGGTTACTTGTATATGCTGATAATTTTAACAACATTAAATATAATTGCCATTATTTCGATGTAAACAAACTAAATATTTATGCATACTAATGACGCACTAAATTTGTTTTGTAGGTTGAGACATCAAACTTAGTGATTTTCACTGTTTACGATGTCAGTAAATAATATATTGTGGACATAGAACAAAGGACATGCACATGCCGTAAATTTTAGTACCATGAGATGCCTTGTCCGCACGCTACTGCTGTTATCAGCAAGCGGAATTTGAGATGTTATGATTTTTGCTCAAAAAATTACTCTAAAACAACTTTGGTCGACACATATTCAGCTTCCATCCTGCCGTTAGATGACAAAGAGAACTGGGATGTACCAGAAGAAGTAATAAACATATGTGTAAAACCACCGAACACAAGAAGACCAGCGAGAAGACCAAAGATAGGGAGGTACAAGCATGGATCTGAAAACAAAATTCAAAACAGATGCAGCAAGTGCCAAGAAAAGGGACACAACAGAAAAACATGCAATAATCCACCGGTTTTAAGACAAAAAAAGGTCTGATATAGTACATAAACAAACAGAGTATAAATACAGGAATATATAATTATTTACTGTGAGTAACCATTAACCACATGGTTGGTAACATTTTTTATGATGTACAATAACCAAAATTGTTATTGATTAATATTTTGATTTTTGATTCCATCTTGAGTTGTCAATATAAAGCAAACATGCATATACATTAAATAATTGGTACCTGTTCTGAAACATTTTTATATAAATTTGGTTACCATCTAAAATAAAATGGTTACTTCTATATTCATATTTAGTTACCAACTGGACCATTTCCAAATAACTTTTATAACTATGTAATTTAAAATTATCCATCAGCTAGATAAATGGGAACCCTCACATGTACATTAAGCACTTGATAAATATTCTAATATAAGTTAAAAATTATTTGGTTTCTAACAAAAACTAAAATGGTTACCCTTATATGCAGGTTTGGATACCAACTGCACCTCCCAAACTATCTTTATTTTAATGAGATTATAAGTGACCATCATATATATGAATGAGAACTCTTAATTGGAGTTTCTTATTCCATCATGATTATAGTGTATAAATAAAACATATACATTTAACACTTTATAACATTCCTGATACAAACTTATAATTATTTGGTTACTAGTAAAAACAAAAATGGTTACCATATGTGTAGGTTTGAATACCAACCTAACATTTCAACTTAAATAGCTGATGGATACTGTTCTGAACCAATTTTATATCAATTTGGTTACTCACAAAAAATAAAATGGTTACCTCTATATGCAGAACAAGTTTTAATGGTAACCAAAATAGAAACATCATGTAATGAAACCCAGTTTAGGCAATCCATGTATAATAAACAATTACATATTAACCAGAATAAAAAATAAAAGTAACCAAAATGTCTAATTGATGGCACAATAATAGTAGCCATAACCATAAGATAACAGTAACCAAAACATAATAAATAAGTAACCAAATAATTATATTAAAGTAACCAAAACAGGTTTTAATGGTAACCAAAACATAAAACAACCTGTATATCCAACCCAGTTTAGGCAACCCATGTATACTCTCACATGTACATTTAACACTTGATATATGTCCTGATACAAGCTTATAACTATCTGGTTACTACCAAAAAAATAAATGGTTACCTTTCTATACATGTTTGGTTACCAACTACACATTTCAAACAATGTATTAGACACAACTTAGAAGTAACAAATACGAACCAACAAACAATATCACTTTCATTACTGGTAATATAATTAAATATGTAATCCCATTTACATAAGCTCCAATAAACATCACAAACTCACTAACCATAAAAAATGGTTATGGATATCCAACAAAAACCAAAATACAAAATACAATTCAGAAGGACAAGATAATGACAACTGAACTAATCAAAATCTGGCACAAATCTTCCTAGACATTCTCTATCAGTCTCATATCCCTCTAATTGTTTGTTCCTAACATGCATGTAGAGGTTTGAGCATAATTTCTTCCGATACTGCGGAACAGGGAATGGAATAAGAATTTCAGCAAACTTCTGGTGAATAACATGCTCAACAAAACAAATCGTGAACATCCCACAATCACTGTACAAATAAACAAAAGAAAATAAAAGTTAAAACTAAAATCAACCTAGATGTAATAATTAAATAAATGTAAACAATGTAAACCTTACCCCTCAACTTGTTCAGGAACCCCCTCTGCAAATTCCAATTCAATTATATCATCTTCATCCTTGTTACGATACAGTTCACTACTAAAGTCAATATCAGACCTATCCCTCCAAAAACCACTCTTACGGAGTATTGTGGGTAGAATGAAGATATAGGGCTCACAAACATCCATAATTTTTGTCCGTATTATTTTCCTGTTTGGCTATAGAGAATTGTAAACTGATAAACGTCTACGATGCACATCAAATGTTAGCAAAAACTAGTGATCCGGTGATGACATATGAATGGGGAACAACACGTAGTCAACATTGACCCATGGTGTGTTCACATCCATGAACAACCCATGGATGTACTCAACAACATCACCCTCCCCAGACAGAATACTCTTATTTGCATTTTTACTTGTGTTTTCCTCAAAAAGAGCATTTATCTTGCCATGAAACCAACAGTCTATGGTCGTTGCCCTTATCTGAACACTGTTGGAATGTCTGGCCAATTTACGGAAATAATATAACGTAATATTGATGTGCTGAACAAAAAAAAATCCATAAGATATTAACAGTTGCTGAAAAATGTAAATCTATAATGATTGTAACCAACACTGTTAACATTAGTTACTAAACCAACTAAATAATGTAACCATAACTAGAACAACATATATTGAAGAAAAAAAGGATCTCACATCGTCGTCTAACCACTATCCAGGAGTCTTTAATTTGTAGAACCACATTTTTGATGATATTGGGACAGACCCAAATACAAATGCAAGTTTAATTTTTTCGTTCTTTCCAAGGAATTTGTCAGTCCTTCAATATAAAAGCATATTAGTATACACGCTAACATTAACAATTACCATATTAGTATACACACTACCCAAATCAGACTTGAACAGTAAATAATTAACAATATAATCAACAACTGAATTGTAAACAGTTACCTGGTAATCAACAAATATTAATATAATAATCATAATCAAATAGTAACCAAAACATAACAAAATAGTAACCAAAACATAAAATAATAGTAGCCAAACCATAATTTAATAGTAACCAAAACATAAACATCATGTAATCAACCATAATTTAAGCAACCTGAATATACTAAACAAATACCTAGTAATCAAATATAATATAATAGTAACAAACACTTTACTTATGACAGCCTAGAAAATTTGATTGTCCAGAATTTAATATTTAAAGAATTAGTTATTAATAAAATGAATTTTTATTAATAATATTATGTGCTATGTGTTTATTAATCACTCTAGAACCTAGGATAATTATAATACGGGAGGATTCTCGCTACGAGCTAGACTGAACGAGTAAGAATTTTCAAAACAAAAATAGATTTTTTCCGAGAACAAAAATATTTCTAAGGAAAAAGACGAAATAAACATTATTCACCTGACAAAACCCTATGGGTTAGGGTTTGAATAACATAAGCCTTTCTGAGAGTTTGGTATGTCAAAATGAGATTTTATCGAAAGATTTGATGATAATATATCATGAAAGTTAAGTTAGCCGATAAAAGTTTTTCTCAAAAAACGTGTAGAAGTCGGAAGAAATAAAAATGACGAAAAGTATTGTTATGTACTTTTCATTCGTTTAACTACGTTACGGGAAAAAGTGAAGAAAAAATCTTATCATCAAAAAATGTTTTTCAATTTTTTGAAGTTCCGAAGAATGCGTAAAAGTTAATCTGTAAAAGAAAGACGAAATATCCAAAAATATTTGGATTCCGAAAATCGTAATTTTTTGAACTGTCAAACGAATTCCGCAAGATGAAAACACGAAGCTTCCAAGAGAAGCTTCGTGAATAGTAAGGGGGTTAGTAAGGAGGTGGGAATAGTAACTTTGGGGGCGAAATGACTATTTTATCCCTAGCTTTGAAAATCTATAAAAGAGAAGTGTTAGTTGATTTCTTTGAAATCAACCAACACTTTGAGAGAGAGAGAAAGCTTGAGAGCTTGGAGAAAAAGAAGAAGGAAGAGAAAGAGCATGGATGCTCGGATCGGAGAAGATCAAGAAATAGAAAAGCTAGTAAATAATTGACTTTGTCTAGAGAAAGAAGAATAAAGAAGAAAGGTATTCAAAACCTAATTTGTAAGTTAAATTTACTTTTAAGTTTTATATTTTCAAAATATAGCTTAATGAGAATAGAAGTAATAGATGTTAAGAATGATTTTCATATGGTTGAAATCATGAGAAAAAGAAGAAATAAGAATTAAAAGTTTAGATTATAAATTTCTTAGGGAAGTATGAATTTCGTAATGAATTTAAATGATCCAAATGAATCATATGAACGATTCGGTGAAATAAGTAAGGAATGGTGTTTTATAACACCAAATATCAAGAAAAAGTGAAATCATAATCAAAGTATGGATTAAAAATGAAGAATGCAAAGAACACGGGAAGAACAGGAAGAACGTTGTTGATGGATAAATTTAAAACCATTATAGTTATAACTTGTTATTGATGGACAAGTTTAAAACCATTGTGTATAAGTTGGTTTCTTATTGCTTGGTTAGGAACGGTAGAAACGTTCATGAAGAACGGATTAAACTTAGCTATAACGAAGTTATGGTAAAAATTTTGTAAAAGCCAAACGAGAAGTAAAAAGTATATAAATGAACCCGAATGTGTAGGGTTTTATAAGAATGTAAGAGAGCATAGAAAATGTGAGTCGTGGACTCAAGAACGAACGAGTTCCGAGTTCGGATGACCGAATTATGGACGAATGAACCAAGAACATGAATAACGTAAAACGAGCGAATAATGAAGATTAAGCAAATTGAATGGAATGTTAATGGTTTTAGAATAAATTTCTATCGAAGGGAAGTTGAAGTACATAAGATAAGGAAGAAAATGGCTTTTAAACGACCTCGTTCTGAGTTATAATGAATACGTTATGAGATTATAAACTAAGCGTCTCAAACTAGTTCAAGACTTAGAAATTTTTTTCAAGGTTTGATGCTTGGCGCCGCAGCGCCAGATAAGCCTTGGGAGACAAGGCCGCAGCGCTAACCCGGGAAATCAGCTACTACTTAGTGGCGCTGCAGCGTGGGGAGAAAGGAAGGGGACCAGCACCGCAGTGCTGGTGCAGGGCAAGGCCCAGTAATGAGCTTTTAATTGCTCAACTCCTGGGGGGATATGTAATGAAAGCTAAAGAACATATAGTTCATCGAATGTAACACTTAAATAAGTAATTTAAAACTTTAGTAAAGTTTGAATAGAAATATTAAATGAGATTAAAAGATAAAGAATGTAAACGCAACGCAGTTGCTATGAATGATCGTTCTTAGCATACAACGAACTGTATGGCTTCGACATTAAGAAAGAATAATGAATGCGGGGTTCATGTAATGGATAATGAATGAGAGCAATTAAAACCTGAGGTAAAGGTTGAAGAGAGATTAAGATGTGAACAAGGTGAATGCAAAATACGTAAACGATCCTAGTGAATCGTATTCGCGTTAGGCAAACGTTCTAAGTGTATATTGGTTGTATAACTTAGACGTTGATGACGGTAGTAAGTAAGATATGAATTATCAAGAAAGCCGTAATGAACGATAAAGGTTTCATGAATTATTAAACCTATGAATGGTGAAGAAACTGAATTAAAGATAATGACGTATATCATCAAGAAGCCTATTAATGATTATAACTTGGATCACGTTACGAGTTGAATGAACCTGACGTTGTAAGATAAGAATAAGGTAACATAAAATACTTAACGCTATGAATGCATATAATTAATATTGAATGATCGTTCTGAGTATACAAAAGACTGTATGACTTAGACGATAAAGAATAAATCCTGAGGTATGACATTTAGTTGCCAGAAAGCCATAAGAAATGAGAAATTGACTTAATGACCATTATAGTTTTAATGGTTCAGATAAGTTAAGATAAGTTTAGGTTGTGGTATAATCGTAATCTTTGATGGTTGACATATGGGAGCTGGGCTAAACAATTCCTTCAGAGAGATTAGGTATATAAAAAACTGGTAACCGATCTAACTCACTGTGAGAAACAGTGTAGATGAGACGGGAACTTGTTTGTTGGTTGTTTTTGGGAAACCAGTCAGAGTACCATATGGACTACTAGTAGAGATACAATGTGTATTGAGTCCTAGAAGAGTTATAAGAAGAAGATAAGAATGCAAATCATCAAAGATGATGATCCTATAAGTAAAACATCTCCGTATGTCATAAAGCCATAAATCGGTGAAGAAAGTTGGTTGCGTAAACTTAGATTGCAAGAACGAGAACCCTAAGAAGTAAAGTTAAGCTTAGACCAATGCGTAAGTTAAGTATATGACTAATTGGTGTATGTGTTATTTCATTATATGCTATATAGGAATTGAAATGATCAGTTTAGCGCAAACTCTAAGTTGTAGCTGTGCGTAAGACAAGTTTCCTAACTTCATTCATATTTGAAATGAATGTTAATTTCTTAAAATTTCTCAGATGTTGAACTTGATAAGTTTTGTCTATGTGCAAATGTGTGATATTTGTACAAGGTGGTAGAATGCACGAGGTCTTGTGTTATAATTTTAACACTTAGGTGTTTCTATGAGATGAACTGTTCTGTGATTGAACTGTTCAATATGAAAATGTTCTATTTATACATGAACCATTATTGTTAAGTCTGTGCTAATGATTCTGGCCAGACAGGATGTGTACGAAAAAGGTAGAAAAATAAAAATATTTCAAAGTGAATGTGACTAATGTTTTAAAATGATAGGAGTCAAAATTATTCCTATTATTCAAGCTACTTCATAACCTTTGTTCGGTTATTGAAGTCTTAAAAGAATGTTTAAATTCTTGAAGTTGTTTGTTCAACTGCTATGACTTGCCGAGGAATTGAATGCTCACACTTGCTTTAAATGAAAAATATTTTCAGCGTACGAGTAGAAGAACTTAAGGATCCCGTAAAGATCTAGTTGATCGGTATCTAGAAGAGTGCCATTTAGTATATGAATGAGCGTGAAGATCAAGCCAATATTTGTAATGTAGAATGATGAAATTAAACTGTAGAATGGTTTAATGAACTGTTATGTATCCTTGGTGGTGGATAAAAGTCATTCTTGTAAGATGTAAAGAATAATGTAATTATCATTATTTGTAATGAACAAGGTTATAAGGTATTAGAACTTGGGATTTGAGACTGTATATTGTTATATTTAACTATATAATGATGTATGTTGGGAAGGAGATGGAATCGTGACGTACGGTATCCGGGTATAAAGATAGATCGGATTTTGAGGCGTGATAGAGTGGTATCAGAGCTGATAGGTTATAAACCTTAGGTATGAGTTCCTAAGGCTATAATCGTAGAGAGAAGGATAAGAAGATCGTTTAGTTAAACAATTAAGGAAGAAGATCACCACGTGATCATATTGAATCGTAATAACAGATGATCTGTGAAACGATGAATGATTTATAGCTAATGCTATAAATGATTGGTACTATGAATTAGTACGGGAAGAAGAACTCAAATTGAGTTGTAAAGGATAGCATATGAATTAAACAAAATTCGTATTAAGTAAAGAGAAAATTAGAAGTTGTAAAATTTCAATTAAGGACTCATGTGATAGCTGAGTTGTATAAACCTCTGTTATGGCCGGAGGTTTGTGCTTTGGTGTAACAACTGCTTAGCTTATTACAGTGATAATCATTAGAATATGTCGCGCTATTAATATGTATATGACGAGAATGTGAATCTTTTCTCATGTATATGTTTGATAGGTAGATAATGATAAGTTAAGTACGAGTTCTTGAAACTTATACTTACGAAAAGTTTGTGACTCATAGTTATATGCTATGTTTCTGAGCCCTAAGCATATGGATAGTCCTTGATTTGTTCTTGGATTACATATTACGAAGATAAGTTCTTAATAGTTGTGGAAAGTTCCTAAACATATAAAGTGTGGTAAGTTGATGGACTACACTAAGGTATAGGGATGTTTAAACTAAAAGCATGTAATTTTAGTATACTTAGCATTGAAGGTGCTAGAGAAAATTTAAGTATTGTCGTAAGTAAGATAATGAAGGAAGATGGAGAAATAGGATATTCCAAGTCATCTAGCTATGCTAGATTTCGAACTTTATTGAAATCGTGCTTATATGTGCGTTTTGAAAAAGGAAAGAATTGGTTCAATTTTTGGAACCAATGGATTTTAAAAGTACTATTCTTTATATGTCTATGCTAATAGCTTCAGCTAGACAGAAATTGATTTGACATATCAAAATGAATTTTATATCATCAGTGCATTTGATGCAAAAATGGTAAAAGGATGGAGTTATTAATGCAATTGAACCTAGTGTTGGATGTGATCTTAGGATCAACAACTCACTATGGTATGATGTATAATGACGAAGTCATAAACTGACGAAGTCCTCAACGTATTGTAAAAAGTATGGTATCATAACGTTATAAAATGTTTTGATGTATTGCGAAAGAATTTAAAGAATTAGTTGATTTCAATTGATTTGAATAGAAAAATGTTTTAAGTTGATATCCAATTTATTGGTACGGTCTAAGCTCTTTGATTTGGCTAGACAAATGGTATGTCATGTTTAAAAGAAAATCGAGCTTTCTTTTAAGAAGTTATGCCAAGACAAATTGTTTTGGTGCGGAATCTAATGATTAAGTCTGAGGTGAAAACACCCCGAAATGGGGTTATACGATGGGTTAATCGCCTAAGTATGGAAGAGGTAGTTTACCTTCTTGGTGATTGTAAATTGACCGTGATAGAAGGGTTTACGGTGAAATGCTGTTAAACCTAGTAAGAATTCATGGTCGATTTAACCCCTCAACAAAAGTATGAAATGTTTTAAAGGAATCCTTATGTTCCTCATTATTCATTCTACTTCATGATTCTTGATAAGTGATAAAGGTTAGGGAATGTTTGAAAGATAAGAACTTCATTGAAGAGAAGTTGAGAAGAAGGGTATGTTAAAATTTCGAGGAAGAAATTTTGTGAAGAATGGGTTAATTTGATGACCCGGGTATTGGTGTGGTTTTTAAAAATTTCGAGGACATAATTTTTATAAGGGAGGAGAATGTGACAACTCAAAAAATTAGATTGTTCAGAATTTAACATTTAAAGAATTAGTTATTAATAAAATAATTTTTTATTAATAATATTATGTGCTATGTATTTATTAATCATTCTAGAACCTAGGATGATTATAATACGAGAGGATTCTGGCTACGAGCTAGACTGAACGAGTAAGAATTTTCAAAATGAAAATAAAATTTTTCCGGGAACAAAAATATTTCCGAGGAAAAAGACAAAATAAGCACTATTCATCCAACAAAACCCTAAGGGTTAGGGTTTGAATAACCTAAGCCTTTCTAAGAGTTTGGTATGTCGAAATGACATTCCATCAAAAGATTTGACGATAATATATCATGAAAAGTTAAGTTAGCCGATAAAAGTTTTTCTCGAAAAATGTGCAAAAATCGGACGAAATAAAAACGACTAAAAGTACTGTTATGTACTTTTCATTTGTTTAACTAATTTATGAGAAAACGTGAAGGAAAACTCTTATCATCACAAAGTGTTTTTTAGTTTATCATACTTCTGAAGAATGCGTAAAAGTTAATATGTAAAAGAAAGACGAAATATCCAAAATATTTTGATTCCGAGAATCGCAGTTTCTCAAACTGTCGGACGAATTCCGCAAGACGAAAGCACAAAGCTTCCAAGAGAAGCTTTGTGAATAGTAAGGAGGTTATTAAGGAGGTGTGAATAGTAACTTTGGGGGAGAAATGACTATTTTGCCCCTAGCTTTGAAAATCTATAAAAGAGAAGTGTTAGTTGATTTCTTTGAAATCAACCAACACTTTGAGAGAGAGAGAGAGAGAGAGAGAGAGAGAGCTTGAGAGCTTGGAGAAGACGAAGAAAGAAGAGAAAGAGCATGGATGCTCGGATCGGAGAAGATTGAGAAATAGAAAAGCTAGTAAATCTTCGGCTTTGTCTAGAAAAAGAAGAATAAAGAATAAATGTATTCAAAACCTAATCTCTAAGTTAAATTTACTTTAAATTTTATATGTTCAAAACATAACTTAATGGGAATAAAGTAAAAGATGTTAAGAATGATTTTCATATGGTTGAAATCATGAGAAAAAAGAAGAAATAAGAATTAGATGTTTAGTTTATAAATTTCTTAGGGAAGTATGAATTTCGTAATAAATTTAAACGATCCAAATGAATCATATGAACGATTCGGTGAAATAAGTAAGGAATGGTGTTTCATAACACCAAATTCCAAGAAAAAGTGAAATCATAATCAAAGTATGGATTAAAAATGAAGAACGCGAAGAACACACAAAGAACACGAAGAACGTTGTTGATGGACAAATTTAAAATCATCGTAGTTTTAACTTGTTGTTGATGGACAAGTTTAAAACCATCACGCATAAGTTGGTTTCTTATTGCTTGGTTAGGAACGGTAGAAACTTTCATGAAGAACGGATTAAACTTAGCTATAACGAAGTTATAGCAAAATTTTTATAAAAGACAAACGAGAAGTAAAAAGTATGTAAATGAACCCAAAAATGTATGGTTTTATAAGAATGTAAGAGAGCATAGAAAATGTGAGTCGTGGACCCAAGAACGAACGAGTTTTGAATTCGGATGACCAAATTACGGACGAACGAACGAAGAACGTGAATAACGTAAAATGAGCAAATAATGAAGATTAAGCCAATTGAATGACATGTTAACAGATTCAGAATAAATTTTTGTTCGAGGGAAGTTGAAGTAAATAAGATAAGGAAGAGAATAGCTTTGGAATGACCTTGTTCCGAGTTATAATGAATAAGTTATGAGATTATAAACTAAGCGTCTCAAACCAGTTGAAGACTTGGAAATTTTTTTCAAGGTTTGATGTTTGGCGACGCGGCGCCAGATAAGCCTCGGGAGGTGGCGCCGCAGTGCTAACCCAGGTAATCCGCTACTGCATAGTGGCGCTACAGCGTGGGGAGAAAGGAAGGGGACCAGCGCCGCAGCGCCGGTGCAGGGCAAGGCCCAGTAATGAGCTTTTAATTGCTCAACTCATGGGAAGATATGTAATGAAAGATAAAGAACATATAGTTCATCGAATGTAACACTTAAACAAGTAATTTAAACCTTTAGTAAAGGTTGAATAGAATGACTAAACGATATGAAAAAGGCAAAGAATGTAAATGCAACGCAGTTGCGATGAATGATCAGTCTTAGCATAAAACGAACTGTATGGCTTCGACATTAAGAAAGAATAATGAACACTGGGTTCATGTAATGGATAACGAATGAGAGTGATTAAAACCTGAGGTAAAGTTTGAAGAAAGATTAAGATGTGAACAACGTGAACGCAGAATACGTAAACGATCCTCGTGAATCTTATTCGCGTTGGGGGAACGTTCTAAGTGTACATTGGTTGTATAACTTAGACGTTGACGAAGGTAGTAAGTAAGATATGAATTATCAAGAAAGACTTAACAAATGATAAAGGTTGCATGAATGATTAAACCTATGAACGGTGAAGAAACTGAATTAAAGACAATGACGTATATCATCAAGAAGCCTAGTAATGATTATAACTTGGATGACGTTCCGAGTCGAATGAACTTGACGTTGTAAGATAAGAATAAGGTAATGTAAAATTCTTAACACTATGAATGCGTAGAATTAATATTGAATGATCGTTCTGAGTATACAAAAGATTGTATGACTTAGACGATAAAGAATAAATCCTGAGGTATGGCATTTAGTTGCCAAAAAGCCATAAGAAATGAGAAATTAACTTAACGAACATTATAGTTTTAATGGTTCGGATAAGTTAAGATAAGTTTAGGTTGTGGTATAATCGTAATCTTTGATGGTTGACATATGGGAGCTAGGCTAAATAATTCCTTCAGAGAGCGGAGGTATATACGAAACTGGCAATCGATCCAACTCACTGTAAGAAACAGTGTAGATGAGACGGGAACTTGTTTGTTGGTTATTTGTGAGAAACCACTCAGAGTACCATATGGATTACTAGCAGAGACACAATGTGTGCTGAGTCCTAGAAGAGTTATAAGAAGATAAGAATGCAAATCATCAAAGATGATGATCGTATGAGTAAAACATCTCTGTATGTCATGAAGCCGTAAACCGGTGAAGAAAGTTGGTCGCGTAAACTTAGATTGCAAGAACGCGAACCCTAAGAAGTAAAGTTAAGCTTAAACTAATGCGTAAGTCAAGTATATGACTAATTGGTTTATGTGTTATTTCCTTATATGCTATAAAAGAATAGGAATGAGTAGTTCAGCGTATACTCTAAGCTGTAGTTGTGCGTAAGGCAAGTTTCTTAACTTCATTCATATTTGAAATGAATGCTAGTTTCTTAAACTTTCTTAGATGTTGAACTTGATAAGTTTTATCTATGTGAAAATGTGTGATATTTGTACAAGGTGGTAGAATGTATGAGGCCTTGTGCCACAATTATAACACTTCGGTGTTTCTATAAGATGAACTGTTCTGTGATTGAACTGTTCAATATGAAAATGTTATGTTATACATGAAACGTTATTGTTAAGTCTATGTTAATGATTCTAGCCAGACAAGATGTGTATGAAAAAGGTAGAAGAATGAAAATATTTCAAAGTGAATGTGACTAATGTTTTAAAATGATAGGAATCAGAATTATTCCTATTATTCAAGCTACTTCATAACCTTTGTTCGGTTATTGAAGTCTTAAAAGAATGTTTAAATTCTTGAAGTTGTTTATTCAACTACTATGACTTGTTGAGCAATTGAATGCTCACACTTGCTTTTAAATGAAAAACATTTTCAGCGTATGAGTAGAAGAACTTAAGGATCCCGTAAAGATCTAGTTAATCGATATCCAGATGTGAGACCCCAAATTTTATGAATAAAGATTTAATTTTCCAAATTTTTTTATATTATGGTGTGGATTTGAAATAATATTATAGTTGTGGGTAATATTTATAAATTTTGAAAAGTATGTAAGTGGTTATAAAATATTCGATTGGTTAGAAAATATTCTTTTTGTCGGGGAATATCTGTACGATGGCACAATCATTGGTGGACCCCACAACGAAATTATTGTCGGAATGCGAAAATGATAGAAATATCTTTTTATGAAAATAATGGCGGAAGTTTTATTGTTAACTGTTGAACTACCCGATAGTAAAAGTACAGTAATACGCGTGGTTGCATAGTAGCACACGATATTGATTATTGGTGCTTACGTGAGAAGTCACTCAGTTTTACTCAATAATTGTTACAGTAATTACTGTGCAATATTTTATTTTATTGATTCAATAATTGCTGCGTTGATATTTTATATTATTGTTGTTTCAATAATTGTCACTACATAGTATTTCCCATTATCAAATCAATAATTCATATTATTTGAATAATATTATTAGATACCATTATTGGCAATGTCTAGAAAGTTCTGTCAAGGAGAGATTTGTTCATCTAATTGCGCGCCAGTAAGGAAAAATCCTTATCAAAAATCCCCCTCTTTCCTGGGAACGGTCTGGTTGTTATTATTGTGATTTTATAATATTATTTGTGAATAATTAATTATTGATTTATATGATAAGGAAATATTTATTTTATGTGGACATAAATGATAGATAGGAAAATATTTATTTTATGTGGTTATAATTGAAGTAATTAATGTTGAGGTATTTTATCAGTATTTTGTCAGATTAGAGGTATTAAAAACTCAAATCGGCGTTCTTAAAGCTCTATTGCGTGAGTTATAATTTTAATTTGACCGTTGGATCATTATGATTTTTGGATATGTTATCCATATATAAGTTGAGTATATGTCCACAAATTTGGAACCGTTAAAAATTAATGTATGATTTGTTATGAAATTTAAGAGGTATTGAAAATTGTTCGTTTGTGAATTTCAGATATTTTCTGTTTGAAATTTTGAAAAACTTTATTCTGTAAAGTTGTAGGGAATTCGATTTCGTGTGGAATGGACATAAAATTCATATTTTCTGATAAAAAGGCTATTTATTATGAATTGTTGAAGTTTCAAAAATTAAAATATTTTTATTTAAATTATGGGTGGGCCCCACTTTTGGTTGTTGGGGAAGATGGCTAATTTTTGGTGGGCCCCACTTGTGGTGGCTGAATTTTTATTCAAAGCATGCATGTGTAGAAATAATAATAATAATATTTTATTATTTAGTCTCCTACGGCATTCAAGTATTTTCCTATAAATAGGCTATTAGGTTAGAATTGAAAATCACTCCAGAAATAAGTTTTCTTTCTCTCTATATTATCTAGCGTATTTTTCTGAGTATTTAGATACTTTGAGAGTTGTTATTCAGTGTAAGTTTCCTTTGGCTTTACATCCTATATTCCGATCAGAACTACTGTTATTTTGAGGTAAGGGATGTTATTTTCTTCGTAAATGATATTATTTTCTTCAATATCATTATGCCAAAATATTGATATTAATTTTATTATGGAATTTCTACCTTTTTGTATCGGGGTTACTGTCGACATTATAATGTCGACGATTGACTTTAAGAAACGCCAGTTGGTGTATTTAACTAGTTGCACCAACACAACTGAAAAGGTTAGCACATTTACCCAGTGATTTGACACTGCTAAACGGGTCTGTGAAACCGATATTCATTAAGGGTTTGGGGGCTTGATTATGCGGAGGGAAGGTGTTAGGCACCCCCCGACATCCGTGTTATCACGGTGACCGCCACTCTTCAAAGAAATTGTTATATGAATGTGTGTGTGTGTGTGGATCAATGTGCAATTTATTTAAAAGTAGTGCGAGGCCTCGTTCGCACCTATATACAGAAGGTTTGAATTTTATAGAAAAATCCAGTTTTAACCAAGATATAGCAATGAAGTTTTGTAAAAGAGGTTTTTCAAACCCTGTGCTCAATAGGAATTGAGACCTTTTCATACTTCCATTTTAATAAATGTTCGGCTTGTTTGCTTTTATTTTCGAGATGCGAAACATCCTCGAGAAAATAATATACAGCAGTGTTTAACTCCTTACGAGCATGATAGCCATCCAAGGAAACTCAGACACTGTAAAATAATGTACAAGCTGCTTATAGCTAAAAATGTCCATCATGGGAACTGAATCTAGATTCAGTAGACTGAACCTGTGATCACATGATTCCTAGGCTCACATAATACTGCAATTTGTATGGAAAGCAGTAAGAAATTATATATATAAAAGCTGTAAATATATATATACAGACTAGATCAACCACTACGAAGCAACTCCATGTGGGATCGGAAATGAAAATATATATATGAACATGATCAACCGCCACGAAGTAAACTACAGGTGGGACGGAATATAAATAAAGCTGTAAAAGCGATCAACTGCCACGAAGTAAACTCCAGGCAAGACAAAATGTAAATAAAGCTGTAAAAGGCCACGAAGTAGACTTCAGGCCTGACAAAAATATAAATATATATATATATATATATATATATGTATATATATATATATAAGTAGTAAATGCACCGGATGTAAATCCGGGCTCATCGGATATGTCCGACAGCAATTATATATATGTATATATATAAAAGCGAGCAAACGCACCGGATGTAAAATCCAGGCTCATCAGATATGTCTGACAGCAATTATATATATATATATATATATATATAAAAGTAATTAAACGCTCCGGATGTAAAATCTAGGCTCATCAGACAGAGTCTGACCACAGTTTATATATATAAGTATGTGTGTATATATATATATATATATATATATATATATATAAAAGCAGATAAACGATCCAGACCGAAGTCTAGGCTCAATCGAGGCATAACTCGATAATGTTAGTCCATATATATGAAATATATACATATATTAGTATATATATATACAGATAAAAATAAAAACCACGGACCGAAGTCCGGGCAAACACACTCGCACGACTATCAACATGTACAACAGTGTGTGATATATGAGAAAGAGACTTTATAGAATGTAAGAAGGCTTACAGTGGGCTGCCAAAATAGACTTCTTAGACTTTAAATGGATAAACACTCAGCTCCCGCCGGATAAAAAGTAGCAGTATGTGAGCTAACTAGTGTTTAAAGAAAAGGAAACACTCAAAAGATGTGTATGCACAGCAAAATGGACAGAACTTTCTCGCCTTTTTCCTTCTCTCTCTCTCTCTTCAAATGGCTGACCCCTTAGCCTATATTTATAGACTGATAGTCGCAGGTACACCTACGGCAGTCGCAGTTGTACATGCGGCTGGTCGTGGTGGATCCGAGCCTTATGGGTCCCGTCATCTAGTAGTACGTGCAATTATGCACTATAATGTCCGCTCGAACTTGTAGAACTTCAATTCGAGCATTCGAACCAAGTATATCTGTACTTCTTCGGATCGTTTGTATCGAGAGTTACGTAATGACATGTATTAGAGGTTGTACGAAGTCAGGAAGAAGGGTCTATGCCCATGGTCTTCAAGCTTCAAATTCTATTCAAAGTACTGCCACACGTAATAGTCACTCGGGACTGTCAATCCTCGGCTCTTGCGGGACATTGTTGTATGTATTTATGAAGTGTTGAGACGACGTGCCATTTATCGAAGGAACAAGTTGATGTGTGACTCCTTGCCGGGGTTATCGCCGGTTTGAGTTGAAAGTAGACGTTGCTCAGGGTTATAGCTGAGATTGGACCACTTTTTGGTATGTTGTGATATCATCTTGTTGAGACAGTAAGATGACGTGTTGACTCCTCACCGGGGTTATCGCCGGTTTAAGCAGAAAGTAGACGTTGCTCAGGGTTACATCTAAGATTGGACTGCTTGTTTGTATGCCTCACTGTCATCTGGATTGAAACTGATTGCATGTGTTTGTAACAAGCATTTTTGGGGTTATCGCCAGAACTGCAATGGCATCCCTTGGGGTTATCACCAAGGATGGGGTTGCTACTCCCAGTGTTGTATCTGGGACTAGAACTGAATGTCACGGTGTTATCGCCGAGACAGGACTGTCCTCTTCGGTGTTGTTGCCGGTCTTTTGATCTGCATATCTCGAGGTTATCTTTAATATTGGAAATGACACTCCCGGTGTGTGTTCCGAATTTGAGATGATGTTTTCGGTTTGTGTTTCGGGTTGGAGCTGAACTTTCGGTAGTATCCGGCATGGATGTAAGTTATCTTTCAGGGTTATCTCCAAAAGTACAAATCTACCCTCCTACAATGTTAGGAATAGGAGTGCAGAAAATTTTGAGTGTCTAAAGATGCCCCTCTTTATCATATTCATGTAATGCAAGGCATGGATAGGATAAAGAATCCTAGACACTTGAAATGCAAGTAAGATAAACATGATGCTATATACAACAACATGATGCAAATACATGATGCATGATTGCCGTGTAATCCTACTGGGATGACAATCAGTGATGGCTTGGACATGCGATCCAAGTCTTCAAGGATGTTGATGTTGGGAGTACCACCAAAATCTTGAATCCTAGACACTGGTTTATACTCCATAGAGGTACCTCTTGTGTGGAAGAGATTTGTGGGAATAAAGTTTTCTGTTTTGAGGATGTGTATAACATGTTCCCTCATACTGTCAAAGTTACTGCCAACAAGTTTTATTTCTGTCAGGGTTTCCTGACCTCCATTGATGTGTGTATCATTGGATGAATCCCTACTGGGTGCATTGTCAAGGCTGCTTGACCTTCATTGATGTGTGTATCAATGGTTGCATTGCGTTGTAACCCCCACCGGGGAGACGTAGATGTTTGAAGGATGTTTGTTGTGACCCCCGCCGGGGAGGCGTAGATGTTTGATAACTTCGGCGTTGTAACCCCCGCCGGGGAGGTTTGATATTTTATGGTTTCACGTTGTAACCCCCGCCAGGGATTGTTTAGGGTTGTAACCCTGCAAATGACGGCATCAGACCTTAGTGGGGTATTGCCGAGCATGGTTTATGAAAGTTGAGCTCATTGGTATAATATATCTCGCATCCAGGCGAATACCATTGAGACGACAAGAGTTTAACTCTGACCGACGAGAAACCAGGATTTCAGGCTATTCCGCTCCATCGCGTAGCATTTTTATTCCTGATTTGGTCTTTTCAGCTTGTGAGACCTCCTTTGCATCTCTAATTGGAGCGAGCCGAAGGTGTGGGACCCATGTAGGGGTGTTGGAGGTGTACCTTCAGGAGCCGTAAGTTAACCTGCGGCCAGCCATACCTATGTATAGGTGGCTGGTTGCTTTCATAAGTCATTTTTAAGTTGAGCAGCGAAGGAAATCTGAGAGCTCTTCTTTAGATCTGCTGAGTTCGGGCAACTTTCTGCATATTCTGTCATCGTACAAGCGTTCTTCACTGTGCTGGTAACACATGCATGTATTTTTTTTTTCCAATTTCTGTCCGTTGGAAAATGACTTATCGCATGAAATGCATTTAGACACATAGTAGTGAATATGCATGTTGATATGACTTGATAAAAAAAATTCAACATAGTAAATGTTAGTATTAAACCATGCTGAATACAATGATATAAAAAAATTTGCCTTTTGAAGCAGTCAAATTGGTACCTTTTACTGTCATTTCTTATCCTATCTGAGGACAAATGAGTAAAGGTAGAATAGTAAAATAATCTTGATAATTAGATTACACTTACGAATTTTTACTGTGATGTGATGAATGCATACAGGATGTATATGACTATGTACATGTGTGCTACTGAATGGATACCCAGTCATGCCTATGTGCATGTGGATAGTCCCATTTACAAAGGGGCTATGGCAAAATATTCCCAAAATGTAGGCATTGAGTAATTATGCATTTTTAACTCTACTGTAGATGTATGTTAAAATAATGCATGTAATCATAGAATGCATTTTGAAAAAGACTCCAGGTACAAAATTACCACACCTTTTTCGAGGTGATTTGGAGACTTGCTATCCAGATATTATGGATCCAGATCAGCCGAGCAGTTCTTATAGGACCACTTCTGGTATACGGAGGAGGGCTTTTGAAGAGCCTCAACGCTGTTCTGTGAGACAACCTCGTTGTTTGGCTGAGGCGGTGGTACGTCCCATTCGGGTTGAGGTGCCGAATGTCGAGGACGAGGAGGAGGATGTACCGTTCGAGGTTCCTGCTCCTGCTGTACGTGTTCCCCGTAGATAGAGATCTAGTGACTCAGGAGGAGTTATAATAGGTGGACAACATTGATGATGTGGACATCGACACCATTGACTTTTTCTGATATATTTCTTTTGATAGGCCTCTGTTAGCTGCTGGGTAGCTTTGCCCCATTCTCGCTATATTTTTTGATAGGCCTCTGTTAGATGTTGGGTAGCTTCGCCCCATTTCCTTGTATTTTAGCTGTACAGAGATGTATTAGATGATGATATACTTAGGAATGTATGTACAGTTTTCCATTCACTATATCATATTTCCATCTATTGTATCATGCATGTTATTGTGTTATGCATATGTATATATGTCCAGAGATATTCAACATTGACCCCTGGATGGTCTTATGACACGGCCCATACAGATGTCTTCTTCGACAGTTAGCCGTATTGATCATACCCCACCATTTGTGGTGGTAGCTGGTATGCGATCATGGTATGATAGTATATCACCATCAGACATGGTAATCATGGATGATTTGTTGTAGCATTCTATGACCTTACTGATGTTTCAGGTTCCTCCAGGATTTGTAGAGGACATGTTAGAGCACTAGGTACCGGACAGACAGGTATTCTGCTTTGGGACCTGTGAGTTGACTCCTACTTTGGAGGAGTATGTACGATTGACGATGCTGCCTCTGGACAAACCTTGCGTACACATGGCGACGAGAGACATGAGTAGACAGTTCATGACTCTCACAGGATTGAGGCGCAGAGTAGTGCAGGATGAGATTACATCCGGCCATGTTATATCTCAGCGTTTCCTGTTTGACAGGTTTGGCTCTGAGGATAGCTATACACAGCATTCCGGGGATTTCACCACACCAGAGGATCATTGACGTTCAGCCAGGGTAGATGTACTGCTTCTATGCGTATTGTCATATGTATACATGTCGCAGTACATGGATGAGCTCGATATCGGTGTCATTATGGCAGTGAGAGCTCTCAGTGAGGGTCGTACCATTGTACCAATGATTATCGCAGAGACCTTGAGGTCGGCTACATACTGCTGCACTTATCCGGCAGGAGTGTTCACAGGTAGCTCGGTCATGCTGTATGTGTGGTTTATGTCACATTTGAGATCGATTGGCACATTTAGACATCATGGATTTTATTTTACCCATGAGATAGCCATGTCATACTCCTTTCAGCCTGCGGGGTGTACAGATACTGTATCTTGGTCCGCTTTCTTGTCAGAGATTGGAGATCTGTTTGATATATTATCGTGTTCAGGGCTTAGCTCACCCTACATCTTCATTACTCATGCTCAGGGCACGGATTATCTCCCTCTAGCTGGTTTGAGGGGCATGATCACTTACCACCCACTGGTCGTGATGTGTTAGTTTGACCAGTTTCAGGACTTCCATCCATTTGAGGGGGCAGTGAGTCAGCGCTTCGTGTCACACCGTTTGTCAGCGGAGGTCAGATCCAGGTTGTATGCCTGCTGGGATCAGCGAGAGTCGGCTGAGTTTTCTGTTAGTCATCCTGTGACAACCCGAGAAATTAGACAATTTATGAAAATCTTAAATGATTGATTTAAGGTTAAATAATAAACCTAGACAGAAAATAAGTGTATGCATTTGATGTTATTGGGATTGAATTTTGAGGATTTCAAAATTCGGTGAAGGATATAGGTGAATTATTTAGGATTAAGGATTTATGTAAATATGCTCTGTGTACATGGTTAATGATGTGTTCAGAATGTGGTTAAGGGTCATGGGTTGATCAGATAAATTGCATCTGTGACAAACCCTAATTATATATTAAGAACTTTAACGTTCAGTTAGAAAACAATAATGTCTAATGAGAAACCCTAGAATCGGTTCTGGAAACCCTAGTTTCAGTTCCGGGAATCTGAAACCCTAAATTCCTGATATGAATATGGTGATTAAGTTAGAAAACTCTAACGATATGTTCAGAAACCCTAATTTGGGAAATCAAAGGCTAAATATAATGGCTTATGTATTTTGATAATATATTAGAGATAACCTTAATTGCTAAATTAGAAACTCTAATGCTATGTATTAAACCCTAAGGGTTAAAAAGTTGTGTGTAAGGAATATGAACATTATGTGATGGTTTATATTTGTTTAACCAAAAAAAACTAGTGTAACCCTAATTATATATTAGGAATGAAGGATTTAATAACTTAAGGGTTATGGAAAAAGAGAATTGTGGTATTTAGAATACTTGCTAATTCTAGGAGAATTATTTTATATATCTCAAATGATTAATTTTATAACCTAATTATAGCAAGTCTAATTGGGTTAAGGAAATAAGTGAGCATGAGTAAGGATTTGTGTTATAATGGAGAAGTGAAACCCTAATTAAATAAATTGGGTTGGATAAGAATTAAAGGAATTGGACTATGTATATGTATACCCAAATATTGGTCAATAAAATTGGTTAGAGGCCTAAGCAATACATTAATTGAGTGACCTAATTGTAAGTAAAGCTTTGATAGTTTAGTGGGAGAAAAGGAGAAGAAATAATGCATACACATCTTCCATTTTTAAACCACACATGTCGCAAAGGATATTTCCAAAATAAGCTAGGTGTCTCATTAATAAAGAAGCCACCTTGTATACTAATCTTCCACACATCTATGCAATGATTAGTAATAGAGTTAGTTGGATGAAAAATGAACTACATGGCCGGTTATTACAAGGAAAAAAAAAGAAGGGGCATGTGATGTAATGATTTTCTACTTTAGTGGTTCACCCACTCCTACCAACTTCCCCTATGTGTCCTCATTTAATTTAGCCAACACTTTGACATTTCTACCAAGTAAAAGCTTGGTGGTTTAATGAGAAAAGGAAAGAGAATGGGTGGGATAAGAAAGGCTCATGGCTGGATGGAGTAGAAGAGAAAAAGAGAGTGGATTTGGATGATTGATATAAAAAAAACTACACCTAATAAAATCCATCTCATTTCTCTTTCATCTTACTTTCAAGTTGCTTAGAACTAAAGAGAGAAAGAGAGGAGGATTTTCGGCCATATTAGGGAAAGAAAAAGGGAGAGTTTTTTTTAAAGTTACTTAGTTCTTTAATCTAAGTATTAGAAAGAAGAAGAAGAGGAATCAAAGAAGGTATAAGAAATCCCTACTTTTATAGTTTAATTTCTCTTTGTGATGTTTCGAGTTTTAATTTTTTTAAAACTATGATCTTGAGGTTTATAACCCTAGATCTTGGTGTTTAAAGGTGTTCTATGTTTAGATCCAACTCTTTTATGGATCAAAAGTTGGATCAAAAGTATAAAAGGGAAACTTGGTTTTTCAAAATATAGAAAACCCTAAATTTTCTTAGCTTTTGTTGTGTTTGATCTTATGTTTATTGATTATTTGGTGAATTAAACCATGGATCATGTTAGATCCATAAGTATATGAGTTATATTAGGTATTATGTTGAGCTATGTTGATTTATTTGAAAATAGGGAAGTTTTCTTAAAAGACACCAAAGGTTGCAAAAACAAATTTTTTTGAGAAACCAAACATGATGTGGAAATGACCTTATCTCTCATTCTACTTTGAATTTTTGAGTGTGGTCAATTTGTGGAGCTAGATATATGCGTTAAGGATAAAATCCCTTTGGAATCACTCAATTAGGCTCAAAAATGAGCAAGTTATGGGATTTCTCCCAAACTAATCCAAGCTAATAAAAACTATTAAAATAGCGGTTTGTAACAGCCACTTCCGGGATAAATTCCGGGAGCTTAACACGTCCAAATATGGATTGTGATAGATGAAAACTGTAGTTCGGAAAGATAGAAATCCAACAAAAGTGACGGATCATTAATCGGAGTTACAGATTTCGTTTTATTTAAGTTTTGGTGAAGGACTCCAAAACTGCCAAATGACAAAAAGTTGCTGCCCAAAATTTTCCGGGGGCTGTTTTGGACATTTAATTAATGAGAAAAATTCCAGGCTTTCGGGAAATGAAAATATATGGTATTATGTAGCTCGTTTCCAAAAATGAGCCAATTCTAAGTTAAAACGACCAAGATATGACCATTACAATTTTTGTGATTTTTCAACGGAAATCGCTATAAACGGAGTTCTACAACTCCGATTGCCACGAAATTTAAAATGGAGGATCACGTTAACATATATAAGGTTATGAAAGGAGATGGGAATGTTTGGAGTTAAGCACGAGGTAGCTAATTTCTTAAGCTACGCACTAGAAATTAATTTTTGAAAAATATCAAAGGAGGTTGGAAAATTATGGAAAAATACTTTTTATGCATAAAATATGTGTATATATGTTTGACCAAAGGATAGGAAAATAATAAACTGATTTAGTATTTTTGTAAAACGGATATAGAATTCAGCTTGCTGGATTGTGTAATTTGTGAATCCAGTTTGCTGGATTAGAAAATCTGATGAATACAGCTTGCTGGATTGAAAAGAAGTTGACTGGATTGATGGATTGGTGAATCCAGATTGCTGAATTAGAAATTTGGTTGCTAGATTTAGAATCCAGGTTGCTGGATTAGTATTTAACTTACTAGGTATTAACGAATAGCTTATGAAATGAAAAAGCGAGTGTTAAATTATATAAATGTGATTATATGGCATGGTTAAGCACTTAAGCAGAGTTTAATTGAACTTAAATTCGATATTTATTCCAACTAGACCGTTGGGATGCTAAAATTGTGTCGGTATCAACTCAAACTTAATAGTCTAATTTGATGCTAAGTCTTATGTGCTGTATATATTGATAGGATTATGTGTTATGTGATTAGGTTATTCTGTGGATATAAATATAACAGTATTATACTATGATGATATTATTCTAATATTGGAGATCTATATTATTAATATTAGGTCTTCGGGTAAAGCGTTATAAATTGCGTTGCGGTAATCAACGGTTCAAGCAAGTTTCTTTTACTTAACTCTAATAAGAGTAGTTTCTTCAAGCTTATGGTTAATCATTGTTGATTGCCATTAAATTTGTACTCTGTACATCTTGCATGTATAAGTCAGGTATGAAAGGCTGACCACCTTCATTACCAGTTGGTTCAGAAATGTTTGTTCATGTTTAAAACTTGTTCAGTCAAAAATTTGTTCGTGCTAGTTCTCAATTATATTGATGAATTATAGCAAGCCCATTATTCAAACTCTTCAATCATGATATATCGTTATATTATTATATATAAACTTGCTGGGCAACTTTCATGCTCACCCTTGCTATATCATGATAAAACATTGCAGATAAGGCGAATACGTTCGGGTACAGGAAATGGTTAAGGCCAAGTCCGGCTTGGGATAAAATGTGCTGCTAGTTTGTAATAGTTTATGATTTGTGTATAAGTTAAGCTTACTCGACCTTGGGGTAATGTGTGTAATGTAATGTATAAACAATTTATGTTTATATCTTCCGTAAATAGTTATAGAAATAGTATACCAGATCCGCGGTGATTTGGGGCCCGGATTCGGGGCCGCCACAGTTGGTATCAGAGCTGTTGGTTATGAAGCTTAGGTAGTAATACCTGAGACCAATAACCGCAGTGATTAGGATTAAGTATTAACTCAAATCGAGTTAGTGTATCGGTAAGATTCAAAGATGAATCTCGGCGAGTGTAAAGCACAGAGTTCCCTAACTCTAATAATAAAGTTGAACAGTAATGGTGAATAGATCGAGTCTAAAAGACTGAAAGTGCAGGAATAGGAGATCGTAAAACAAAACGATCATAGGCATAGAAATAAATCGTAATATATACGATAAGATCACCTCGTGATCTGATAAGGTTATGACAGTAAAAAAGAATCAATCTTATGATTGAAAAGTTTACAGCAAGATGCTGTGTGTAAGTTGTACTATGAAATGGTACTATGAAAACTCATGAAAGAGTTATGGATTATGGATACGGATTAAATGAAATTCGTATTGAAAAAGGGGGTTAAGATTAGGTGGGGATTTCGATGAGGACTCATGTTAGCAACTAAGTTGTATGATTTCTTGTATGGGCGGGGAATTTTACTTGGTGTAAAAACTACTTAGTTGGTGGCATTGGTAACCATTGAAATGTTGTGTCACGCTAGTTGTTATATACAGATAAATAGGTCATAGGTAGAGAATATAGGATTAAGTATGAGTTCTTAGAACTCATACTTATGTGACATTCTTGACTCATAGTTATATGAAATGTTTATGAGCCCCTCAGCGAACGGACGCCAAAGGTCAGACTAGGGTAAGTTCGTAAACTCATATAATTGTGGCCAGGTTATGAACTCATAAGTGTGGTTTTATGAACTGGGTATAATTGTGTGTGAATGGAGTGTTAAGGATTATATGAACAGATAAATTGTTAAGTATATGATCATTAGTGGAGATTTAGGTTTTCCTAAACCCCTAGCTTTGCTAAACTTCAATTTTTGACATCAAGCTAAATACGCACTATGTGCCTTTTAAAAAAAATTGTTTTTATTTATCACTTATGTACCATGTGACCTGGTGCAGAGATGATAAAAAAATGATGGAGTTATCAATGCAGAATTACTTGGTGTTGGATGTGATCTAAGGATCGTCAGCCCACTACAGTATGATGTAGCATGACAAAATCACCAAATGACGAAATCCTCAACGGACTGTAAATACAGTACGGCATCATGACGTCATTCTCGAAAATGTTTTCAAAAAGTTTAATTTACCAAATTGCTTTGGAACGGAATCCTATGATAAGACTGAGGTGAACTATGTTGTTTGGATAAATAATCCAATCTAATAGCGTAAGTATTCGCTAAAAATAATTATTACGTTATGCATGACGTAAGTGTACGATAGGCTAATCACCTAAAGTACTAGTAATGGTAGTTTACCTTCTTTGTGATTGTAAACAGACCAAGTAATGTTTTGTTTTACGGTATAAATACCGTTAAAACTATGTGTTCATGGTCTATATGACCCCTCAGCACAATTTTAAACCTTTTACTCTTGTGAGTGGTGTATTGGGTAGCATGTGAAATATGTGTGAATGGTGTAAGGTGCACAGTGTAAGGTGAATTTTGGGGATGAAATTCTTATGAGGGGTGAATGTGACAACCCGAGAAATTAGACAATTTATGAAAATCTTAAATGATTGATTTAAGGTTAAATAATAAACCTAGACAGAAAATAACTGTATGCATTTGATGTTATTGGGATTGAATTTTGAGGATTTCAAAATTCGGTGAAGGATATAGGTGAATTATTTAGGATTAAGGATTTATGTAAATATGCTCTGTGTACATGGTTAATGATGTGTTCAGAATATGGTTGATCAGATAAATAGCATCTGTGACAAACCCTAATTATATATTAAGAACTTTAACGTTCAGTTAGAAAACAATAATGTCTAATGAGAAACCCTAGAATCGGTTCTGGAAACCCTAGTTTCAGTTCCGGGAATCTGAAACCCTAAATTCCTGATATGAATATGGTGATTAAGTTAGAAAACTCTAACCATATGTTCAGAAACCCTAATTTGGAAAATCAAAGGCTAAATATAATGTCTTATGTATTTTGATAATATATTAGAGATAACCTTATTGCTAAATTAGAAACTCTAATGCTATGTATTAAACCCTAAGGGTTAAAAAGTTGTGTGTAAGGAATATGAACATTATGTGATGGTTTATATTTGTTTATTATATAAACAAACCAAAAGAAACTAGTGTAACCCTAATTATATATTAGGAATAAAGGATTTAATAACTTAAGGGTTATGGAAAAAGAGAATTGTGGTATTTAGAATACTTGCTAATTCTAGGAGAATTATTTTATATATCTCAAATGATTAATTTTATAACCTAATTATAGCAAGTCTAATTGGGTTAAGGAAATAAGTGGGCATGAGTAAGGATTTGTGTTATAATGGAGAAGTGAAACCCTAATTAAATGAATTGGGTTGGATAAGAATTAAAGGAATTGGACTATGTATATGTATACCCAAATATTGGTCAATAAAATTGGTTAGAGGCCTAAGCAATACATTAATTGAGTGACCTAAATATTTTTATTTTGGAAAGCCCAAAACATTAAAGGATTGGCTCAACTTTTAGCCCAAGTGGGAGAGAAATTTTTGGGCATTTAGTAAATCAATTAAGGCATTAAAAAGAAAGCCAAACTTGGTAAATAAATGGCCAAAGTGGCCGGCCATACTAGAAAAAAAAGGGGGAGATGAATATGATGGTGATTTGCTTTAGTTGGTGACCAACTCTCCACTAACTCCTCTTATGTGTCATTGTTTTATTTATCCAACATCTTTGATCCTGATTGTAAGTAAAGCTTTGATAGTTTAGTGGGAGAAAAGGAGAAGAAATAATGCATACACATCTTCCATTTTTAAACCACACATGTCGCAAAGGATATTTCCAAAATAAGCTAGGTGTCTCATTAATAAAGAAGCCACCTTGTATACTAATCTTCCACACATCTATGCAATGATTAGTAATAGAGTTAGTTGGATGAAAAATGAACTACATGGCCGGTTATTACAAGGAAAAAAAAGAAGGGGCATGTGATGTAATGATTTTTTACTTTAGTGGTTCACCCACTCCTACCAACTTCCCCTATGTGTCCTCATTTAATTTAGCCAACACTTTGGCATTTCTACCAAGTAAAAGCTTGGTGGTTTAATGAGAAAAGGAAAGAGAATGGGTGGGATAAGAAAGGCTCATGGCTGGATGGAGTAGAAGAGAAAAAGAGAGTGGATTTGGATGATTGATATAAAAAAAACTACACCTAATAAAATCCATCTCATTTCTCTTTCATCTTACTTTCAAGTTGCTTAGAACTAAAGAGAGAAAGAGAGGAGGATTTTCGGCCATATTAGGGAAAGAAAAAGGGAGAGTTTTTTTTAAAGTTACTTAGTTCTTTAATCTAAGTATTAGAAAGAAGAAGAAGAGGAATCAAAGAAGGTATAAGAAATCCCTACTTTTATAGTTTAATTTCTCTTTGTGATGTTTCGAGTTTTAATTTTTGTAAAACTATGATCTTGAGGTTTATAACCCTAGATCTTGGTGTTTAAAGGTGTTCTATGTTTAGATCCAACTCTTTTATGGATCAAAAGTTGGATCAAAAGTATAAAAGGGAAACTTGGGTTTTCAAAATATAGAAAACCCTAAATTTTCTTAGCTTTTGTTGTGTTTGATCTTATGTTTATTGATTATTTGGTGAATTAAACCATGGATCATGTAAGATCCATAAGTATATGAGTTATATTAGGTATTATGTTGAGCTATGTTGATTTATTTGAAAATAGGGAAGTTTTCTTAAAAGACACCAAAGGTTGCAAAAACAAATATTTTTGAGAAACCAAACATGATGTGGAAATGACCTTATCTCTCATTCTACTTTGAATTTTTGAGTGTGGTCAATTTGTGGAGCTAGATATATGCGTTAAGGATAAAATCCCTTTGGAATCACTCAATTAGGCTAAAAAATGAGCAAGTTATGGGATTTCTCCCAAACTACTCCAAGCTAATAAAAACTATTAAAATATCGGTTTGTAACAGCCACTTCCGGGATAAATTCCGGGAGCTTAACACGTCCAAATATGGATTGTGATAGATGAAAACTGTAGTTCGGAAAGATAGGAATCCAACAAAAGTGACGGATCATTAATCGGAGTTACAGATTTCGTTTTATTTAAGTTTTGGTGAAGGACTCCAAAACTGCCAAATGACAAAAAGTTGCTGCCCAAAATTTTCCGGGGGCTGTTTTGGACATTTAATTAATGAGAAAAATTCCAGGCTTTCGGGAAATGAAAATATATGGTATTATGTAGCTCGTGTCCAAAAATGAGCTAATTCCGAGTTAAAACGACCAAGATATGACCATTACAATTTTTGTGATTTTTCAACGGAAATCGCTATAAACGGAGTTCTACAACTCCGATTGCCACGAAATTTAAAATGGAGGATCACGTTAACATATATAAGGTTATGCCAGGAGATGGGAATGTTTGGAGTTAAGCACGAGGTAGCTAATTTCTTAAGCTACGCACTAGAAATTAATTTTTGAAAAATATCAAAGGAGGTTGGAAAATTATGGAAAAATACTTTTTATGCATAAAATATGTGTATATATGTTTGACCAAAGGATAGGAAAATAATAAACTGATTTAGTATTTTTGTAAAACGAATATAGAATTCAGCTTGCTGGATTGTGTAATTTGTGAATCCAGTTTGCTGGATTAGAAAATCTGATGAATACAGCTTGCTGGATTGAAAAGAAGTTGACTGAATTGATGGATTGGTGAATCCAGATTGCTGAATTAGAAATTTGGTTGCTAGATTTAGAATCTAGGTTGCTGAATTAGTATTTAACTTACTAGGTGTTAACGAATAACTTATGAAATGAAAAAGCGACTGTTAAATCATATAAATGTGATTATATGGCATGGTTAAGCACTTAAGCAGAGTTTAATTGAACTTAAACTCGATATTTATTCCAACTAGACCGTCGGGATACTAAAATTGTGTCGGTATCAACTCAAACTTAATAGTCTAATTTGATGCTAAGTCTTATGTGCTGTATAGATTGATAGGATTATGTGCTATGTGGTTAGGTTATTCTGTGGATATAAGTATAACAGTATTATACTGTGATGATATTATTCTAATATTGGAGATCTATATTATTAATATTAGGTCTTCGGGTAAAGCGTTATAAATTGCGTTGCAGTAATCAACGGTTCAGGCAAGTTTCTTTTACTTAACTCTAATAAGAGTAGTTTCTTCAAGCTTATGGTTAATCATTGCTGATTGCCATGAAATTTGTACTCTGTACATCTTGCATGTATAAGTCAGGTATGAAAGGTTAACCACCTTCATTACCAGTTGGTTCAGAAATGTTTGTTCATGTTTAAAACTTGTTCAGTCAAAAATTTGTTCATGCTAGTTCTCAATTATATTGATGAATTATAGCAAGCCCATTATTCAAACTCTTCAATCATGATATATCGTTATATTATTGTATATAAACTTGTTGGGCAACTTTCATGCTCACCCTTGCTATATCATGATAAAATATTGCAGATAAGACGAATGCATTCGGGTACAGGAAAAGGTTAAGGCCAAGTCCGGCTTGGGATAAAATGTGATGCTAGTTTGTAATAGTTTATGATTTATGTATAAGTTAAGGTTACTCGACCTTGGGGTAATGTGTGTAATGTAATGTATAAACAATTTATGTTTATATCTTCCGTAAATAGTTATAGAAATAGTATACCGGATCCGCTGTGATTTGGGACCCGGATTCGGGGCTGCCACACATCCAGGTTATTCTGCAGAGTATTCCGCATGGATGGAGATAGAGACTGCATTGGCTGCGACAGTATCCACAGTGCAGGAGACTTATTCTGACGATGAGGAGCCTATAGAGGAGGCTGTCATTCCCACCATTGACTTGACTGCTGGCTGCCAGCATTTATGATAGATTCTCCCACCCTGAGTGCCACTGTTACTCAGTATTCAACACAACATTTGGAGCAGAGCTTGCATCTGATGACCTATGATAAAGATCAGGCTAGGGCCACGATGTTGACAGCTGTTGATGAGAGTGATGTCGCTCTGTTAGAGAGGGATGAGGCTAGATCAGCCAGGGATGCATTGATAGTTGAGCGGGATGCCGCCTTATCTGCTAGGGATGTGGCCATTATAGACCACACTTCAGTGAGATCCCAGATGACGGTCAGTCTGGCCGACATGAGTTCTTATATTGATGAGCATTATGCCACCATGCAGTTAGCCTCAGATCTGTTAGCTCGTGTAGGTACCCTTGGGCAGGAGCTTGCAGTGCTTCCTCCGTCTTCAGAGAGGGATGTTATGTTAGATCTGATAGTTCGCATGTATATAGATCTGTAGATATCTTTGTATTTTTCTGCGCAGACTAGCTTAGCCATTTTGTCATGTACAGCACAGATCACAGATGTATATATCAAACAGTATTATGTATAGCAGGGAAATATATTTTAATTCACTTCCCTTTTAGTTATGTCTTGATACTTGCTTGATGTTTGCCTGTTTCTCCAGGGCCTTTGATCTTAATGCATTCTTAACTTATCCTTGATAGATGGACATTGAGACGTCGCAAGGTCTCTCAGAACGGATCATTGATTATTGAAAATCCCTACCATCTTTGGTGTCTTGGGACTAGTATCTGTATGGAAAAATGGAGAGGAGGGTAGTTTCTTCCTCTTTGAGATTGACCACACCACAGATGGTCGTCAGTACTTCTATTTGTGAGAAGCCTAGTTAATTCCATCTCTTATGGGTTGGTATTGCTCTTTGAGGCACGATCACAGCTTAGATGGTCACCGAATCTTCTATTTGTGAGAAGAGGTTGGATAATTCCATCCCTTTGATCTAAAACCGATGAAGTGGGGCAATTTGAAGGTTGATCCCAGTACCATGTGACAAGTATGTTTGTTCTGGTAGGGGTTAGACTACACCATGAATGGCTGCCTACGTACTCCTATTGAAGAGGAGATCAAGTCTGCGTAGTTCAAACCTGGTGTATGAGTTTCAACGCTGAATGCGGAAGGCAGATGGGTGTAGAAGTATTTTTGTTGTTTTTTGTTATTTTTGTGAAGAAAGGGTAGAAAATGTTTTTTTATTATTTTTTCTTTATTGCGACCGGGCCATATAGAATATGGTTGCCTACGTTCCCCCAGGTATCAGGGAGATCAGGTCGATGTAGTTCGCCCCTCAGGACAAATCGCAGCTGAAGAGAAGCATAAATCCCATGCGCAGGCTATACTGCAAGGAGAAGAAAGTTTAATCCCATAGAGGGGATAAACTGCAAGTATGGAGAAAGTTTAATCATATCTTGAGGATAAACTGCAGGGGTGAAAAGTTTAATCTCGTCTTTAGGAGAAGCAGGTGTGAAAAGTTTGAAATGGAATAAAACCAGGCTGCTGGCTTGAAGTGTATGTTTCCCTGAGGGGCAGAAGAGTTTGTAAAAAGGAGAGAGGGTTCAAAACCGGAATGACTGGTGATTGGATGATCAAAACCAAGATGTTTGTTTCGATGGTTACTTCAGACATAGTACTGTTTCATGGTGTTTAAGTTGATAAGCTGCGGAAATTCATCGCCATCCATTTCCTGCAACCTGAGAGCACCTCATGTCAACACTTCTTTGATAATAAATGGGCCTTCCCAGTTAGGGGTAAATTTTCCCTTTGATTGATCTTGGTTGTCAATGATCTTCTTCAAAACCAAGTCATGTTGTTTGAATTGCCGTAGTCGGACTTTTCTTTTATAGGATCGTGCGATCCTCTGCTGATATAACTGACAATAGAAGATAGCCACGGTTCGCCTTTCATCTATTAGAGACAATTGGTGATACCTGTCTTATACCCATTGGTGCTTCATCCAACTGAACATCCATCAATACTCTGAGGGATTCCATTTCCACTTCTATGGGGAGCACTGCCTCCATCCCATAGATTAACGAGTAGGGGGTTGACCCAGTGGAAGCACGCATTAAAGTTCTGTAGGCTAATAAAGTTAGAGGCAAGAGGTCAGGCCATCCTTTGTGATTGGCGAACATTTTATGCATGATCTTCTTGATGTTTTTATTAGCCGCTTCAACAGCACCATTCATCTTTGGACGGTAGATGACAGAGTTGAGATGTTTGATGTGGAATTTTTTGCATAATTCCTCCATCATGTTGTTGTTGAGGTTTTTAGCATTGTCTGACATAATGAACTCTGATTGTCCATATCGACAAACAACATTATTTCTGATGAAAGCAATGATGACTTCTTTAGTAACCCTGGGGAAGGAAGCTGCTTTAACCCATTTGGTGAAGTAGTCGATCATGGTGAATATGAATCGATGTCCATTACTGGCTTTGGACTCGATGGGCCCGACCACGTCCATTCCCCACATTGAAAAGGGCCATGGCGAACTCATATTGTGGAGTTCCCTTGGAGGGCGTGGATAGCATTCCCATGAATCTGGCATTGATAGCACCTCTTGACGTGATCATCACAGTCAGTTTTGAGTGTAAGCCAATAATGTCCCGTTCTGAGAATTTTCTTGACAAGTAGGGGTCCGCTCATGTGAGGGCCACATACTCCACCATGGATCTCATCCATGAGTCGCTGAGCTTGGTCTTTGTCTAGACATCTGAGGAGACCTAATCCTGCATCTCTTTTATAGAGTGCATCTCTGCTCAGATAAAATTTCATGGAAAATCGATGAATCCGCCTCTTCTCAGTTAGGCTCGCCTCAGTGGGTGTAGATTCATCTCGTAGGTACTCCTTGATATATTGATACCAAGGGTTGTGGATTGGAGGTAACTCATCCAATACTTCTCCAATGTAATTCCCATAGACTGGTGCTTTCTGCATAGCAATCGTGATGCTTTGCATGTTTTCCTTGTCAGGTATGTAAACCAAGGATGCCAACGTTGCTAATGCATATACAAACTCATTCCTATTACGAGGAATGTGTAGAAAGGAGATTTTTTCGAACTCCAGAGCCATCTGTAGAACTTGCCGATGGTAAGGCAGTAAATGTAATTCTTTGGTTTGATAGATTCCTATGGATTGCTTGATTACCAATTCGAAATCCCCAAAGACAGTTAACCGTCTGATACCCATTAAATGGGCAGGTTTGAGTCCTATGATACAGCCTTCATACTCAACTGTGTTGTTGGTGTTGACAAACTGCAATTTGACGGTGATGGGATACTGCTCCCCCGTACAGGATATTAAAATTGCTCCGGCTCCAGAGCCTTCTGAGTTAACAGCTCCATCAAAATACATTTTCCACGTACGACATATATTGTACTGATGTGGTAGCTGAATTGTCATTACTCCTTTAACAGAAAAGTATGTTTCTAAGGGTTTGTAATCCCCCACAGGTGCAGCGGCCAATTGATCTGCAATTCCTTGACCTTTGACTGACTTTTGAGTCACATAGACGATGTCAAATTGTTGTAGGATCAACTACCATCTAGACAGTCGACAATTCAGTATGGGTTTGCTGAACACATACTTAAGAGGATCCACGCAAGATATGAGATGGGTTGTGTGACCATGGAGATAATGTTGTAATCTCATGGAAGTCCATGCTAAAGCACAACAAGTCTTCTCGATCAGAGTGTACTTATGTTCACTGATGCTGAATCTTTTTTCGAGGTAATAGATAGCTCGCTCTTGGCCTCTATTGTCTTTCTGCCCCAGCATACAGCCCATAGCATTGTCATTTATGGACAGGTACATGAACAGGGGAACAACATCCCTGGGAGGTACCAAAATAGGAGCGTTAATCAGTTGCTCCTTAATTATGAGGAAGGCTTTTTGACATTCGTCATTCCATTTCATGGAGGAGTTCTTCCTTAACAATTTGAAGATATGCTCACAGGTTGCCGTGAGTTGAGAAATGAATCGGCTAATGAAGTTGATCCTTCCCAAAAATCCTCGTATTTCCTTTTCTATCTGAGGAATGGACATTTCTTTGATGGCCTGGATTTTGGTAGGATCCAGTTCAATCCCTTTGTGGCTGACTAGGAAGCCTAAAAACTTGCCTGACTTAACACCAAAGGCACACTTGGCGGGATTCAACTTTAAGTTGTACTTATGCAACCTGTTGAACAGATTCTTGAGATAGTCTAAATGGTCATCCTCCTTTTGGGATTTGACAATGATGTCATCCACATAGATCTCTATCTCTTTGTGCATTAAATCATGGAAACGAGCCATCATAGCTCACTGGTAGGTTGCCCCGGCGTTGATGAGGCCGAATGACAACCGTCTGTAGAAAAAGGTTCCCCAAGGCGTGATGAAAGTAGTTTTCTCACGATCTTCCTCAGCGACCATAATTTGATGGTACCCCGCAAAGCAATCAGCAAAGGAGTACATGGCGTACTAAGCAGTATTGTCAATGAGAATGTGGATAAATGGCACGGGAAAGCTATCTTTAAGGTAAGCTTTATTCAAATCCCGATAATCCACGCAAACTCGTACCTTTCCCCCTGGTTTAGGCAAGGGAACAATGTTGGATATCCACACCGGATATGTAGACACCATGATGATGCCAGCTTGAAATTGTTTCACAATTTCTTCTTTAACTTTTAAGCTCCACTCATGTTTCAATCGCCTGAGTTTTTTCCTAACTGGCTTGAATCCTTCTTTAATGGGAAGGCGATGAAGAACAATGTCAGTGGACAATCCCACCATGTCTTCATGAGACCATGCAAACACATCCTAGAATTGGGCTAACAGTGCAACCATGTCATTATGTTGATTTGTGGTAAGGTCTGAACCAATCTGGATTAGCTTAGGGTTGTCTAAGGTTCCGAGATTGAAAGGAGTGGTTTGATCAAGATTGGGTTTGGGTTTGTCGGCGACCCATTCCTTAATCTCTTGAGGTGTCTCAATGTCCTCTTGGATCTCTATCAAATCTGAGTCCAACTTTGCATCAAAGTTACAGCCCTTGTGGAGAGAAGGCACCTCATCAGCAAGTACAGGCACATCTAAATTCAGAGTCCTAAAACAAAAATATGCTTTCACTTAATATATGCAACTGTTCAATCATACAAAACTGTTAGCATGTACGTGATAAAATAACTGCTAGTGCTATAAAGGAAAGCAAGCAATTAATGTTATCTACAGGGCAGAGGGACTTTTTTCCCATTTTACCCTCGTCGACCAATGTATGAAGTGCTACTCCAATTGTTGAGGGAAAAGTCCTGATGGACTGCAGTGATAGAAGGATCGTCAGTGTCTTCCTTCTCCCGAATGATAACCATGACATCTGGGCAATCATCGTCTGGGGTGTATCTGTTGGTGTGTTCATCATGAACAATGACGCGAATGCCTGCCATCATCAACGCAAGGTCATGTTTACGTTTTCGTTCCTTTTCTTCCGCTTCGGGATCAGGAATCAGCATGGGCTTTCACCTCTTTAGCTTTGATTGGCACTGGTTTCGGAAACAGTATAGCCACAGCATGGGCTGGCACCTTTACAGGAGACTGCATCAACTCATGCGGTAAAGGTATAGAAAATCGCCGTGTGGCAGAAGTTTGAGGAACCTGCTTATGCTTATGAGGGTTCCTGTGAGTGGAACTAGCAGAATAGCCTAGCCCGGCTGTCCATTTTGATTGGACATTTGAATAGGGTGCTTAATACCCTGTTGATCCTTACCAAGCCCTTGTCCAGGTTGATAACCCAATAACATCATTTCTTGAGTGACTGACATAACCTCATTAGAAATCTTGGGTACGGGAAGTGGCGCTCCAATAGAATGGTATTACGTGTTACTCACTTCCAGAGTAATGGAAACTGGCCGGCTCAACTTCTAAATTGAGGTTGATAATTAGTAGAGTTCCTGATCTAGGACATTCCGGCTCAGCATTGACAGCGACTAGACTGTTGTTGATGATGTATTTGAGTTATTGATGTACGGTGGAGGGAACAGCTCCAGCCATGTGTATCCATGGTCTCCCCAATAGCAGGTTGTATCCTGAATCTATCTTGAGGACGTGGAAGGATACGTTGAATGTATTAGGACCAATCTCAATTGGCAATTCAATCTTTCGAACGAAATTTCGTCGAGATCCATCAAAAGCTCGGATGATCGTATGGCTACTTTGGATTCGATTGAGATTGATATTCATTTTCACCAAGGTGGCATAAGGATAGATATTCAGAGATGAACCACCATCTAGCAATACTCCAGCTAACATGTACCCGGAAGACAACACTGCGATATATAGTGGTTTGCAATGACCGGTCCCTTTGGGAGGTATGTCATCATCAGTGAAGGATATCACATTGCTGTTGAAAATGTGATCAACCAAATGTTGAAATTTTTCTACATTCACTGATTTTTGGCGAGTAGGCTTCTTCCAAAACCTTTAGCAAGATCTTCTGATACTCTTCGGAAGAGAAAACTAGGTCCAGAATTGAAATCTGGTGTAGAGCTTCTCGCAAGCTTAAAACCACTTTGGTTTCGTTATGGCCCATAGTACGGAGGAATTTTTCAATCTTTTCCATGGGCAACTTCCCCTTTGCTTCGCAAGTAGGCTTGATAACCTATTGAGGAAGGTACAGTGGATTTTCTTTCGACACTATAGCAGTAGTATAAGACATGGATCCTTCTGCTTCTCTATAATTCCATGGAACTTTGTGTAAGCTGACAACATGATGTTGTAGTCTACAAGGTAAAGGAATTGGCTCTGGTGCAAGCCACTTTCAAAGGATTGTCATCTCCTTTTAGATGAATTGGTTATATGGGAAATACTTTGACTGTCTCATCATCCATTTTGGATATAACTGCTACTGATCCCTTCCATTGGGTAGGGCATGCATTCTCACCCTTAAGTTGTACAGTGTAATCATTCGTTATTTGCAGGACACCGCTATCGATAAAATTTTGAATGAGATGGCGGAGTGCCCAGCATTCTCCTGTGATGTGACCACGAGAATGTGAATGATATTAACACATTTCATCAGGATTGAACTGCCCTGAGCGGGGATTGATTGGAGGTAGAAGGAATGTTATTCTTCCTTCGTTGATCAACATTTGAAGTATCTCCTCCATAGATTGGCCCAAATAGGTGAATTCCCTTTTATTGGAAAAATCTCGACGGGCTTTAGCACTTGCTTGCTTTGTAACCTTATCCTCCATAACTTCGTTTTCTGAAGGTGTTGATGAAGCATTCATAACAAATGGAAGGAGATAGGCGTACTCTTGCCTGATTAATTGGCGTGTGACTTGATGATGGTGGGAGTTCTGCCAATTGCTCAATTTGTTTGCAAAGAGCTTTCATTTTTCGTTCCATGGTAAACTGGAACTTTGTATAATCCCATTTGTCAACACCGTCTTTGATGGGTTGGGATGATTCACCAGTAGAATTGGAACCATGTCCAGTGCTCCAGCTGATCATGTTGACCTCTTCTTCTTCGTGTTGAGGAAGAGGGTTGTCTTGAACGTGAGGTTGATCGGGTTTAGTGACCATGATCTCACCATTGTCTATTAGATCTTGAATCTTATGCTTCAAGGCCCAACAATCTTGAGTATCATGTCCGGGTGCCCCAGCATGGTAAGCACATTTCTGAGTAGCATTAAAACCCATCCCATTAGGGTTGGCTGGTGGAAGAAGATGTGTAATTTTCCTCTGAGCAGTCAAAAGAGCAAGAATATTCTCGAGAGAGTCCCCTAAGGGTGTGAACATTCAAGGCCGCTTCACTTTTCTATTTTTAGGTAATGGAGGGTTTGAAGATTGTGCTGGAAAAGGAGAGTAGTTTCTCCTCTGCAAAGGCATGCTTGGATTGCCTTTTTGTCCTTGTAGTATCAAGGAAACATCCTCCTCTTTCTTTTTATGGACCCTCCGGGGGTTGTTTCCATAAGATCCGAACTAGATGTGCTCAGCAACAACTTTAAGAGCGGCTATGTGACACCCCCAAATCAGGGTTACCTGACCCCCGAGTTTGGTGTTCACGATCCACAATATAAATAACATTTAACTACCCATAATATATATAGATAGTAACTTTCATAAGATTTTATCAGAGTTTAATAATACATCACCCAGGTTTTCTAACCTTAACTTTACAAACATACCATTTAGATATACAAAAGGGTTTACAATACAATAATATAAATAATACTGTTCATAAAACTAATTTATTAAGATGCCTTTGCCCTTATTCTTCTTCACAGCACCTTCTGCAACTTCGTCCCTAGCTGAAAAGTTTTATTTATCAAGGGTGAGCAACTAATTTGCCCCGCAAGTTAAGTCATACAATAAATGTATAAGAATTCAAAACAACAGACTATCTATTTTGATAGAATGAAATCAAAGTTTGGGGAACTTTGAAATAGTTGAACAAATCGTTATTCAATAACAAGTCTTCTCATATTCTATACAACACAATAATTCAATAATGAAAGAGTACAACACTTTCAAAGTTTCTACGATATTTTAATGAATAATCAAGAATCAATTCTACGAAATAACAAAGTGGAATGTTTTCCAAATTTAATTTTGAGCGATCACACAAGATCTTGAACTTATTTTCTCGGGTAGATATCGAAGATTTACTTTGATATATACTCAGGTGTATCAGATAACCATAAAGATTAAATCATACCTCTCTGCAAGTATAACAAGTGATCAGCTTATTATACCCTATATTATGCATAATACTTAAAACGCGCGCAAAGGTCGAATTCACGACCAATAAAATGTTCCCTTTATATAAAAGGTTGTTCTTCTCAGTCTTAGAATCAAGATTTTGATTTTACAACGAAATACTGCGATTTCAAATTCTATTTACTTCTCGGTCGAGCCGGAATAATTGGCATCAATATGTCAATAATAATTGAATTTTCTTTTCGAACCTATCAAATTCAAACAATTGTTCGTCTAGCCAGAATAATTAGCTAAGATATTTCTCTGTATAATTTGACAATAAACAAGAATTATCTGTATTGTCAATTCTAACTTCTACAGATATGAATATCTAACAACAGTTATTCTATAAATATATATTTCTGAATCAAAACATGCACTAACTGTGAATAATCAACAATAAATTCCCTGGATGTGGTGTAATTATCAATAATTAACCACTATAATAATTGAATGAATTTAACTCAAGGTTGAGTTAGGAAACTTGCCTCTTCTGCTGATTACAGCTACACAAAATACTTATATGCTTTCGAAAGACCTATAACCAATAATATCGGTCTAACAATTAGCACAATAATTCACATAACACACAACACTGTAATTCACAATTAAACTTCTCCTAGACACATTACCACATAACCACATCAGTGTTTATAACCTATATAAACACATAACAAGTCTAACTATTTTGGTCTGGTTGGACTTCGGTCCGTTCTCGGTGTTCTGGTCACCCTATCCGACAATTAACACAGTTATTGTCAATTAAACTTGGTCTCTAAGCTTCAATATTAATTTAGATAAGTCAATTATCAATTAATCTTATCATTATTAATGTTTAATAATATCAAAATATTAATAACATACTTGTCAAAATATTAAAGTTATTATTAATAACTTAAAATACTTTTAAATCAACAATATTCCACTTAAATGATTTTTAAAGTAATTAAAATCATTTTTAAATCATCACCATTAATATATAAATATTAATGAAATTATCATCTAAATATTAAAAGTCATTAATTATAACTTAAAATATTTTTAAATCATTTTTCTCATTTTTAAATGATTTTTAATTTAATAAAACCATTTTTAATTCATTTATTTAATATAACAATTAAATAAATCTAATATCAATAATATTAATTTATTAATGAGAATTCTCCAAAAATATTGAAAATTATATTTTATAATTTAAAATATTTTCTAACACTTTATTCTTAATTAAAATGATTTTTAAATCATTAAAATCATTTTTATCTTATTTATTTAATTTAATAATCAAATAAATCTATTATCATTAATATTAAATTATTAATGAAAATTCTCCAAAAATATTAAAAGTTACATTTTATAACTCAAAATATTTTTAAATACATTTTTCTTATTTAAAATGATTTTTCATAATATTAAACCATTTTTCTCTAATTTATTTAATACACTAATTAAATAAATTAAATACCATTAATAATCAAATAAATATAAATATTAATGAAAAATATTCTAATTGGTCAGAAATTATTTTTCATAATTTAAAATAATTTTTAAAACCAATTTTAGTAATTTTAGAATTTATTTCTAATTTTTATTAATTTCCGGAATTTTCAGAAATTCAAAAATTATATAACTGTCGCTAAAGGGCTATAGCGACAGAAAGCGTCACTGTTGGTGTTCTTGAGCCCAAGAACACTAACAGCCGGCAGCTTCAAGGGTGCTACTTTGACCGCTTGTAATTCTTAATCCACAAAGTTTTCGGACAATCTTGAAATTTGATCATGTAGCAAACATGTAATACTACAACACAAAATCAACATCTTGATCAAACAATAAGAATCCTGCAAGATCTAGAGCTTCAAAGAAGCTGTCAGACTCATTCTGGGTTTCTCCAGATACCCAGAAACTCGACTAGGCACATTTGAGCTCAATTTGATCTAGGTTCCGGTCATGTTTATTGTGATCTATTTATTCTACGTTATATTATGTGTGTCAAGGAACAATAAAAAAGCAACATATCAGTCCAAAAACAAACAAATCATAGTTTATCAAGCGGTCAAACTATGTCAGAAAGTTCGTCCAAAAAATTTCTGGAATTTACAGAAAATCATATTCGTGACCGGATGACCTGGTTTGACCGTTCATATAATCCCACATGTTTCCTATTTAAGGGATCTAAAAGTCTAGATCTCAAGTACACATTACAGGATACAATTTCGTTACAAACATAACATTAAAAAGCATAACACTCGTCATATCGAAGCCTCACAATATGCTGTCAGACGAAGAATAAGGCTTTCTGGGTTACCCAGAATTGGCATGGTCAACCAACTTTGACCGATTATAACTTTTAATCTAGACATTAAAAAAACTGTGATTGCACTTTTAGATCAAAGCCAACATGACAGAGTATAGATTAAAGCTTTAAAACCACAAAAATCACAAACGAAAAAGAATCTATGGACTCTGACTTTGGCTTGTCAGACCATAAAATTTGTTCATAGACAGTTTTAGAAAAACGTAACTTTTACCCACTTTGATGATATGGATCCATCATGGATCATCATATAACAACTAAAAACATCTTCTAGCATGAATCTAAACACATAAAAATAATTATTTTCTTAGCATACAAGATCAAAATAAAATAAATAGGTTTATACCTTTCTCTTTAAATTCTTGATCTATGCTCTCCAATTTATTTATGGTTGATCTAGGGCTGGTATTATGACTGATTTACTTAGCAATTTTCGGACACTAGGAGAGAGAGAGAGAGAGATAGAGTTGGTAGGAGCAAAAGAGCAATAAGACTAGATTTTATGATTTTTCTCTCTCCCACATCTATATATATTACATAGATTCATTGTATACTTGATATTTGCTGTCAAATGGAGTGCCCAATGGCTGATACAAATGTCACCAAGTCAAAATGTTAGGTCACTAACTACAAATTCACCAAGATTTGCAAGTTACTTACTAATTTACACTAAAAGGGCATTTTGGTCATTATCTAATTATTTTTAATGATATTTTTGACAAATGTAAAGGTCCTAACCCTTAGGTTTTACAATACTAATTTCCATAATTTTCAAATTTAGGTTTTATTTAGAAAAATAAAATTTCTAAATTATAATTAGGGTTTGTAAAATAGAAATTAAAATAACTAAAATATAATTAGGGTTTTCTAATCATATTAAAGTTTAATACACACATTAGGTTTGCAACTTAGGATTTTGGTTTCCTAATTTAGGGTTCAGGATTCCCGAATTCAAAATTAGGATTCCTTAACGTATAATTAGGGTTTTTAACTGTACAATTTATTTTCTAAATTTAAGATTAGGGTTTTAAATCCCTTATTAAGGTTTATTAATTACAAACCTTATCCGATCAATTATTTATCAACATAATCAACATATAGTACAAACACATTCTTAGCAATATAATTATTTTAATTATATTTTCTACTGAATCCCTATCCGAAAATTAGGGTTAGGGTTTTCTAAAGTTGTTAAGCACAACTCTACTCGAAATTTATTAGTCAATACATAAATTGACTTTCTCGAGACTCGTATCACAGATACTTATCACAAAATTGATAATTAATATTAATATTAATTAAAAAAAAATTATTCGCAAATTTTGGATTATTCGAAATCCTGGGTTATCACAGGCTAGGTCTTGAATCTTACCGGACTTCAATCCCATTTCAGCCATCTCGCCATGTTTGATCATTTCAGAAAATGGCTTGCCAATACCAGCAAGAACTCTTTCATAGAAAGGAGCTTCCTGTATATCTATGAAAGTCATGACCATTTCTGATTCTGTTATGGAAGGAATAACTTGAGCAGCAAGGCGCCTCCACCTTTGAGCATACTCTCTGAATGACTCATTAGACTGTTTCTTGACTTTGGTAATTTGGTACCGGTCAGGAGCCATCTGAGATTGAAAACTGTATTGAGTGAGGAAGGCGTGGGCCAACTCTTCCCAACTATGGATCTTAGAGTTGTCTAATCTGGTATACCATGAGCGGGCTTCTCTAGTCAGACTTTTCTAAAACAGCTGTATTCTGAGCTTTTCATTCTCAGCATAAGATCCGAGTTCTCCAATGAACACTTTTAAATGTGTATAAGGATCCCCTAAACTTTCATACTTTTCAAAATCAGGTGCTTTAAATTTCTCCAGATAATGAACACCAGGGAATATGCAAAGGTCTGTATATGAAACACTATGAGATCCAATCCCTTTGAGAAAACGAATGGTTTCCTCCATTTGAAGGACTTTCTTCCTGATGTCACCGTTGTCTGGATTTCCTTGGAGATGGGTGCCTTCAGTGTCTTTGTTGGTTGTATCCAACTGATGTTCTGAAATTGTTTTTTTCAGACCTTAAACTCCTTGTGTAAAGGGTTCTGTATGTGTAGGTATCTTCGTACCCTGAGTAAACTTGTGTAATTCTTTCAGTAGAACAACCAAGTCTATGATTTGTTTACTTAATCCGTCAAATTTTTCTCGGGAAACAGGATTAGACTGTTCGGAAGAAGACATGATTGGCTGTAGGCTTATGGCCTTTTTGGATTTTGAGCGGGTAACAGGTCCAATTGCTTCCCTACCAAAGACTTACGTAGTTTAGTCTTAGGGTAATGTAAATCATAACATGTCCGTTTTAGGAATTTGTACTACAAAACCGGTTTGTTAATTGATAACGTGTCATGCACATATATTCTTCATATTTTCCATTACATATGGATGATCATGGAATAAATTACAAGTAAATGCTTTTACAAGTAATTAAAAATGGAAAGAATGAAAAGACTTTCCTCCGCGTTTGGTTTATTAGAGGTTGACCTATCTTAGGGTTACTCTCGCGGCTTTTCGGTATGAAGGTTCCCAGATCATCGCAATCTACTCGACGGGAAGTAATCCGGTCTTTCAACTAGAGCGAATCTGAGTGGTTCCTTTCCTGAGCCCCGGGGAATTATTCTTCCCACGGGTCCAGTAATCAAACACGGACACGATAACCTCTTGGTGGAGGGACCACACAACATACATTCACATACAACGTGTCTCACCGTTTATGCAAAATGATGACATGTACGAAGTACTAATATCACAGATAGATATTTAGCAGTGCAATAATTAAGATGCATTCGTACACATTCATCAGAAATGTAAATGCAACAATCACACACAAGCATATAACAATTTTGAAAAGCTTGTAATAGCGGCTTAAGCCCTCTTACTGGAGTCCGCAGCAGAGTCTCCACCTGTCGACGTCGGGATTTTTGGTGTCCCTTTTCGTTACTTGTTCTTTGGTGTTCTCATGTTAATGTGAAATTTGTTTGAAAAAACAAGTGAAAAAGGTCTGACATGTATAATGTCGACGATTGACTTTAAGAGTCACCAGTTGGTGTATTTAACTGGTTGCACCAACGCAACCGAAAAGGTTAGCACGTTGACCTAGTGATTTGACACTGCTAAACGGGTCTGTGAAACCGAGATTCATTAAGGGGTCAGGGGTTTGATTATGCGGAGGGAAGGTGTAAGGCACCCCCCGACATCCGTGTTACCACGGTGACCGCCACTCTTCAAAGAAATTGTTATATGAATGTGTGTGTGTGTGTAGATCAATGTGCAATTTATTTAAAAGTAGTGCGAGGCCTCGTTCGCACCTATATACACAAGGTTTGAATTTTATAGAAAAATCCAGTTTTAACCAAGATATAGTAATGAAGTTTTGTAAAAGAGGTTTTTAAAATCATGTGCTCAATAGGAATTGAGACCTTTTCATACTTCTATTTTATTAAATGTTCGGCTTGTTTGCTTTTATTTTCGAGATGCGAAGCGTCCTCGAGAAAATAATATACAGCAGTGCCAAACTCCTTATGGGCATGACAGTCATCCAAGGAAACTCAGACACTGTAAAATAATGTACAAGCTGCTTACAGCTAAAAATGTCCATCATGGGACCAAATCTAGATTCAGTAGAATGAACCTGTGATCACATGATTCCTAGGCTCACATAATACTACAATTTGTATGGAAAGCAATATGCAGTTATATATATAAAAGATGTAAATATATATATACAGACTGGATCAACCACCACGAAGCAACTCCATGGGGGATCGAAAATGTAAATATATAAAAGCGGTAAATATATATATATATATATATATATATATATATATATATATATATATGAACATGATCAACCACCACAAAGTAAACTCCAGGCAAGACGAAATGTAAATAAAGTTGTAAAAGCGATCAACTACCACGAAGTAAACTCCAGGCAGGACAGAATGTAATTAAAGTTGTAAAAGGCCACGAAGTAGACTCCAGGCCTGACAGAAATCTAATTATATATATATATATATATATATATATATATATGTACAAATATATATAAAAGCAGTAAACGCACCGGATGTAAATCCGAGCTCATCGGATATGTCCGACAACAATTATATATATATGTATATATATATAAAAGCGAGTAAACGCACCGGATATAAAATCCAGGCTCATCAGATATGTCTGACAGCAATTATATATATATATATATATATATATATATATATATATATATATATATATATATATATATATATATAAACTATGGTCAGACTCTGTCTGATGAGCCTGGATTTTACATCCGGAGCGTTTAATTGCTTTTATATATATATATATATATATATATATATATATATATATATATATATATAAGCAGATAAACGCTCCAGACCGAAGTCTAGGCTCAATCGAGGCATAACTCGATAATGTTAGTCCATATATATGAAATATATACATATATTAGTATATATATATATAGGCAGAAATGAAAATCATGGACCGAAGTTCGGGCAAATACACTTACACGACTATCAACGTGTACAACAGTGTGTGATATATGAGAAAAAAGACTTTAATGAATGTAAGAAGGCTTATAGTGGGCTTCCAAAGTAGACTTCTTAGACTTTAAATGTATAAGCACTCAGCTCCCGCCGGATAAAAATAGCTATATGTGAGCTAACTAGTGTTTAAAGAAGAGGAAACACTCAAAAGATGTTTATGCAGAGCAAAATGGACATGACTTCCTTGCCTTTTTCCTTCTCTCTCTCTTCAAATGGCTGACCCCTCAGCCTATATTTATAGACTGATGGCCACAGGTACACCTGCAGCAGCTGCAGTTGTACCTGCGGCTGGTCGTGGTGGATTCGAGCCTCGCGGGTCCCGTCGTCTCGTAATACGTGCATTCGTGCACTGTAATGTCCGCTCAAACTTGCAGAAATTTAATCCGAGCATCCAAATGAAGTATTTTTGTACTTCTTTGGATCGCTTGTGTCGAGAGTTACGTAATGACATGGATTAGAGGTTGTATGAAGTTAGGAAGAGAGGTCTATGCCCATGGTCTTCAATCTTTAAATTCTATCCAAAGTACTACCACACGTAATAGTCACTCGGGATTGTCAATCCTCGGCTCTTGTGGGACATTGTTATATGTATGTATGAAGTATTGAGACGAAATGCCATTTGTCGAAGGAACAAGATGATGTGTGACTCCTTGCCGGGGTGATCGCCGGTTTGAGTTGAAAGTAAACGTTGCTCAGGGTTACAGCTGAGATTGGACCACTTGTTGGTATGCTGTGATATCATCTTGTTGAGACAGTAAGATGACGTGTTAACTCCTCACTGGGGTTATCACCGATTTAAGCGAAAAGAGACATTGCTCAGGGTTACATCTAAGATTGGATTGCTTGTTTGTATGCCTCACTGTCATCTGGATTGAAGCTGATTGCATGTGTTTGCAACAAGTATTTTCGGGGTTATCGCCGAAACTACAATGGCATTCCTTGGGGTTATCACCAAGGACGGGGTTGCTACTCCTAATGTTGTCTCTAGGACTGGAACTGAACGTCGCGATGTTATCGCCGAGACAGAACTGTCCTCTCCGGTGTTGTTGCCGGTCTTTTGATCTGCATATCTCGGGGTTATCTCCGAGATTGAAAATGACACTCCCGGTGTGTGTTCCGGATTTGAGATGATGTTCCCGGTTTGTGTTTCGGGTTTGCTGAACTTCCGGTAATATCCGGCATGGATGTAAGTTGTCTTTCAGGGTTATCTCCAAAAGACAAATCTACGCTCCTGCAATGTTAGGAATAGGAGTACAGAAAATTTTGAGTGTCTACAGTTACTATTCACGAATATGGCACTATTCACAAATATAACACTATTCACAAATACGACACTATTCACCAAAAAATAAAATTTTCTCTTTTTCGTCCCAGATGTCTATTATGGTTACTATCATTGATTGTATCCATGTTTTGATCTTCATTCTATACTCATTTGGTTAAAGTTTTGGCTTCTATATTCCATGAAATTAGTAGAATATTCTTGATATTTACGCTTCATCCAGTGTCTTTTCATGAAAATATTATTTTGAGCATTCTTGATAAAGTTTAACTTATTCATGCTGGAGTACTATTCATAGGTTACTATTCATAAAGTACTATTCATAGGGTACTATTCACCCGGGGTACTATTCATGACAAAAATTGATTTGTTTTCGGTCCAAATCATTTTTGGTACAATATTATTCTTGAATTTTACTCCACAAAGCAGTATCATGTTGATAATTTGAACGTTATTGAATTTTGGATAAATTAAATTATAAATCTTTAAAATTTATCCTTGAACTTGTTTTATTGAATTATTATGTCATTGTCATTATCCTCATGCTTATATTGTTATGAAAGTCATCTTTGGCCCGTAGTGCATAGATGGACTTAGTATGATTATGACCATGGATTATTCGGTATAATCTTGACTGTAATGTTACAAATGATGTGATAAAAGTCCTCATTGGCCCATAGTGCCTTGATGGACAGTTTTTGGTATGATTATGGTCATGGATTTTCTTCGGCTAAGGGTGAAAAGATGAATTATTTTATGGCATGATTATGACCATTGATGAATACACGAATATCCTTGGCCCGTAGAGCATGAATAATTTGTGGTCGTGATATTAAAGAATATCCTTAGCCGTAGTGCAGGGGTGATTCGATGATGTAGATTATTTATTAAGCTGAGTCTCAGCGATAAAAGTAATGAAAAATCTTTTAAATCATAGAAGATAGTAGATTTTATGCTCTACTTGACTCTTCTAATGGATTGCTTGTTCCGCTGCAGTTAAACTTGATGTTTGTTATATTTTATCAGTTTAACACTGTTGAAGGCTAACGATAAATTATTCTGCATTATCTTAGTCATAATATTTCTTACTGGGCTAGTTGAGCTCACCCTTTTGCTTTCATTGTCCTCTTCAGGAAATGAGAACGTAACCGGGACTAGTCGGGGAACGGAGTGACGGTATAGATGGTAGCATTAGTAGTCCTCACTATTCTATAAAATAGTGTGATAATAAATGTATTGAGGACTCCATTTGAGTTGAATACTGTCTAGAAGACAATATTCGTTTTAAAACTCTCAGTTTATGTTTTGTCGTATTTTACACGACAGTTGTATTATTAAGTTGTATTTGAATTTTGTACCATGTATTTGGAGACTCGAGATGGGTGATGTATACCTGTTTTGGGGGCGTCACACAGAAGAAGTGCCATTCAGTATGTGAATGAGCGTAAAGATTAAGCCAAGATTTGTAATGTAGAATGATGAAATTAAACTGTAGAATGGTTTAATGAACTGTTATGTATCCTTGGTGGCGGATAAAAGTCACTCTTGTAAGATGTAAAGAATAATGTAATTATCATTATTCGTAATGAACAAGGTTATAAGGTATTAGAACCTGGGATTTGAGAATGTATGTTGTTATATTTAACTATACAATGATGTATGTTGGGAGGGAGATGGAACAGTGACGTACAAAATCCAAGTGTGAAGATAGACCGAATTTCGGGGTGTGACAATACTTCGATGGAACATTAACATAAACCAAATATAGCATAATAGTAACCATAATATACTATAGTAGTAACCAAAACCTAATATAACAGTAACCAAAATATAATATGATAGTAAATCAAACAGAAAGATCATGTAATCAAAACCAATTTAATCAATCTGTGTATACCAAACAATTACATAGTAACCAACATATAATATGATAGTAACCAAAATCCCATTTTGAGTGTACAAAAATGGTATCCAAATCATAATATAACAGTAACCATAACATGATAAAGCAGTAACCGGAACACAACATAATAGTAACCATAACATTTATTTAATATTAACCATATGTTTCTACAGAAAAACAAATTTATTTGTTTCATAAAAAACTATAGCATTGTTAAACAACAAAAAACAAATCTTTTCCTGTTGTTTAGTCCAATTTTAAACCATTGATCAAATAACACCTCTTCGTCTTTTAACGGCATGGCCAAACATACTTTTGGGAATGCAGAAAGACCTGCAAGTATTTGACTAGCACCCACGACGGTAGACAATGAACCAGTCAATCCAAACTTTATCGTATATGGATACCGCAAAGCGACACTCTTTGCAGGTTCACGGACCGGTCTACCACCGGTTTTATGGATGCTTTTCTCCAACTCATCACACTGAACTATGTCCTGAGTGGACAGAACCATCTGATTAAGTGCAGACTTGCTTTCTGCCTCGCATTTATCCCCCTTTGTCAATTGACAGAAAAGGTAACATATACAATTAGATTTTCAACCCAAACTCATGCAGTTAACTAATATATGCAATAACAAACTGACTTAACAATGACTGACTGAATATAATGAAAATATTATAATAGTAATCAACACAAAATAAATAGTAACCAAATCATAATATAATAGTAACCAACACACATTGTAATAGTAACCAACCCACAGTATAATAGTAGCTATAACATTTATAATAGTAACCAAATCACAATATAACGGTAACTAAATTCTAAACAGCATGTAATAAAAAGATGGCATGTCATTATAACACTAACCTCAACAGCAACATACACAACAAGCTCTTTCCCAGTATATTGGCTTAATATATCAAAAGATGGCATGTCATTGTTCTTGCCAATCTGTGCAAGATAAAAAACAACCAATTAATCATTAAAACAAAACGCATATAACACATAACAAAACAAAAAAATATGTCTAACCTTGACATTTTCTCCATCATCGTTATTTTTTATTTCATGGGGTTCTTCCACCGTAACATCACGTTCGACCTCATTAACAGTTTCAATTTCATTCACATCCTTCTTCTCAACGAATTTTAACCCATCGTCACCATCATCATTCTCCTTCAGTTTTGAACCATCATCAACATCCTCATCAACGTGGGGTTCTTCCATCATAACATCATGTTCACCCTCTTTAACAGCTTCAGTTTCATACTCATCCTTCTTCTCATCAACTTTCAACCCATCCTCATCATCATCATTATCCTTTCCTTTAAACCCATCACCATCCTCATCAGCATCATCATCAGCCTCAACATCATCATCATCATTATCACCACCAGCATCATCAGAATAAAAATTATCATCAAAATCACCATCATCTTATTTGTCCCCAACGCCTTTGAACCCGCGTAACTCCTCTCTAATAATGAACCTAAAATCCCTGCATATCTGAACATGAAAAATCTGCATTTCATCTCTAATATCAACTTGCAATTTTCCAATGTCTTTCTTAATTTCAAACACTTTCTTCTCCAACGGCCTAAACCATGCATCAATAGCATCTTTAACGTCAGATATAGAAAATCTAACGTTGTCAACCTTCACATTTTTTTCAACCTTCTTATCAGCATCCTTCCCATTGAAAAAGTGAACCCCGCCCAAATCAAGTCGATCCTTCTCCTCAGCCGTAGGAATCAATCTTTTTATCCTCAGCTGAAAAACATTAAATACACTTTAATATAGCATCTAACAAACATTGTACAATTAAAATAAAAAAATCAGTACATAAATAATCATAAAATATAATCAGTGACCAAATACATATGTAAAGGTAACCAACTGTATAGTTATTAGTAACCTGCATAAAATATTATCAGTAACTAACTATATATCTAAAGGTAACCAACTACATTGTTATTAGTAAAATTGCATAAAATATAATCAGTCCGAACTGTATATATTCAGGTAACCAACTACATTGTTATTAGTAATATGCATATAATATAATTAGTAACCAAATGTGTATATAAAGGTAACCAACTGTATAACTAAAGGTAACCAATTACATTCTTATTAGTAAACTGCGTACCTTTCCAGAACCAAATTCTAGATCGTCCAGCTTATCATTTGTGGGGGGCTTCACTAGTTCCTTCCATCGAAATAAACGAACATCCGACGGATGCTTGTCATTACATATTCCCCGAGCTTTGAATGTCGAAATTGTTTCAAACAAAAAAACTTGGAATACATAAGGAAGCCCATTCAACTTGTACAATTTGGTATAATGTTCCTTATAGAAATTATATATCCAACCACCATTCCTTCCCTTCTTCAAACGCCCCTTCAAAGCATTGGACAAAGAATACTTTGTCTACTCAAACGTGAATTTCCCCCCAAGGATAACTACTAACATCCCCAAAACACAAAAAATTAATCATTGCTGCATCCACGAAGTTTTCAAAAACGGTGGATAAAATGAAATTAAACACCAACAAAATCATTGACATCCTAACAGCCTCATCATCATCATCATCATCATCAAAAATTGTCTTCCGATATACCCTACCTATACTACTACGCGTCACAGCCTCATCCCCAAAAAACTATTCAACCAGCAGATTCTCCATACCTTTGTATGCAGTTATGTCATCCTCACCTTGCCATCTCAAACCAGAAATTAGACAGAATTCTGGCAAACCAAACTTGATCCTTTTCTCCCCGAACAAAAATCACATTTTACCGTCATCCCTCTGGTGAACCTCCCTCACAAGAGCATGGTGAAGAATCTGGGAATACATTTGGTGCTCATAAAACTCCAAAAAAATCCCAAAACATGACGCCTTAAACTTGTCCAACTGACTTTGGTTCAATTTCTTTGTAATAATACCGGGGACTTCCATGTCACACCAATATATAATTTTTCTAGTGAAATTTATGTTGCATTCCTCGTAATAAAGATCCCATATCTACAAATAAACAAAATCAGATTTAAACATTCATTGGTAACCAATATAAAAAATATTTATACCATAAACAGTTACGTAGTAACCACCAAATAATATCATAGTAACCAAAACATAATATAACAATTACACAGTAACCAAAATAGAATATAAAAAGTAACCAACATCCCATATTAACCGCTCAATAATAGTTACCAAATCATAATATAACAGTAGACTTAACATAATAAAGCAGTAACCAAATAATTATATTATATAATCTAATGGTAACCAAAACAGAAACAACATGTAGTCAAGCCCAGTTTATGCAAGCCATGTATACCAAACAATTACATAGTAGCCATAAATAACAAAATCTAAAAAAACCATAATCCCACATTGATGGCTGACTAATAGTAGCCAAATCATTATATAACATTAACCATAACATAATAAAACAGTAACCAAACATTTATATAATAGCAACCAAAATAGAATTTAAAGGTAACCAAAACAAAAAAATGTAGTCAAAACCAATTTAGTCAACCCATGTATACTAAACAATTACATAGTAACCAGAACAACATACAAAAGTAACCAAAATCCCAAATTGAGGGAACAATAATGGTAGCCAAATTATAAGCTAACAGTAACCAAAATATACTAAAGAAGTAATCGAACAGTTATATGATAGTAATCAAATCATATTTTAATGGTAACCAGTCATAAACAACATGTATACCAAACCCAGTTTAGTCAACCCATGTACTAAGCAAATACATAGTAACCAGAACAACATAAAAAAGTAACCAAAATCTCAAATTAAGGGAACAATAATGGTAGCCAAATCATAAGCTAACAGTAACCAATACATACTAAAGAAGTAACCGAACAATTATATGATAATAACCAAAACATATTTTAATGGTAACCAATACATAAACAACATGTAAACCAAACCAAGTTTAGTCAACCCATATATACTAATAAAATACATAGTAATCAGAACAACATAAAAAAGTAACAAAAATCCCAAATTGAGGGAACAATAATGGTAACCAAGTCATAAGCTAACAGTAACCAAAACATACTAAAGAAGTAACCAAACAATAATATAATACTAAGAGTAACAGAATTTAAATTAGCACACCTTTAGAATTTTTTGTGTGGAAATTATTTTCTGGCTATGAACTTCACCTTCGGTTTTAACTACATGGACATCAAAATTAGACTCCAACTGCACTTCATTAGGCTTTATATAACCATGTATCACCAACCTATTATCATTCTTACTTGATTTGTGACCTACATTCTTCCACTTCCTATCCATAGCAAACTTTTTCAAATCCTTAATAGAATCACCCTCCGTGATTCTTTTCCTCTTTCCATCCTTCTTCCTTGTATCAACCATTCTATACAAAACATAAAAACAACACAAACCCAAACAATCAAAACCCCATTCTGTTAGTAAACTACTTTAAAAAATAATACATTAAATTATTTAGCCATTATTCACCTGTAATAATCAATCGATAACAACTGTGTTAGATTTCGAAAACTCCTTCACTGCGACCAGAAACGATAATAAATAGAAGAAAATAAACCACTGCGCAACAGCGATATCGAGTAACTACGAGAATGAAGAACAATTGAATCAATAACGATCACGAAAATGAAGATTAAATCACCAGTAACGATCAATATAGAAGAAGAAAGCACGAACGGAAGAAAGAAATAAGGGTTTCAGTAGGCAAAACAAGGGCTTCTAACTGAAGAGTTCCAAACAAATGATAAATTGCGATTATCACGCCTTTCAAAAAAAAAACACCCCAATTTTAAGTGGAATACTAATTTGCCATGTAAGCCCGCTAATACTAATCCCCTAAATTAAGGAATCCTAATTGCACTAATATTATAAATAAATATGAGAAAGTGTATTACTTTTGTAATTATTTTATGGATGCATCATTATTGTAATTATTTTTAAAAATGAACTAAAATATGTAATTAATCCTAAATGTATTAGTTTTAGGCTTAACAAAATGAGGCCCAAAACTGTGGATTGGTCGGCCTACTCGCTATATATGTGGGCTTTATATTTTCAAATTAAGAACTGTTTAAAATTGGGCCTTTTTGGTACTGCCCATTTTTCCCTGGCCCATCTCCCAAGCATTTTTTAAGATTATTTGTTATGCGTACAACGAATAAGTTGATTTTTAAATTTGGGTTAAGTTCAGATGACCACTTAGGGTTTGGGCGATTTTCCAATTAACCACGTATAGTCAGTAAAGCTACATTTAAACTCCTGACTTTTTGAGTTAAAGTAAAAACGTCAACTTTTCCATCCAACTTAACCGTGCGTGTAAGTCAAACGTCAAAAGCGTGTGAGAAATGACTATATGTAACAGTCAAAAAAGACAAATAAATATCTGAAATATCCTTCATCTTCCTCAAACCACATTCCTCTCACTCATTTCTCAATCCATGCGTCTGATTTTCCCTCTTCTTCTCCTTCTTTAATCACTGGAGCTCAGCTTCGGCCATAAAGAAAAAATGGCTTCCTCTTTATCTACTATTTCTATATCCTTCTTGCCGCAACCCCTAGCTCGTTATAATAAGAACAATAGAAGCTCTCGCAAAACCAACCCTAAAAAGCACATAAACCCAATGCTACAATTGTCCAAGCGCTTAGCTGCAAAAGGCCTTAGAGTCACACTAGTCACCACCACAGATCACAAAAACCTCATACAAAACCAATCCACCAGCTCCATCAATTTTGAGCACATCTCCAATGGATTCAATGAAGGCCAAAAACCCGATTGCTTCAACCTTTTTGTACAAGGATTGAAGGCTGAATCGTCGAAAAGTTTGCCAAAGATAATTGAGAAATTGGAGAATTCTGGGTACCCTTTAAATGTCATTGTTTATGATGCATGTATGCCATGGATTTTAGATATAGCAAAGGAAATTGGGTTATATGGGGTTTCTTTTTTTACTCAATCGTGTGCGGTTTCTGCAATTTATTATCATTCCCATAAAGGGACTGTTAAGATTCCAGTGGAAAAAGGGTTTGTGATTTGCTTGCCTGCAATTCCAGAATTGGGGATTTGTGATTTGCCCTCTTTTGTTTCGGATGTGGATTCTTATCCGGGTATTCTCAGGCTTGTTCTTGATCGATTTTCTAACTTCCAGGAGGCTGATTGTTTGTTTTTTAACACTTTTGATAAGCTTGAAGATGAGGTGGGTTACGTTTAATTTCAATTCATATTGATCCAGATTGAGGGGCCTAAATCTTGACTTTACATATTCATTGCCTTAGTTATGTTTTGTTTCTATATCAAACACTTTGATGGAGATGATGATTGATAATGCGACAGGAATGATATATTTGTTCTGAATCTTCTGATTATAGTATTGCTATATAGTTAGCCTTCTCTATTGTTTATCTATAAACTCTGCAGTTAATTTCTATTTCCTGCTAAATATATTTGAAAATGATACATAGGCAGTCTGTAAGCCAAAAAAGTATCGAGTAAAAGCATGAATTTCCCTCAAAGTGACGGTTATTTTTGGTTCCTAATTTACCATATTCTGGTATTAGATGATCTTAGATTAATCAAGTTTTATTCTTTATGCAATGTCTCCAGCTTCATTAAATTTCTCATGTTTTATGATGTAGTCTGCTTTGGTTCCTTATCTTAATAAATTTTGTGGGAGCAACTATTATTAATCATGTTGTGTTGTAGGCAGGGGATCCTCTGTATGTGTTGTTATGTTATGCAGATTTGAATGGATTTGCAGGCCTTGTTGCAAAGCAGAGCATGAATATGTTGATTGTAGCTGCTTCTTAGCTACAGTTTGTGTATGGGTCCTGCTGGGCTTGCTTGAGATGGATTTGTGAGGGGAATTGTGATGTAGATCTATGATTTTTGTGGCGAAAATTGATAGTTTATGGAGGAGTAAAAAATTTGTGATGAACACTAATGGGAACATTTAGTTATGAAGTTATGAAGATGAACACTAGTGGGTATCTAATTTCAATATCTCTATCTATCATCTTCTAAATTTGGTTATGAAGTTAGTATCTAATTTGGTTATGCTAAGGAGTTTGGATAGAGAAATTGAAGAAATTGGAAACGGGGATGATGAGAAGGGAGATGGAAGCTTTCAATATATATATGGAGGGTAATTTAGTCTTTAGCTAACTCAACTAACGGAATTAAGACGGAAAGCATTTATTCACTTCAACTTAAAAAGTCAGGAGTTTAAATGTAGCTTTACTGACTATAGGTGGTTAAGTGGGAAAGCGCCCAAACTCCAGGTGGTGATCTGAACTTAACCCTTTAAATTTTACTGTTAATGATTAGTTGATTTTCTTGTACAAAGAAAATCAACTAATTATTAACAGTAAAATTTAAAATTTTAGAAATTTGATTTTACATGACTAGTCGTGTAAAAACTATTTTAAATTATTATTGTTCTTCTATTATTTGACCTTTCTTATATATATGCGTATAGTTAAATAATATGGTTTGTTTTTTGAAAATAGTGATATTACCTTTCAAACAAACCAGAAAAAAATCAAAGAAAATTATTTTTTTATTATATATCTTTAATACAAAAATATTACTCCCTCGGTTCCATAATAACTATCTTTTTAACTTCAGAATTAAGAAAGTCGTTTAATAATTAAAATTTGTATAAAATTTTATTAATACCCCTTTATGGAAAGTTAAAAATTATTAATGCAAAAGAGAAAATTTATTGAGAGAAAAGTTAAAAATAATATAAGAAAATAAATAATTTATTCTCTTAAAAAATTATAAATTACAAATAAATTAAAATAATTTTTTTCTAAAATGACAGTTATTATGGAACCAAGAAAGAGTACAAAATATATTGACATAATCAGAAAGTTGGGGAGAAGTTGCAGAAACTACCGTAAATTGTCTCATAATTTTTTGTTTTAGTTTGTTGTGCAAGAAGGGTAAAATAATCTTGGAACATTAATATTTTACAAATCCATTTTTAGCAAAACAAAACAATTATGTAATATATTGGGGTTAAATAAAGTTATGCTCAGAAGTTGAGCAACAACCAAACAAAATAATGGACATGAGTCCCACCATTGCAATATTGGATTATTGACTTATAGAAGTCATTACGTTATTTCAAAAAAACTTTGGCAAACCAAAGCCACCTAAGAAACACATTGACAATATTGGTATTGTTTAAATGTACTTTCCGATGGCAGGCATTTCAAAAGGGTGTTGATTCCATGGGGAAAACATATCGGAAACTTGCACACCTATTGAAAGACCTTTCACTCGTACATATATAGTCTTATAGATATATTGTTGCTTTTTACAACTTCAGACCTCAAATAACTACAGAACACCAATATATATGGATAGCAATGAGAGTTAACTGGTTACCTAAGTTACATGAACATGGATGGAGTATCCGGTTGATCAGGGACATTTTGAAGAGTCTGACAAGGGATTATGCCAATTTTTCAGGCTAAAATAGTGTACAAGACTCCTACCCTTGTCCGAGTGTATCAAGTATCTGACACAAGTACTTCACGGGTACTTTAGGGCAGAGTAAAGAGTCCGTGTAACCTAAAATTATGCTGATAATTGGACAACTTTCATGTAAAATTTACTTTGCAGGAAAATGAGCCCCTAGGAAACTTTAACAGCTTCTTTTGAATCTTTGGGTCAAGGCCATTACCCCAAGATATTGTCATGGTCTTTAGAACTTTTGCATTCTCCAAAAAATATTTGATCAACTTCAGCTCTTCCTTCAGTCCAGCAGAAAAATTGTGAATTTCAATCGTATGTAGCTTCAAGAGCATACAAGCAGGCACATGCTGTGGCGGATACCAATTAACTGCAAAATCATCATATCCTTCCAAGCGTTGCAATGGAACAAGCCCCTGATCAAGAAAGAAATCAAGATTTTTTAGTTATGCAAATTAGACTAAAAATCGAATGTAAAAAATTTCAATATTCAATCTCAATTTACATCTTCAAAGACCAGAACTTCAAGATTAGGCACACTGTTGAGAACAGATGGCAACAATCGCCAACCACCAAATTCATCATCACCAGGTGTGTTTTTCCGGAAGGTAATACCGAGCGTTAAATGTACTAAATTATGAAATGTGGGTAGCTGAATGTTATCTGCATAACGAAGTGCCTGCATAGTCATCAACCTGGGTATTATTAAAATTGACAGAAGGACAAAGTACATATATATGAAAAAAAAAGAGTTTTTTTTTTTGGGGGGGGGAGGGGGTGGGGTGGGGGGGGCTGATGGTCAACATTTATAATAGAAGCAAAATACTTACCATCATAGTGAATCCAGATAATGATAAAGTTTGAACTGCAGAGAGGGTCCTAAGAAGCCCAAATATTCCATCTCCATAAGTACCTTCATCCAAGCTATGAATACATCTTCTCTCAACATGTATACTAGCACCGACAAGAGAGGAGGCGCGTTTCACCACATATTCTTCTGACATGCAATCGAATAGATGAAGGTACTCAAGATTGGGGGCATCTATCAAAACCTGGTAATTGCAATTGGGTGCATTACATCGATATCTTTGTAACTCACAAATCAATGTTAAACTCTTGAGTGAAGGCACTGAAACATTAAATGTCCTCAAGTCAAACATATCATGCTTCATATGCCGTTCTACATACAATTCTTCAAGTACAGGGCAGGCTGATAAGAAGTCCTCAAGTGACTCCTCATGCAGAAAACTAATCTCTACAAGATGAAGAGTCTTCAGACTTGGCAAAGAAACATCTTCAGGCAACTTTAATTCAAAACACTTGCTAAGTTTCAACACTACAAGTGTTTCGGAGACCATTAAAAGGTCAAATGGGAGTGCAACCTTTCCCACATTTCCGTTGAAGCGAAGATCAAGATCTTCAACACCACTCTTTAAAGCAGTACAGATCAATTTAGAAACACAAGGATAATCGCACTTCCGCGGACAACAAAATCGCAACCTTTTAATATGCAAACCATTCCGAAGAACCAGTATATGGTCCACTAAATCCATAAATCGCTTGGCTTTGGCGTTGGAACTGTAACTTGGCATAGTAAGCTCAAGGCTGGGGTTTAGAGCCCAAATGTACCTCCATCTAGTTGACAAAACACTGGTTCTCACTGCCTGTTTTACAGGGAGAAGAGAAAGAATGTGAGAGAGAACAGCATCAGGTAGTATACTGATCCAATCTTCGTTCTCCCCGCCATTAGATTCATTTAGGAACATATTTCGAATCTTGCGTGATCGTCTTGACAAGCTTGCATCCATTGCTTATGATAGAAACTGAAATTTGAACTATAGAAATTTGGAGTGTTTCAAGTTTTGATGGCCTGCAAAGGAAAAGAAATAGAATACAAACAAATTAATTTTTATGTTCGAGAGTTGCAAGGAATCAAACTTGAGTAAACTCGTTAGTTTGAACAGAAAATATAACAAGCATATATGATGCATTTTGTTGGTTTGTTAATATTCTAACCTTTTTGTTTTGATGATGACTTAATTATGTGGACTAATTTGTTTATTGTGAAATTTCAGGAAGTTGATGAAAAGGTTATTGTCAAAGACTTTGAAGATTTGAGTCTTAAGAAAAATATGTAAGGTCATTGCAAATACTTAATTTTTCAATACAAGGCTCTAGGACATTTTATGTGTGCATTAAAATGTGATTCAATATTTTGTGCATGCCTAAATATGTTATTCATTGCTAACTGTTATTAAGAGAACTGATTTTATATGGTTAGCATGCATGCGTAAGAGTATTGTCCGAATTAACTGATTTTTTCATGAGTAATATTTGTGTACCACGTGTGAAAGAATTCATGTGTTGAAAAATTAAAAGTTGTTGGAATGTGTTGGCAAAGCTATGATTACTTTCAAAAAGTGGGTTACATGTATATATCTTGAAAATGTAAGATAATCATTATCTTGAATAGTTGGTTCATATTACTCACCTATTTTAAATGCTATGATTTTCCTTGCTTCGGTTGCAATATTAGTGGCGGCAGATTTTATGAAATCATAATTACTAGAGATATTGGAAAAGTCTAAGCCTATTGAGTTATCTATCTGACTTGGTCTCTTTCTAGTTTATCACTGATAGAGTCCAGCATTTACTTAATAACCGAAGTCGATTAAATTCGTTATTGGAACGTTATACAAGGTTTATCTGTGGCAACGTAATTATTTTACAACGGAACAGTGTTGAATCAACGGTAATATATTTTGGGCTATAAAAAAAACTGTGTACAATGATGAAAATACAACACTAACAACGCTTGATTCAATTATTGCACTCATATACTTGAAAGGCTACATCATTATTTTCGGTGCAAAACTTCCAGCTACTGTGCAATTTATGTTCAGTTCATTCTAGCTGATTTTCGTGAACATAATTTCTAGTGATATCTCTCTTTTACTATTTGATTATTGCATTCATTAGTTGAGCCTTGCATTGTTAAATTGTTTATTTACTTTGATCATTAGACCTCTATATTTGTAATCTTATATTTTTAGACTTAGAGTTGTCTAAAGGAATTTAATCCAGGTGGATTAATGTTTGTTTACAAACAGGTTCAAGGAAGCATAAGTGCTTAAGGGGTGCAGTGGTGCACAGGGAGCAAGTGAGCTCAAGTGAATTATTGTAATTCAATTTGATAGAATCTGTTTTGTAACAAGGGTCATTTTTAAAGAAATAAAAGTGAGTCTCCAATACTAGTTGGTATTGGACGTGGACTAGGCTATTATTATAGAGGGTAATAGCTGAACCACGTAAAAAATCCTTGTGTTTATTTTATTACTTGCTTTATTTTATTTACTCACTAAAGCTAGTTAATTATTTTATCTAAGCTTGAATATTTGCATTATCTTGAGATAAATCAATAACATCAAATATTCTTTTCTAAGTTATAATTACAAGCAAGAAATTTTCTTAAAATCAAATAGTCAATTCGGTAGGCTATATTAATTCAACTAGCTGCATTCATCAATATAGTAGGCTGAATTTAGTAGTTTGGTTTAAATTTTAAAAATTAGTCATAGATTGCCCCCTTCTAAGTGTGCCTTATCTGAATTTCACATTTTATTCTAAGTATGAAAACTTGCCGCAAAGAAGAAAGACCGGAAGAATGTCCATCACTTCGTCAGTTTTACCCTATTTTTCTTACTCGTAAGGTTTAATTAAGAGAGAAAGGAAGAGGAAATGATAGAATATAATACCCCATATTCCTCTATTTTCTTTCTTCCTAATTGAGAACAAAGGAAAGAAAGAGAGAGTCCTTTTAATGAAATTTTATCTAATTCCAGTTTTACACTCCCAAGTCATTCTCTTTTATTTTTTTTCAATTTTTATTTCATAACAGTACATTCTTTCTTTCTATTTTTTTCCTTCTAAACTTGCAAGAACAACAGAGTATCCTTATCTGTTCAGAAGACATGTACAGAGAAATCAACTTTCTCTTCTCCTCTAAGCTCGTTTGGCACTGTATAAAACACTTTTAGTAATAGAACTTTTAACAAAAGTGCTTTCAGGAAAACAGTGTTTGGTTATAGGAAAATTTGTGTTTGGTTATACAATTGCAAAAGTACTTCTAAAAATCACGGGTACATTTATAGACAGGTATATGGTATAGGTTTTCAATTTGTTATTCAATAATTTAAGAACAAATTAGAACATTCATGAAATATTCAAAATTTTCATCCCACTGCACTTCTAAAATCACAACAACAGAAGAGAGAAAAATTTGTTTAACTTTTTATTTAAATTGCTTTTAGTCCACCACACAGCCAAACAGTAGTGACGAATTTATTCATAAATTTAAACAGGGTTAAGTGGTGTTAATGCCAAATATTTTTCCTTTTGCTCCAATTCCACAAATCCCTTTCAATTTCCTTTCTTTACATTTCCATCCAAGCCAAACATACGAAACAAAACATCAAATTATAACTAATTCCCTTCCCATCCAAATACCCTAGCAAAATTTTCAGCCCAAACGGGAGATTTTAAAGATCAATCATCAATTTTGGAGGAAAAAAATTCAAAAATAAATAAATTTACTGATCCATGACTGAAATTGAGGGGAATTATGGAAGAAAAAACTTACAGAACAAAGACGACTTGCTTTGCTTCGAAAATTATTTATGAATTTGATGAAAATCTTCAGTATTCGGTTGCAGAGCTCGCAAATTCCAACAATGGCTTCCGATCAATAATCTTCGCCCACCAGCTTCGAAATAGAGCAAGCTATAGTTTCTCTTCTACCAAATTGCTCATAAAATAGGCTTATATACCAAGGCTTTCTGTAAGGCGTCGTTTGATAGAAAGGAATGATGTCCTTACCCTCAAGTCTATTTATATTATAGTAGTGTAAGGTGGTCTTTGATAAAAATGAGTGTTAAAGACCTGAACAGTTTAGACGTCTGAATAATATAGAGCATTTGAATAGAATTGTGCCTGAATGAAAAAATGTTGTTTGATAATTAATTTTTTCAAAATGTCTGCATAACGGTATTTTACCATTTTAACCCTCTGAACAGTTTAAACAAAACATGTTTGATAATCAGAAGGTCTGAATAGTATTTTAAATACATATTTATAATATTTTGACCACAATATGATAAAATAAAAATAAAAAATGTGGATGCCAAGACCATGCGCCTCCCGATTCTGAATAATAGTCTACAACTCTGGCATTTGGATCAACTGCAATAATCTTAAGATTTGGGAATCTCTACTCCAAGGGAAATCCACCACACCATCTACCCAATCAAAATCTAATCTTCCTCCCATTTCTAATCACCCACTCGGTGCGTCTGGAAAACGTATCATCGCACTACCCTACCTATCCCCTCACCCATACGAGAAAGTACCTACCCAAGGCAGAAACCTATGTTCCTCCAAACCAAATAGTTTAATAATCACCCATTCACCCTCCTCTACAAACTGCTATCCTCCACAAAGGATCTCCAGAGCCATTTCCCCAATAAAGCTTGGTTGAAAGTCCCAAGTCCCGAATGCCCAGCCCTCCAAAGCTCATCGAGAACAAACCTTCTGCCAGGATCCTCTCGCTCTACATTCTTTATAGAGAGAGAAGATCCTAATTCCATTCGGCTTCCGCAAGAAGTTGCACATGAGCTTATGAAGCCTCATGCGAACTGAAGCCAGCAGTACAAGAAGCCTCTGAGCAGTCATGGCTTTGTTTTACAGCTATAGTTTTGGATCGGTTCATAGAGCCCGGAGCTTTCCATTAATTGATCTTCGCCGGAATCTATGGAGCTTTATCACCGGCGACTTGGTGGGCTGCAAGAAGAGGAGAGAAGAAGAAAGGCAAATGAGATAATTTCTTTAAATTTGTGAGGGTATTCTTGTAATAAAGAGTTCAGATGTTCCTCTCTTCCATCCAGACTTGATTCCATGTCTTACCGAAATAGAGGCTTACAGATGTGACAGATTTTTTATCAAACAATTATTTGGGTCTGAACGAAAAAGATGAAGAGTTTTCAGAGGTAATAAGTGGTAAACAAACACCACCTAAGAGCCTGTAAGGGGCAGAGGGCTTTATTTATTAACAATTGTTGATATCGAAAATAATAATATTAGATGGTTAACTAAAATGAACGTATATAAATTGTTTATATAAAATACTATTTACGACAAATGAAAATAATAAGTACATTATTGTACTTAATTTTACTAGCCTAATTATATTTGGAGTTGTTGAAAGACATATACTTCCTGATAGGGGTGAGTCTGATGCGATTTGGTGCGGTTTGAAGTTTAAACTGCACCCGAAATAACTTAGGTGTGGTTTGACAAATTCAAAACTGCACACGAAATCACTTGTGATTAGTGCGGTGCGGTTTTAAATTGTGCGGTGCGGTTTCAATTGGTGCGATTTCGGTTTCAAAACCAAATAAAACAACAAAAAGGTCTAAGCCTTCGATAGAATTTAACACAGAGCTCACATCGACCAATTAACTTAGTGACATGGTCGGTAATGAGAATTATATCAAGCATAAAAACAAAGCTCCTTCTGTCAAACATGTCAAATTCATCATCAAATCATAGAACAATGAGACAGATAAAATAATTTTAGTTTATAATAAAAGAATGATGCTTTAAAACTAAAACATACGATATATAAAACAACGGAGACCATATATTCAATAACAAGCAATAATGTTTATCTAGTTCTCCAAAAATTAAAAATATATACTGGAGATAGAATAAAATTATATCTTTATATATTACAGTGAGAACTTATAAAATATAATCCTAACTGTACCTAATTTGAAAAATAATCTATTAGACTATTATTACTATAGCATAGACCTTAGTCAATGCATCACGTTTTCGAACCAACGAATTTGGCCCTTAGCTATATGCCCCTCCAGTAACGCATCAAACAAATTTGAAATTCTAAAACCCAAATGCTTAATTTTTGACTCTATAACTGATATGTCTCACTTTATTTTATATATTTTGATGATAACAATTATGTAGTAATCTGTAAATTATTTAATTATTTTTATATTTTTACCTAAACTATTTTCTGGTTTTATTTGAATTAATTTTTATTGACCTTGATAATTTAAATGTCAAGTGTTAAATAAATTGATTCATATAAATATTTATGGCAAGGAGATCCTATTTATTTTCAAAATCAAAGTTGGGCAAAAATATTTTATTGCATGCATGCTTACATATAATATTATGTGTATTAATATAATATATAAATATATTTATCATATATATATATATAGAGAGAGAGAGAAAATGGATCAGGTCCGGACCTCCCGGACGGGAGAAAATCTGGACCCTTTTTTTTTTTTTTTTGTAGAACAACTAAAAAAAAAATATTTATGGAACTGAAATTTTTCAATAATACAGTGTTTTGGGTGTGTTTTTAATACCTACACCAACCAATGTATGTACAGTCTGCCCAGACTGTACAGACATGTTTTGTTATAGGCATCCAAATCACGCACAAAACACTGTATAATGTAAAAATTCCAATTCCATAAATTTTTTTTTAGTTGTTTCAAAAAAAAAAGAAAAAAAAAAAAAAAGGTCCGGATTTTAACAAAATCCGGGAGTCCGGACCTGATCATCTACAAAAAAAAAAAAAAAATTCGGTCCGTATTTTGATCCAGTCCGGACTCCCGGACTGGATCCGCTGGCTATATATATATATATATATATATATATATATATATATATATATAAAATAACGTGCATATATATAGATATATTAAGTGTTTGTGTTGTGCTTAACGGGACATTCATTTTGGGACTTAAAAATCGTGTGTGTGCTGGCATGTTTGAAATTGTGTATCAATTTTTCACACATGGTCAAACTGAATAATAAATGTTAAGTGGAATTTTGCCCGAGCGAAATGTTGAGTTCTTCCGCGTAAAATTGTTTTTCATCTGGACCGTTGAATTCAAAAATTAATTATCCGAACCATGCATTCAAAATCAGTTTTCACAAATTACCTTTTTGCCCCCGACTTCAAAAATCTATAAATAGGGAGTATTTCATTCATTTGATTTTTACCAATTCAGTGAAAAGCAAAGCATACTCTCCTTGCCTACATTCTCTCTAAAAGCTTTATATCTCTTCTTACAAAAGTTCTGATTATTTTTAGAAGCAAAAATTGGTCCAAGTACTGAGATAAGTAATTTGAGTTTAACTTTTGTTGAGTTATTTCTTACTTGTTTTATATCTATAGATATACGAATATACATTGTTATACAGAATTTATATATTTATATTTCATCTATACTTGGGCGCCGCAAGGCTACGGAGATGCACATCTACGGAGAGGAATTCGAACCGTACGTGTGACATCCCGAATTTTTAAGAATTAATAAATGATAATTTAATAAATAAAATTCTTATTTTAAGATGTTTAAGTACGAGTATGTGTGTATGTGTTATATATTGTGAAATATGTAAATTAGTGTGAAGAGAATTTAAATGTTAATTTAATATTTATTGAAGTAAATAAATATTTTAATTGAATTATTTATTGAGATTATGTGATTAATATGGAGTAATGTAATTAAGTGTATTATATTAATTAAATGATTATTTAATATTTAATTAATATGTAATTATTTTATGTTATAGTTTTAATTTAATTGAGATAATGTAGTGATGTGGTAATTGTTACATGAAGTTATAATTAGAGAGTAATTATAATGTGACAATTTTGTGTGATTAATTGATGTTAAACTTTTAATTAATTAAATTAATGTTAAAATTTAATTAATTAAAGGACAACATTAAAAATATGTGTTAAAGGATCTATTAAAAGAGTTAAAAGAGTTTTTAAAACCGTTTTCCTAAACAAGGCTTTACTTTTGTTTTAAACTTCTTTTACCCAAACAAGACCTTAACTATTAAAACCTGGTTTTAAAATAATATGGTTTTTCTAAACAAGCCTTAGGGCTTTTAAATTTCTAATTTTGTAACTTATATATTAAATTGATAATAAGTATATGTAATTATATTGGGAGTTACATATTCTATAATTATATGTATAATTGTATATACACTAAGTTATGTTAGATTTCTAAACCTAAGTCTAAACTAAGAACAAAGAGAAGAAGAGAGAATAAGAGGAAGAAGGCTGCCATTGATGGAGATAAAGAAGAAAGGAGAAACAAAATCAAGAAGGCTTGCAAGAAGAAAAATATTAGGACGAATACGTCGGATACAGGAAAAGTCAAAGACAAGTCAGCTTTGGATTATGTGTGCAGCTAAATTTATAATAGTAATGTATGATAATAACTTTGTATGTCTAATATGATATTGATTTAGGTATTATGTGAAGGTTCTCGACCTTGGGGATAGTGTGTAATATTTAATGTATAAACAATTTATGTTTATATCTTTTGTAATAGACATAGAAATATTATACGAGATTCATGGTGATTTGGGACCCGAATATGGGGGTATTACAGTTGGTATCAAAGCCGATAGGTTATACACCTTAGGTAAGTGTACCTTAGGCTATGACCTCATGTTAAAAGAATAAGAAGTTAAGTTTAAGTTACGTATAATGAAAAGGTGATTCTTTTCACATACATAGATGTATAGGATGAGTTTAGTCCTAGAAATGTTATAAGAAGAATATTAGAATGGCCAGGGATAAAACTCAAATAGAATATTGAGTAACATGAATTATCTTAAATTATTAAAGGAAGACTTAATAAATAAACAAGAAGATTCAAAGAAGAATCTTGAAGAGATATGTAGATAGGAATCAGGAGTTGCCTACCTCCAATAGCCAAGATAATGAATAATGATGAATATACTAAGTCTGTATGATTAAAAGTATAAATGAAATCGTAAATGATGAAAAAAAGGAAAGAAAGAGGATCATAAAACAAAACGATCACAAGTTAAGAAAAGAATTTTAAGGGAGATGCTTATAGAATAAGATCACGACGTGATCTGTTTAAGTTATAAAAGAAAGATGGTCTGTAATGTTTGAATAATTATAGCTTGATGCTATTAAGATAATGTACTATGAAATAGTACGAGATAACTCACAAGGAGTTATAAATGATGAGGTACGAAAAATTCGTATCGAGCAAAGAGCAAGTTATAAGCAAGATAGAGTTAGGTGGGATTTCAATTGAGGACTCATGTGATGGCTGAGTTGTACAAACCTTTGTATGGGTGAGGGTTTTGTGCTAGAACTCAGTTTATCACATTGATAATCATTGGAATGTTGGTGTCGCGCTATCAATGTATATGTGATGAAAAGGTGATTCTTTTCTCATGTGTATATTTGATAGTTAGAAACTATTAACACTAGTTAGATATTATTAAGATTAGGTATGATTCTTAAAACTAATGCATATGGTAAGTTCGTGACTCATAATAATATGGTATATTTTGAACCCCTCAGCGAATGGACGCATATGGTCTGACTAGGATAAGTTCTTAAACTCATATTATTGTGGCAAGTCCTGAACTTCCAATGTGTAGTAAATTTGATGAACTATACTGGAGGTATAGGAAGATTGTAGGTTAAAATACAAAAATACTTAGTATAAGAGCATTGGTGGTGCTAGAAATAAAAGAAGTAGTTAGTAATGAGGTAATGGAGTAAAAATTGAAATTGATGGAGAAAATTAGGTATTCAAAATCTTCTAGCTTTGCTAGATTTTTGAAATTATTTGAATTCATGCTGATGTTTGCACTTCTATTTTTCTTGAAAAGCATTGGATCAAATGATGGAAGCAATGAGTTTTAAAAATAATACTGTTATTCGTATGTCTATGCTAATTGTTTCGGCTAGACAAAAATAATTTAAAAATATCAAAATGTATTTTGTTTTTTTTTGTAGTCATTAAGGCATCACTAAATATGATGCTGATTTGACAAATGAGGAAGTCATCAATGCAATTAAACCTGGTGTTGGATGTGATCATAAGATCGTCAACCCACGATGGTATAATGTAGCATGACAAAGTCATAAAATGACTGAATCCTCAACGTACTATCAAGATAGTATGGTATCATGTCATCATAAAAAGATTTTTGGTTTTCTTTAAACTAAGAAAGATATGCCATATGAATTGGATAAAATTATTTCGATTGATGTCCGAATTTTGCTAGAAGTCTATGCTACTTGATTCAGCTAGACAAATATTGAAAGATGTTTATGGAATTTGAGCGTTTTTGGTTAAACTAGGCCAAACCAAAATTTTTGTGCGCGAATTCAGATGTTAAGAAGTTGAGGTGAACAATCCTATAAAAGGGGACATGTTATCGGAGACAATAGTTTCGAATGTAACGCATATAGTCGTTACGATGTACTACGTTTGGGCCCGACGTAGGGGTACGATAGGCTGGCCACCTAGAGTACCGATGCGGTTTATAGTGTGAAGTACCGGGGGTGAAGCACTATTAAACCTAGAAAGAAGTTCAAGGTCTTGCGACCACTCAACATTATTGGAATCTTTTAAATTCCTGAGTTACTCATATCGCTTCCCAATTATTGAGCAATTGGTGAAGATTCTTATTATTTTGATGGAGAATGTAGCGAGAAGAATAACCCTTAGAAAGAAGTAGTTGTAGAACGCTTTAATCCAGTTAATAGAGATTAACGTAAAATCTATTTTGATAGATTGAATGAATGAAGACTAATAAATAAAATTTCAAGGACGAAATTCTTAGAAAAAAGGGTGAATATAATATCCCGAGTGTTTATGATAACGATCCTTAGAACAGGAAATGAATGGGATAAATAATATATAATATTTGATATATGGCTGTGTTTAATTGAAGGTTATGTAATAAAACCTAAAAGTTGTTGAAGAAATGAATGAAGTATATATATATGTAAAACGTTTTGCTAAATTAACATGTTGAAGTTATTCAACGATAATTGTGAAAGAGATTTTGCAAAAACCGAATAAGGGAGGTTTCGTTGATTCCAATGACGGAATCCTTATAAGCAGGGAAGGATGTGACATCCCGAATTTTTAAGAATTAATAAATGAGAATTTAATAAATAAAATTCTTATTTTAAGATGTTTAAGTACGAGTATGTGTATATGTGTTATATATTATGAAATATGTAAATTGGTGTGAAGAGAATTTAAATGTTAATTTAATATTTATTAAAGTAAATAAATATTTTAATTGAATTATTTATTGAAATTATGTGATTAATATGAAGTAATGTAATTAAGTGTATTATATTAATTAAATGATTATTTAATATTTAATTAATATGTAATGATTTTATGTTATAGTTTTAATTTAATTGAGATAATGTAGTGATGTGGTAATTGTTACATGAAGTAATAATTAACGAGTAATTATAATGTGACAATTTTATGTTATTAATTGATGTTAAACTTTTAATTAATTAAATTAATGTTAAAATTTAATTAATTAAAGGACAACATTAAAAATATGTGTTAAAGGATCTATTAAAAGAGTTAAAAGAGTTTTTAAAACCGTTTTCCCAAACAAGGCTTTACTTTTGTTTTAAACCTGTTTTACCCAAACAAGACCTTAACTATTAAAACTTGATTTTAAAATAATATGGTTTTTCCAAACAAGCCTTAGGGCTTTTAAATTTCTAATTTTGTAACTTATATATTAAATTGATAATTAGTATATATTACATATTCTATAATTATGTGTTATATGTATAATTGTATATACACTAAGTTATGTTAGATTTCTAAACCTAAGTCTTAACTAAGAACAAAGAGAAGAAGAGAGAATAAGAGGAAGAAGGCTGCCATTGATTGAGATAAAGAAGAAAGGAGAAAAAAAATCAAGAAGGCTTGCAAGAAGAAAAAGATTAGGACGAATACGTCGGATACAAGAAAAGTCAAAGACAAGTTAGCTTTGGATTATGTGTGCAGCTAAATTTATAACAGTAATGTATGATAATAACTTTGTATGTCTAATAGGATATTGATTTAGGTATTATGTGAAGGTTCTCGACCTTCGGGGTAGTGTGTAATGTTTAATGTATAAACAGTTTATGTTTATATCTTTCGTAATAGACATATAAATAGTATTCTGGATTCGTGCTGATTTGGGACCCGAATATGGGGGTATTACAGTACGATTCCTTATAGTCTTTAGTAACCTTTTATTGATATTGTTTATATAAATACCGTAAAATAGATACGACACTTGATAACTCAAAATAACACTGAGATATTCCTCCATAGAAAAACACTCTTTATTTTAAAGAGTAAATATATCTGCTTTAAACAAAAGCATTTTTGAGCTAAAGCTAAAATTAACTTATCTGCTTATTCAAGAAGCATTTCTCAAAAATATAAAAGTTACTTAAACTTTTATAACTATGCATATTTTACATATTTGCTTAAGCAGAAGCATTATTTGATCTAAACATAGATTATTATCTACTTCCTAAGAAGCATAATTTCTCAAGTATAAAAGTTTTTGAACTTTTATAAATTTGTTCTTTAAATTGATATCTGCTTAGTTGAGAAGCATCCGTCTGTACTAAATTCGTATCTCCTTATTTGAGAAGCACATTGTTGTAAAAAGAGAAAAGGTCAGAGTTAGTTTATTTTATGTACCTATGAGAAAAATGAGTAATTCTTCGACCCATACCAGAGTCTTAGAGAGGTCAGCTGGAAGTTGGATCTCTAGTGTACTTGTGAGGTGATGAAGAGGCTGTTGTTTCAAGATCAGAACATAGAATAGATTTAAACTCAAAAGAAGATTCAACTAAGCTTGAGGAGGGAGCAGGGAGCTTGCTGTCGAAGATAGATTAGTTGGGAAAAGTTGGAAGTTTGTCTATAAAACTTTGTAAATGCTTCTCCGCCTGTTAAAGGAGTTTTTATTACAGATAGTAATAGGATCTTAAGTTTCAAATAGGAACTTGAGACTGGACGTAGCAACATACCAAGGGGTGTATGTTGTGAACCAGATAAATCTTTGTGCATTGTGTGATTGAATTTTTTACTATCTTGCATGCTAATTTCTAAAACTGCAAATTGATTATTGAAAATTCAAAAAAGGCCTAATATAATTTTTAACCTGTAATAATCTATTCAACCCCCCTTCTAGATTATTATTGGTCTTTCAATTGGTATCAAAGCATTGCTTTTTAACTTGTTTGTTGAGTATATATAGGTATACTTAAGACTAGATCCATGGCCTACAATGCCACTGGTTGCGGAGAAGGACTATCAATGTCCAGACCTCCACTATTTGATGGAACCAACTTTTCCACCTGGAAAAACAAATTCAAAATCTATGCCAAATCCCAAGGAATCAAAATTTGGTGTGCCATCGAAAGAGGTGTACAAATTCCAACAAAAATCCAAGGAGAAAAGACTGTCGAGAAAGGCATCTATGAATTCACCACTGAAGAAGAAGAAACTATGAATATAGCATTCCGAGTTGAACAAGTACTAACTAGTGCTTTGATTGAGAAAGAATACAAAAGAGTTAGCAACTGCAAAAATACAAAAGAAATTTGGGAAAAATTGATTATAACCTATGAAGGTACCAATCATATAAAAGAAACCAGAAAAGATGCTCTAATTCAAGAGTATGAAAGTTTCAAGCTTGAAAAAGGAGGAAAGATCATTGATATGGAAGCACAATTTTCCAGAATCATTGATGAACTAGAGCAATTGGGAAAGGCATACACTACAAATGAGAAAAACAGAAGAATTCTCAAAGCCCTTCCATCCATTTGGAAAATAAAGGTTACAACAATCAAAGAAATGCAAGATCTAACCACATATCCTATGAATAATCTCATTGGAAATCTTTGTGCCCACGAAGTCGACATGCTTGTTGAAAAAGCCGGATCAGACATAGATCTCAAAAAAAAGGAATCTCCTTCAAACCCCTTCTGGTGGACCAAGAAACTGATGATGAAGAACTGAATAAAGAACTCCTAAGTCTAGACAACAATGAAGTTGCTCTACTGTCTAGACAACTCAGGAGAGTAATTCAAAGCAAAGCAAAAAAATATGGAAAAGGCTTTATGAAGACAAATAACAACTTCAAAAGAAAACAAATTTTCAAGCCAAAGACGCAAGGAGGAAATTTCAAAGCTAATAACAACAACTTCAGAAGTACCAACCCAAATGAAAATTCAAACACATGCTTTGAATGTAAGCAGTCTGGACACTTCAAAAATGATTGTCCAAAACTGGCCAACAACAAAGTTCTTGTAATTGAGGAAGGATGTGATTTAAGTGACGAGGAAGAAACTGCTTAACAAACCAAAGAAGTTGCAAATTTCTATTTAATGGCAGACAATGACTCATCACCAAGATTTGAGGTAAATTCTGAACACATATTGCCTAGCACTTCATTTTTAACATATACATTGGAAAACATAAATGAAGGACACTATGAATTACAAGAGGCTTACAGTCATTTATATGAGAATAATGAATTATTAAAAGAAGAGTTAGAAAGATTAAGAAAAATAAATAAGAGTCTTGAAATTGAAAATGCTAACTTAATTATCACCAATGAAAGTTTAAATGAAGTAAACTTGAAAAATGAAGAAGAAATAGAACAATTTAAGAAAATAAATAAAAATCTTGAAATAGAAAATTCATCACTTATTATCTCAATTGAAAATCTTGAAATTAAAAATTCAACACTTGCTGTAATCAATGAAGATAATCAAGTACAAGATCAAGCGGTAATTAAAGAAATCAAAAATGAGAATTCATTTTTAATTAGAAATAGAAAAAACACAATTCCATAATTGAAAACTTAACTAAAGAACATGAAGATTTAAATACTATAATTTATAAATTTACAAAAGGAAAAGAAAATCTTGATGTCATGTTAAATCAACAAAAATGTAGCTTTAATAAAGAAGGTTTAGGATATACTAGAGAAAGAAGTAAATCAAAAGATAAAGAACTATATCATGCTAAAATCAAAGAAAAAGAAAGTCATATCTCCCTTCACTAAATGTTCCTGTTGTAACAGAAATGGTCATTCTTTTTATATGTGCAATGCTAGAAATAAAAACTATAAGGGAAAAATGATATGAGTTCCCAAAGGAACATATACTGCACCAACTATCACAAGAAGAGAATTTCATAAACAGCATTTTCATACTTCTCATAATCCAGTTACTCACAGAATGCTTTTTTATACTAAAACTGATTATCCTATGCCAAGTTTTGTAAAGGAAACTTTAAATGCTCCTTATACAAAATGGAAACCTCACCCTAAGGACCCTTCATATTAAAGGGTACCAACTTGTAAAATTAGTACATACATTGCAGGTATGTCTTGCAGCTGATCTGAATAAAATTAAATGGTATCTTGATAGTAGCTGCTCAAGACACATGACTAGCGACAAGTCAAAATTAAAAAATCTGCAAGCTACAGACTTTGGTGAGGTAACTTTCGGAGATAATAATAAAGGTAAAATAATTGGAAGTGTTGGTAATAACCACATAACCACCTATAACGTTCAGCTCAGGTATAATCTTCTATCTATTAGTCAACTCTGTGATAATGGTTTTAAAATATCCTTCAGTACACATAATTGCTCTATCTTTGATCAAACTGGTAAACTAATTTTAGTTTGTCCTAGATATCAAAATGTGTATACTTGTGACTTAGATGCATATTCTCATTTAGATAACATTTATCTTGTATCTACAAATGAGGATCCTTGGCTATGGCATCGTAGACTATGACACATCAATATGAAACTTATAAACAACATCTCTTCTAAAGAACATGTTCGTGGTCTTCTGATGATTGGGTAATATACCCATGAATTGGATATATTTGGGCTTAATTTATTGTATTCTCAAAGCATTTAGATTCATTTTTACTGTGTTTAGTTGTTATAATGCAGACTTGGGAGCTGTAGGAACACTTGGAGATTTTGAGTTGAAAAAGGGCATAATGGCAACTTTCTGCACCTCAGCGCCGGGGCGCTCTAACACGTTCATTTCCAAGTGCCGGGGCGCTGGGCCTGGATTTTAGTTGACCAGGGATGCGCATTGACTGCACGGTTGACTTGCTTTAAAAAAGGTTATTTGACTAGTTGATTTGGAAAAGGAGTTTGGTATAAGATGAGAAGTATATAAGGGTTATTGCAATTGAAAGAGGGGAGGAATCTACACAATTGGAGGCTGAACAAGAAATCAAGGGGGGATTTGGAAGATTTTTTTACTTGGAGTTTTTCTTCTTCATTCTTTCAATTTTGTGTAATTCTTTAAGGATGATTTTTCAAAGATTGTTGGTTTTAATTTCCGTCATGAACTAGTTTCTTAAATTAAGATTTCAATTGAACCTTTTATGGCTTTAAATTAGTTATTCAATTTATTCAAATTATTTATGTTGAAGTGAATTGTTCATCTTGCCTTGTGCTGATTGATTAATTATTTGGCCAATAATTACCTTGTTACTCTAGAAGGAATTGAAAGAGGAATTCTAGGGTTAGACCTGGGCATGATGACGTGTGACTTAGTTATTTGCAAAGTAAATAATTAGGTTTGTGAATTGAATGGAAATATCTGTTCACCGCATGTAACATATACGAAATTGGGATTGAAAAGAGTTTAATTCAATTGTTTAACATAGGAATATAGCAGGATTAATCTGGATTAAATAGAAGGCGATTGATGACTTGGAAAAGGACTTTTGGCACTTGAGAATTCCTGTTAACAATTCAGTAGGCATAATAATTGGGTAATTGATTTATAGTTCATATTTGGGGATATTGGAGTCTTAATCCTTATTTATCTGAATTCAATCAAATCTTAGTTTTGTTTATTTGCTTTCTTTTAGACTAATCTCTTCTAATTGTTTAATTTAGTTTCTTCATTCGAAAAATCATAATTTATGATAGTTTAAATAAAATTGAATTGATACAGTACTAGTAGTTGGAATTTATTAATTAAAATTCTCTGTATCTTATCACTCTATTACTTGTTGACCGTGTATACTTGCACGTTTGCTTTGATTGTGAAATCAACCAACAAGTTTTTAGCGCCATTACCGGGGAATTCATTATTAGTATTAATTTCATATTAGTTATAATCAATTCGGTCTTAATTTTAATGTTACTTATTTTTCTGCTTTTATTTGCAGGAATTTTTTGCGAGTGTATGCACACTAGATTAAGGGCAAAAAAGGAACTATTTCCTTAAACAGACGATATTGAATGGAAGTTCTAAAAATTGCAGTCGACTAGTGCAGTGTCACCTATGGAAGAAGAACTAGTAGAACAAGAAATTCCAGTGAACATGGTAGGGAACGACCAGAAATCGCTTAGGGACTATGCCATGCCGAATGTCACAGATATACAGTCAAGTATTAGGAGGCCGGCGATCAATGCAAATAGTTTCAAGATTAAACCAGGGAACAATTCAGATGCTACAGAATACATGTCAGTTTGGGGGTAGTTCGATAGATGATCCGAATGAGCATATCTTAAGTTTCTTGGAAGTTTGTGACACCTTCAAATTCAACAATGTATCAGAAGATGCTACAAGGTTTAGGATGTTCCCGTTTACCTTGAAAGATAAAGCGCGAAGTTGGCTACATTCTTTGCCTTTTGGCTCAAACACCACTTAGGACGACTTAGCTCAAAAATTTCTAGCTAAGTTTTTCCCACCTGCGAAGTCGGCAAAAATAGGGAACGACTATTCACACCTTCGCATAGTTTGATTTAGAATCGTTATACGAGGCGTGGGAAAGATTTAAGGATATGCTCCATAAGTGCCCACATCACGGAATTCCACAGTGGATGAAGTTAGGGATATTTTGTGATGGTTTGCACGCGTCCACGAGGGCCAGTATTGATGCAACAGCTGGGGGAGCGATCATGTCTAAGAGTTTTGATGAGGCATATCAGCTTTTAGAGATAATGGTCACCAACAACTATCAGTGGCCTACGACTAGGTCTAACCCTCTGAAAACACCGAAAAAGTTTGACGTAGATGCGATGATAACATTAGCAGCACAAGTGGCCGCCATAGCTAAGCAAATGGAAACATGGCGTCTTCCATCCACACAGCAGGTAGCAATGGTTTGTGAATTATGTGCTAGGGTCATGTTACGGATCAATGTGCCATAAATTCTGAATCAGCACAATTTGTAGGGAGTTATAATCGATCTACTCAACCTTATCCGAATCAAAACGCATATAATCTGGGTTGGAGGAATCATTCGGGATTTTTGTGGAGTAACAATCAAGCTCAAGCACAAGCGCCTAGACAGCAAAACATATTCGAATTTCAAAATCAGACTCAACAATAACCAGAGAGGAAATCAAGTTTGGAAGAAGCCTTGGATAAATTTATTAGAGCTTCTAAAAAAAAGAACGAGGAACAAGACAAAGTATTAAATCAACTAGAGATGAATATGAAAAGCCAAGGTGCGTCGATAAAGAATCTGGAAATTCAAGTGGGACATATAGCACATACACTGAATAACCGACCACTTGGAACACTTTCAAGTGACATAGAGAAAAATTTGGGCAGAGATGAGTATTGTAAGGCTGTAACTCTACGAAGTGGAAAGGATTTGCAAGAGACAGTCAAGGAAAGGGAAAAGAGGGACAACGCAACAAGTGAAATAGAGGAAGTTGTGGACACCAAGAAACATCAAGAGGAGACCTTAGAGCAGAAAGAACCGGAACCAACCAACACAATGCCTCCCATACCGTATCTGCAGAGGTTTAAGAAATCCAATTTGGATAAACAGTTTTCACGATTCTTGGATATTTTTAAAAAATTGCATATCAACATCCCCTTTGCCGAAGCCTTGGAACAATTGCCGAGTTACGCTAAGTTTATGAAGGAGGTTTTGTCAAGAAAGAGGAAATTGGGTGAGTTCGAGACAGTAACATTGACTAAAGAATGCAACGCGATCATTCAGAATAAGTTACCACCGAAGCTTAAGGATCCAGGTAGCTTTAATATACCATGTGAAATTAGAAATCAATTTTCGGGACGAACATTGTGTGATTTGGGGGCCAATATAAATTTGATGCCATTGTCCGTCTACAACCAGTTTGGACTTCAGGCTCCACGACCGACAAATATTAGTTTGCAGTTGGCGGATCGATCGGTTACATATCCACGAGGTATTGTTGAGGATGTTTTAGTTAAAGTGGATAAATTCATCTTCCCAGTGGATTTTTTTATCTTGGACTGTGAAGTAGATAGCGAAATCCCAATTATTCTCGGGCGACCATTCTTAGCAATGGGAAGAACTTTGATTGATGTGCAAAAAGGCGAATTAAAAATACGAGTTGAAGATCAACAGGTCACCTTTAATGTATTCAAGTCAATGTCTTATCCGAAAGAAAAAGGTGAGTGTATGCGGTTGGATATCATGGAGGAATTGGTTAATCACAAGTTTAGTGGAAATTATTCGGAGGACCCGCTTGAATCCATTTTACTCGGGACAGACGACTGCGGCATTGAAGAGGATACTGAGTATGCTAAATGGTTAGATACATCATCTGTCTTTCGAAAAAGCAATCAATCATTCGACACCCTTGATAGGCCCGAAACAGAAGGTAAAAAGTTTAAACCCTCAATAGAAGAGCCACCAGTGTTGGAACTAAAACCACTACCATCCCATCTGCAGTATGCCTACTTGGGAAAAGATGATACCTTACCAGTTATTGTTTCGATGGAGTTAACTGACACGCAAAAGGAGAAACTGCTAAAGGTCCTGCGGGAGTTCAAAACAACAATTGGGTGGACTATAGTGGATATTAGGGGAATTAGTCCATCATATTATATGCATAAGATTTTAATGGAAGAGGGGACAAAACCAACCATTGAGATGCAAAGAAGGCTAAACCCCATTATGAAGGATGTAGTGAAAAAGGAGATCATAAAATGGTTGGATGCCGACATTATTTACCCAATCTTGGACAGTTCATGGGTGAGTCCTATATAGTGCGTACCAAAGAAAGGGGGTATGACAGTTGTAAAGAATGAAGCTAATGAGCTCATCCCTACTAGAACAAGTACAGGATGGAGAGTATGTATGGACTACTGCAAGCTGAATAAAGCCATACGCAAGGATCACTTCCCTTTGCCGTTCATTGATCAGATGTTGGATAGGCTAGCGGGACATCAGTTCTACTATCTTTTGGAAGGATATTCTGGGTATAATCAAATTGCCATAGCACCGGAGGATCAAGAGAAAACTACATTCACATGCCCCTATGGTATGTTTGCATTCCGGCGCATGTCTTTTGGGTTATGTAATGCACCGACAACCTTTCAACGGTGCGTGATGGCGATCTTATCCGATATGGTCGAACAAAATTTGGAGGTATTTATGGATGATTTTTCTGTGTTCGTTAATAGCTTTGATTTATGTTTAAAAAATCTGATTTTAGTGTTGAAGCAATGCGTGGAGACTAATCTAGTTCTTAGCTGGAAAAAATGTCACTTTATGGTGAAAGAAGAGATTATTTTGGGGCATAAGGTTTTTTCAGCAGGGTTAGAGGTGGATAAAGCGAAGATTGAGATAATTAAGAAATTACCTCCTCCATCATCTGTGAAGGGAATCCGGAGCTTTTTGGGACATGCATGTTTCTACAGACGCTTTATTAAAGACTTTTCAAAAATTTTGAAACCCTTATGCCCCCTATTGGAGAAAGACGTGCCTTTCAAGATGGATCCGGCATGTATTGAGGCATTTGAGGTATTAAAGAAGAAGTTGGTATTTGCTCCAATTATTGTGGCGCCCGATTGGTCTGTACCATTCGAATTGATGTGCGACGCTAGTGACTACGCAGTTGGAGTAGTATTAAGACAACGTCATGACAAGATTTTTCACACAATCTACTATTCCAGCAAGACGTTGACGGATGCCCAATTGAACTACACAACCACCGAAAAAGAATTACTTGCAGTTGTGTTTGCCTTTGACAAATTCAGAGCATATCTCATTGGGACCAAGGTAATCATTTATACTGATCATTCTGCCATTAAATATCTGATTGAGAAGAAGGATGCCAAACTGCGGTTAATACGGTGGGTACTGTTATTACAAGAATTTGATTTAGAAATCTGGGATAGAAAAGGTATCGAAAATCAGGTGGCGGATCATCTTTTTCGGTTGGAAAATGCAGAGGTATAAAAGAAAGACAATGTCATGATCAATGAGAAATTTCCAGATGAACAACTTCTCTGAGTAACCCCAATATTACCATGGTACACAGATTACGTTAATTATGTGGTTACTAAGGTGTTACCACCGGATTTGAACTAACAACAATGAAAGAAATTGCTCCACGATGTTAAGCAGTATTATTGGGATGAACCATTTCTGTTTAAGGCCTGCACGGATCAAATGATTAGAAGTTGTGTGTCACATGAAGAGATGGACATCATACTGGATCATTGCCACTCATCAGATTATGGTGGCCATTATTCCGGTGATCGAATAGCAGCCAAGGTGTTACAATCAGGATTTTTCCGGCCTTCGGTATTCAAGGATACGTATATCTATGTGCTGAAGTGTGATCGGTGCCAACGCGTATGTAATATCTCTAAGCGCAATGAAATTCCACTCAACACAACTTTGCAGGTTGAAATGTTCGATGTGTGGGGAATCGACTTTATGGGACCTTTCCCATCTTCCTTTAATAATCAATACATTCTTTTGGCGGTCGATTATGTTTCCAAATGGGTAGAGGCCGCAGATTTACCCATGAATGATGCCAACGTTGTCCTTTGATTCTTAAAGAAAAACATCTTCACACGATTTGGGACGCCAAGGGCGATAATAAGTGATGAGGGAACTCATTTCTGTAATAAGCAATTCACTAAATTGCTTATAAAGTATGGGGTTTATCATAAAATTGCTGCCGCGTATCATCCCCAAATGAATGGTCAAGCTGAAGTCTCTAATCGAGAAGTAAAGAGAATTCTGGAAAAGATGGTCAATCCATCACGAAAAGATTGGTCATTACGTCTTGACGACGCCCTATGGGCATATCGAACAGCTTACAAGAATCCTATAGGCATTTCTCTATACAGGATGGTGTACAGAAAAACATGTCATCTTTCGGTCGAATTAGAACACAGTGCATACTGGGCCATTCGGAAACTAAATTTTAATCTACAAGCAGCTTGTGAGAAAAGGTTATTATAATTAAACGAGATGGATGAATTTCGGTTCAATGCTTATGAGAACACAAAACTCTACAAGGAGAAAGTCAAAGCTTGACACGATAAGAAAATTCTTGATCAAACATTTGAACCAGGACAACAAGTCTTACTTTTCAACTCTCAATTGCATTTATTCCCTGGAAAACTGAAATCTCGTTGGTCAAGACCTTTCAAAGTTGTATATGTTGCACCACACGGTAATATCAAAGTCGAGGAACCGAATTTAAAATGCACATTCAAGGTGAGCGATCAACGACTTAAACACTACTGGAGTGAACCCATCGATCGACAATCTACGGTCATGTACCTCTCCGACCTAGTGACCATCTAAAGATCAAAGGAAAGTCTGGCTGATGACTTTAAACCAAGCGCTATAGGGAGGCAACCCACAGGATGTTACTTTATTTTAATTTAATTCAGTTATATTAGTTACTATCTTAATTTAGCTAATGCTATTTTAATTTGATAGACAAGCTTGATTAACAACATTCTTGCATTCATTGTTCCAGGAAAAATGCACAGCAATTGGTCAGAGTCAGAGCATGACCAGCACCCCGGCGCTCCCCGCATAATGGATCACAGCTCCCCGGCACTGAAGTACAGTAGTTACAATACAGATACAGCGCCCTGGCACTATAGCTCGGCCCAGACTTTGCATACCAGCGCCCCGATGCTCTGAATGGTACTATAGCCAGCGCCCCGACGCTGAGGCGTGTCACCAGATACTGATGCCCAGCGCCCTGACGCTCTAAACAGCATGAAACCAGCACCCCGGCACTGCGTTTTAAAATTAGACTCCTACATAACCTCAAATGTTGAACGGTTACACCTCTCTTCCTTTTAATTAGCCTCACATCTTCTATCATTCTCTCACACGTCTCTAAAACTCGTACCCAGTAATTGGAACTTGAATAGTTGACATCTGCATAATTTTGTACACACTTTCATATCTCGTTTATTTTAGATCACTATGTTCAGTAATTTTTGACGATCACATCCTTCTTCAAAGGTATGTACTGAATTATAGTTAGATTAATGTGGAATCAAACTTTGTAATTGTGCGAATGGTAATTCCCAATTTGTCTAGATTTTCATTCTCCTACAACTATAGTGCCAATTCTCATTACTCTGATTTTGATTATCCCATATTGCATGTCTGTCCATAACATTTGTTTGGGATTGCATGCATATAAGGAGATTGAATGTAGGGATGTAAATTACTAGACAATTGGAAGTGTTCAAAGCAAAGTGTGAACTGCCCACAAAGTGTTTGATGTTTTGTCTGACCCAATGTTCACACTCATAACCATAGACAATATTGACTACACTGGAATTCTAACCATCCCTATACCGTTGAACCACGAAAATATCATTAGTATGGGGGATGGGACTAATATTTTGTCGGACTTGCTTATACATGATTGAAAATCCTCAAACGTTTAGCCTATATAGTTACATGTACCAAATGTTGTAGTTATTTGCCATAATATGCTTCTACATAGTGTGCCTTTTTGAAAATTGCACCATTCAAATGGTAACTGTATCCGATCAGTTCAATGTGTTATGACACACCCCCAACCATGTACTCCACATGCATATAACTTGAAGTTTGGGGGTTGTGTTCAAGGTCTATATTCGAGTTATGCCCAATTCTAATACATGTCTATGTTTTTACTTGCAATTTTTTTTTACTTGGCATCCAAGAGACAACGCGGCGAAGGTTCAGGGACCGCTTCAACTCCACCTCCAAAATTCGACAGCCGACTCTTTGTTAGTGCCGCGGCTTAAAAACGCTATAACCGCATGGCTACACGCTCATTAGTCCAGAACGCGATTTCAGACCTAATCAATCAAAGGATGGGGATTTAGCTATTATGATAGCCGAGAGGAATTGGTTCACACTCATCGCCCAGCATGATCCAGCCGTGATTGCAGTTGTTAAGGAGTTCTACGCCAACGTGCCCGAGCACTTCCATTATAGAGTGTTTGTGAGGGGTAAAACTGTTGAAATTGGCAACGAGGACATAAACGGGTGCTATCAACTGCCATTAGAGGGACTAAACAATGAGTATGCAAGTCTTGTGAGTGATGGGCCGGACTATGAGACGATAATTCGTGAGCTTTGTCAACCGGGCACCACATGGACATTGCATGAACGTGGCAGTATGACCTTTCCACTCTCCAACCTCAGTCTATATGGAAAGGTGTGTTATGCCTTCATTTGCGCTAAACTCATGCCATGCACACATGTGAGCCATGTCACCAAAGAGAGGGCTGTTTTGCTATATTCAATTATTCAAGGCCTAAAATTTGATGTTGGCCACCTTTTCCAGTAGTCTATTCTCAGAGCGTCAAGAGGAGGAACCACAGGAGGTTTACCCCATCCATCGTTAATTTGTGTTTTATGTGCCAAGTTTGGAGTGAAATGGAAGTCAAATGAGATGATTCAAACGCCTATGACAGTTTTGGACCATAAGTTAATAAGCAGGTATAAAGTGTGGACAGGTGGGGCAAACCACCCTAGGGGATTGGGTTTCATAATTCCCCAAGTTAAAGCTTCTCAAGCTCCACCACCTCAAGCTCTACCTACTTATGGACCTTCCTCCGCAGCTCACTGTGGTGTGGTTCCAGAAGCATTCCAGCGTGAAATAGACGGATGGTTTTACAATCTTGGAGCTGAGAATGTTTGCCTGTCGGAATGCCAGGATGTCATTTATAAGTACTTGGTCGACCAGTTTGCAGCCCAGAATGCCATGAATGCCTAGCTGTTCCTGGGTGTTAATCTCAGCCAGTTCCCCACTGCTCCTATTCTGCCTGAGTTTCCCCCTTTCGATCTAGAGATGAGCGAGGATGATGATGCTCCACCCGAGGAATAAGCTCGTCAGGGAAGTCCTCTATTTTATTTTGTTTTCTTTTTCGCATGAGGACATTGCTCTAGATAAGTTTGGGGGTAGTTAATTTCATTTTACATGTTTTGCATTTAATAGATTGTTATTGTTAATAGTTTATGGATAATTTAAATTATTATTGTTGGTTAAATGTTGCATTTAGGATTGCATGTTAATTCCAACCTTTGATAGTATGTATGTTTGGGGCCAATGATGAAATTAAAATTGCATGAACAAGTCTAGTAAGGATTGTTAAGCTAGTGATATGATTTTCTTCACATGATTTAAATCTTCATCTGTTTGACACTGATATTATAAGGACAACACAAATTTTTTTTGCAAAATGACCATGTTGGCTATGATAGTTTAAATGGATAGATAATAGAGTTCTAAAGGATGAATGCTAGTGAAATGAAGGAACACTTTGAATAGCTAGTGAAGACTAAATTTAGATATAAACTCAAGTTTGGAGGAAAAATATTTGGAGTATATAAGCTTAAATATATATATATATATATATATATATATATATATATATATATATATATATATATATATATATAATAAACACCGTGGCATGCTTGTCTAGTTTTGTGGCCTTTGTTATTTGAGTAAGTAAGCCCGAGGGGATTATCTCTACACCTAGCGCCCTAAGGTCTTAATGGCTTGGGAGTCAGTTGGTCGAAAGCTCGTTAAGGTAACATTGAAAAGCCTAAGGGAATAAGACAATGCATAGTCATGAGAGAAAAAAAATATAATAAAGTAGGAAAAGTGCAAAAAGCCCCTGTATAAAAAGAGCATAAGTATTCCATTTTGACCCCTGGACCTTGGTGATTGTTTAATTTCAGTCGAATCAAGTTTATTTGATGAGTTCTCAATTTTGCACTGTATGATGCCTATTAAGAAATTTATTATCTTTCATATTTTTCTTTTCATTGGTTAGCATGGTTGTTGAACACACACTCACGATATCAGTAATAACAGATTTAGATTCAGTTGATTGTTGGTATATTATTGACCATCCTTAACATGATATATTAGCATGTTTTTGTGATTTTTCTGAGGCATATGAATATGTGCTATTAGATTGCTGGAATTAAGAACGTGTAGATAGTTTGCATTTGCATGGTGTTTAGTTTTTCGTATTGTTTTGTGTTGTGTTGTGTTGCTTGAGGACAAGCAATGATTTAAGTTTAGGGGGTATTTGATGATTGGGTAATATACCCATGAATTGGATATATTTGGGCTTAATTTATTGTATTCTCAAAGCATTTAGATTCATTTTTACTGTGTTTAGTTGTTATATTACAGATTTGGGAGCTGTAGGAACACTTGGGAGATTTTGAGTTGAAAAAGGGCATAATGGCAACTTTCTGCACCTCAGCACGGGGGCGCTCTAACATATTCATTTCCCAGTGCCGGGGCGCTGGGCTGGGATTTCAGTTGACCAGGGACGCGCGTTGACTGGACGGTTGACTTGATTTAAAGAAGGTTATTTGACTAGTTGATTTGGAAAAGGAGTTTGGTATAAGATGAGAAGTATATAAGGATTATTGCAATTGAAAGAGGGGAAGAATCTACATAATTGGAGGTTGAACAAGAAATCAAGGGGAGATTTGGAAGATTTTTTTACTTGGAGTTTTTCTTCTTCATTCTTTCAATTTTGTGTAATTCTTTAAGGATGATTTTTCAAAGATTGTTGGTTTTAATTTCCGTCATGAACTAATTTCTTAAATTAAGATTTCAATTGAACCTTTTATGGCTTTAAATTAGTTATTCAATTTATTCCAATTATTTATGTTGAAGTGAATTGTTCATCTTGCCATGTGCTGATTGATTAATTATCTGGCCAATAATTACCTTGGTACTCTAGAAGGAATTGAAAGAGGAATTCTAGGGTTAGAACTGGGCATGGTGACGTGTGACTTAATTATTTGCAAAGTGAATAATTAGGTTTGTGAATTGAATGGAAATATCTGTTCACCACATGTAACATATAAGGAATTGGGATTGAAAAGAGTTTAATTCAATTGTTTTGTATAGGAATATATCAAGATTAATCTGGATTAAATAGAAGGTAATTGATCACTTGGAAAAGGACTTTTGGCACTTGAGAATTCCTGTTAACAATTTAATAGGCATAATAATTGGGATAATTGGGTAATTAATTTATAGTTCATATTTGGGGATATTGGAGTCTTAATCCTTATTTATCTGAATTCAATCAAATCTTAGTTTTTTTATTTGCTTTCTTTTAGACTAATCTCTTCTAATTGTTTAATTTAGTTTTCTTCATTCGAAAAATCATAATTTATGGTTGTTTAAATAAAATTGAATTGATACAGTACTAGTAGTTGGAATTTATTAATTAGAATTCTCTATGGGATCGACACTCTATCTTACCACTCTATTACTTGTTGACCATGTATACTTGCACGTTTGCTTTGATTGTGAAATCAACCAACATCTTCCTAAACTAAAATTCTTAAAAGATCACATTTGTGAAGCTTGTGAACTGGAAAAACAGATTCATTCATCACAAAAACCTAAATCTACCGTGTCAACTTCTAGACCCTTAGAACCGTTACACATGGACCTTGTTGGACCTATCCCTAAACATAGCATGGCTGGTGCTGTATACATTCTAGTTTTGGTTAATGATTATTCATGATTTACATGAGTTGATTTTCTAAAATTTAAAAATGAGGCTATTAACTCTTTTTCTACCTTGTGTAAAAAGATTTAAAATAAACAGGAGAGCTCTATTGTCTATATTCGATCTGATCATGGAAAATAATTTGACAATTCTGATTTCATTATGTTTTGTGATGAGAATGTTATAAGTCATAACTTCTTTGGTCCTTATACTGTTAGGTTTGTAATATTCATGATCGCAATCTAATTGCAAAAATTAGCGGAAGCGTGTAAAAATCAGAGTTTTAAAAATTTACAAACCATAAACCCGGATCACCCTTTATGCACAATTATTAATTAAACGAAAAAGAAAGAATAAGAATCATACCCTTGAAGATCCGAGCTTCCTCAGGTACAAGTTCACCTCCAATCCTTTTCGCGTTCAACTTGAATCAACCGGGTTTGGTTCCTTCCTTTGATCAACGTTAGCCACCCAAGTGTTTGGCCTCTAGAGGTGATCCACCAAGGAAGAAGAAGAATTCAAGAAGATGGGTATTTAGCTCAAACCCTAGTTTTCTATCTCTATAGAAAAAGGGGCGTACTCTCCAACAATTGGAATTACGTATGTTGTTAAAGTCAACAACCCCTTCACCCATAATAAGACTCCTCTTATTTATAGATGTGGTCAACCCTCCTTAACAATTAAGGAATTGGGTTTTATTTTAATTAATTAAATTCTTTTAATTAATTAAGCTCCTTAATCTTATTAGAGATAATTAATTAAATTCCTTTAACTAATTTTCCCTCCTAATCATATTAGGAATAAATGAGAGTACTTATATTAAATTAATTCCTAAACTCTTTTAGAAATTAAAATAATAATAATTGTAATAATATTAATAAGACTCCTCTTATTAATTTATATTTAATATTTCTAAAATATTAAATAATAAATATTAAGCTATTTAATTTATTCTATCACCATAGATTAAATTAAATATACTTAACATATTATTACGATTATGCCATTAACTTCTTAAATAATTATTCTTCCTTTTATGGTGTGACCCTTTAGGTTCTCCATATTAAACCGGTTGTGAATAAATCAATTAGAACAATTCTAATCTTATTTAAATAAATAAATTAAACTAATAATTTATTTAAATAAATAATATTTATTCTACAATAGGGATAAGTCTCCCTAGCGATCAACGACTTTTCAGATAATATAGATTTCAACATTAATCATAAAAGAACCTTTGAGTAAATAGTTACCGTACAATTCAATCCTTCCACCATACAATGTCCCAATTAAATATAAGACATGAAATTTCTGTCAAGTCTTATTTTATTTAATTATATGTATTTCTATCCTTAAATGCACAACTCCAAATAATGCAAATTAGAAACTCCTTTCTAATTTTATTCTGCCTTGGCCAAGGACTACTGGGTTGTCATTTATCGAATCACATAGGGCATTTCTCTTTTTTTACTAGAAGTGGTAGATTCTTTATTGATCATACATTATCTCCATGTACAACTTATTATACCCAAGCATACCCTTTGATATACCCTAAGGGTCTTAAGGAATAAGTCAAAGTATAACTCATCATACACAAGATACTATGATGATCTCAAGTCCAAGGATCACTTGTACTACTATCACTACAGGAATTCCTATTGACATGCAAGTAAAACTCCATTAGGTATTCCTTAGCGAGTCACGTTCAGTGAACTTATTCTCCAATAAGCACCTACATACTTGCTTTAGTGTCACCACACAAATGATCATGAGATCTATCATCCTCATCCAATGAGCAAGCAACGTATGTACCAATCTATCCGAATTCACTAATCCCCAATTTAGTAATCCAACGATTGGGAACTATTTTAGTTTTAGGCTTTCTAAGAATTTAGATCTCATTAGAATGATCATCATCATTATTCTAAAAGCATTGCTTAAAACTATGGGTTTATCACATATTATAAAACAGCATCATGTAGATAATTAAAAGCCTTCAATAAATAAATACTTTTTATTAATAAATGAATAAGATTGTTTACAAAGTATATGCTTTATCATCAAACATGATTGGCTTGTGTACATACTACTTTCAATCTCCCACTTGCACTAAAGCCAATCGCCATGGTATCTCATACCCTTCTTCTCTAAGTGACGACTATCCTGCTGTTGGATAAGCTTTAGTTAATGGATATGTAATATTGTTCTTGAGAGTTCACTATCTCTATAGTGATTTCCCATTTTTCAATGATTCTTATAATCAAATGAAAGTGCCACAACATATGTTTAGATCTAAGATGAGACTTAGGAACTATTCCTAGTTCTGTAATGAACTTTTCATCCAAATAATCAACTTGTAGCTTCATTTATAGCTATATACTTTGTCTTTATCACTAAACCAACAACTCTTTGTTGTTTGGAACCTTTCCAATTCACTGCACCACCGTTCAAGGTAACGATTTACCTTAAAGTGGATTTTCTGTCGTCTTGGTCCGTCTGAAAAACTTGAGTCTGTTAAGCCCTCTAGTTTTAATTCAGACCCACCATGTATTATGATCACATCCTTAGTGCCGGTTAAGTACTTTGAGATGTTTTTCACTGTCTCACAGTGAACTTCTCCAGAATATGACTGATCAACATCAGGTCGCGTATATTTCATTGCATACATGATTGTCACTCATGCGATCTCTCTTTTAGGAGTCTATGGGGACTATTAAGAGAGATACACTCCATGGATCATCAACATGAGACATCCCATGGAGTTTGCCATGCTAAACGACTTTAGCATCAAATGAATATACGTTCCTTGGGTTAAGCCGAGAATTCTTTTAAATCTATCTATATAGATTTGCATCCCCAATTAAGATACTCTTCCCAAATCATTCATGGAGGAATGTTTAGACAACTTTATCTTTATTGATTTTAGCATTGGCATGTCATTCCTTATCCGTATTATATCAACATATAATACCAGAAATGTCACGACACTCCCACTGACCCTTTTGTACACACTAGGTTCATTCTTGTTTTTTGATAAAATCAAACTCTTTTGATTATCATATCAAAATGAATGTTCCATTTTTGAGAAGATTGCTTCAATCCATTTCTCTAAGTGTCTACAACTCTTACCTCATCGTATGTAACTGGATCATCATCTTCTATGATACGTACCTCATCATCATCATCCATGATGAATCCATACCTCCTAGGTATCTTCGGTACTATTCCAGATTTACGATTCGGTTGTGGTACAATAGGTCTATCTATAGGTTCCTCTTATTTGACTTGTAGTATTTTGTGGTTCTTGAACTTTTCAAGATGTATTATTCTCTCACTAGCCCCTTCAATGATAAACACCTTTATCTTAGAAGGCAGCATGTTTCGCAACAAACACCTTTTGCTAAGTAGGATTATAGAACATATGCCCTAAACTTACTTTAGGATGTCCCACAAATCTATAATTGCTAAATCGTGTCCCAAACTTATCCTTTGAAACTGTTTCATATAAGTTGGACAACCCCTTATCTTAACATAATTAAGATTAGGAATCCTCCCTGTCCATAACTTTTATGGAGTCTTGGGGTCGGATTTTGAGGTTACCTTTTCGTAGATATGCAGCCATTTCTAGGACATTACCCCAGAAGGATACTGGAATATCGGTAAAATCATTATGGACCGCACCATGTCCAACAAGGTACGATTTTTCCATTCAGATACATCAATCAATTATTGCGTATCAGGATGTGTCCATTATGAGAAAACCATTTGAGATGATCTAAAAACTTATTGCACAAGTATTTATTCTTTGATCTAATCAAAGAATCTTAATACTTTGTCAATTTGTTTCATTTCTGAATTCTTTGAACCTTTCAAATAATTCACACTTGTATTTCAACAAATACACACATTCAACTCTTTGAATGATCATCTCCTTTTCTTATACTATTTTGTTCAATTTGAAAAATATATAAGTCAAGTATACAAAATCCATTAAGTACTATTTCAGTTCTATACAAAACATTATTATTTTAAATAGAACAACAATTGTTCTTAAATATAATACCAAAGATTTCATTGTCCAACAATAAAATAGAAATAATGTTTCCAACGAGAACTGAAATACAATAACAACTTATTGACTTAATAGACTTGCTTGTAGGCATTACTAAACTATAAGTTCATATGGCTAATGCAACAACCTTTGCTTCATTTTCCACACATAGGTTTACTTATATTTGTTTAGCTTTCTACTTCTACTTGGTCCCTTCATAAATCTATATTTATGATAACCAAAGTCGGTATCCAATACCCAAGTAGAACCTTGACTTAAAGAAAAATTTATTTTAAATCATGAACAAAATTGTATTTGTAACTGAAACTTCACTAAGCTTCTTTGGTTAGCCTCTGCAAGATGCTTCTTGCAATTTTCTTCCAGTGTCCAGGCTTATTGCATTGGAAGCAAACTCCTTTGCTATCCGTATCAGTTTTGTTCTTATTATCCTTTATTTTTTCCCTTTCTATTTACCTTCTTAGAATCGTTCTTCTTTTCAGAAGATCCTTTGGCCCCTACCAGTAAGACATGGTCTTTCTTGGTTGGAAAGTGACTCAACATTTTTCAACATGTTAAACAAATCAGCGAGGCTGATATCTAGCTCGTTCATATGAAAAATTCACAACAATTGTGAAAGGAGTCCGGAAGTGAGTGCAAGATCAAATCTTGGCTCAACTCTCCATCCATGACAAAACCCGTTGTCCTAATTGATCAATCAAATCGATTATGTTAAGGACTTTTATCTGTACCGTAGTGTCATCGGTCATTCTAGATCGGAAGAGCTCCTTAGATATCTGATATCTTTCAGTCCTACTTTCCTCACCCTCAACTACTTAATGTGCAGGAATATAGTAGGAGCATCCATAGTTTCATGCTGACGCTGAAGCTCGTTACTCATGGATGCGAGCATGATGCATTGAGCCAACTGTGCATCATCTTGCCACTTTCTAAAAGTAGCAATATCTTCCTCAGAGGCATTATCTGCAACCATTGCAGGGATAGGCGTATTAAGGACATAAGATAGCTTTTCAGCCGTGAGAACTATTCTCAATTCCTTAACCAATCCGTTTAATTCGGTCCGGTTAATTTAGCATCTAATATGCTACGCAATGATAGTAATTTAGACATTGTAAAATTCTGTAAATGAATTTGTAATTAACAACATTTTAACATACATTCTTTTATTAATTACCAAAATAATTTAGGTCTTGTTTTAAATTGGTATCTCCCACTATTTTCTTCAAACTATATTACCCTCGCTTATATAGTTCGGCAATATCTAATTAAAGATATGCTAGTGAGAATAAGGATCCCATTTCAAATGTATATAGCCTTGTGTGTGCACAACAAACTTTATATAAATAAATAGGTAGACAACTTTTGTCAATTACATCAACTATGTAACTCCTTGTATTTTGCCTCTTAAATCATAATGGTCAAGTGTGTGCACATCCGAACTAAAATGATTTAAGTTAAGTCAGACCCAGCATTTCCATATAAGTAAAGAGAAAACTACAGCCCTTGTGTGTGCACAACAAAGCAGTAATGTTCAATTCCTTATAAACATCATATGTAATAAAAACAACATCTTAAATATTTAATACTCGCCTTGTGTGTGCACAACAAACTCATATTAAATATTCAATACTCTATTGTTTCTATCATGCTAGAAGGCGACGTTCGATATTCCAAATATCTTTGAACGTTACAACTTAATATAAAATATTTGAGGAGTTTGCTATTAATTTGTCTCATCTTATTTAGCGCGCATGCACATATATATATAAAATACGCGTCATATTAATAAACATGCGAAGCATGTTTGCATAATATATAATATATATATAGTATAAGCATGCACATATAGAATACTATATTCTACCCGGATTGATTATGGACTTTTATTCTAGTTTGGTTCACTAGAGCCATCAAGTGAACCAAAAGGTCAAACTTAGGGGTGCAAGAATTAAATTTAAATATAACTATTACATTTAAGCCCGTGCTCCATTACAAACGGGTCTTCAAGCGCTCCTTGATCCTTGATCTCCAATTCTTCAAAATTAATTCTAACTATTCCTATTACAAAACTATTTAAAAAAAATAGAAACCTTGATCAGCAGTCAAGGGGAAATACATAGGAGAGAGATAGAATTTACATTAAGAAAAAATTAGAGAATACGAGGTACACAGACCCCATTTTAATAAAACCCATACATTCATGCATCCAACTAAAATAAAATCCAATCATATTGGTCAATAGTCCATAATTAATCCCATTTATTATCATACACATCACCATATGTAACAATAAATAACATTCATCTCATGAATAATTAACATTTAATATATATATTGATATCATTTAATGGACAAATTTAGTTAGTATAAAATCTAATTTTGAATTAAAATAAACTCCTTTATTTTAATCCAAATTTAAATCAAAATAAAACTATTTTATTTTAATTTATCCAATTTTGAATAAAATAAACTATTTTATTTTAATCAAAATCTTTAATCAAAATAAACTCCTTTATTTTAATTAATTATGGAATCCAATTCCAAGTATAAAAAAAAAATTATTAAAGGAAACACGGATTCTCTTTCCTATTCACAAATAAACTCTTTTATTTTGAATAATATGAAATCTTATTTCATATTTAAATAAACTCCTTTATTTAAGGAAATATGGATTCACTTTCCTATTCACAAATAAACTCCTTTATTTTGAATAATATGAAATCTTATTTCATATCTAAATAAACTCCTTTATTTAAGGAAAGATGGATTCACTTTCCAATTCACAAATAAACTCTTTTATTTGAATAATATGAAATCTTATTTCATATCTAAATAAACTCCTTTATTCAAGGAAACATGAAATCCAATTTCAACTCCAATTAGTTATCACGAAATCTAATTCCAACTCTAATTAGTAAGCATGAAATCTAATTTTAATATTAAAATAAACTTTTTATTTTAATTATAAAATTATTAAAATATTATATATATATATATATATAATATTACGGTAATATAATATATATTATATATATATAATATTTTACGGTAATCAAAGAAAACGTGATGCCCATCAATTTTTTTTTGTCAAAGAAATTCTACAGCAACTATAGCAACATGTTATAGTCACTTAAAACAGGATGTCTATATATGTTGGCAACAATATATATGATCATATATATATATATATTATATCCTAGTAACGTGTGACTCATCTTTCACACGGAAAAGGACAGCGCAAAAGTGAAAAACCGTTCGTCATTCCGCAACAGTTGCGAATTAAATAACAGTTGATTTTCGTTTTTTTTTATTTTGTTTAAATTTTATATAATAAAATTATGTCCAATTAAATTGTTCTAAACACATATCAATATATATATCAAATTAAACAATTAATAATTTACATAAAGGTTTGGCTCTGATGCCACTGTTAGGTTTGTAATATTCATGAACGCAATCAAATTGCACAAAATATGCGGAAACGTGGAAAATCAGAGTTTTATAAAATTTTACAAACCATAAACCCGGATCACCCTTTATGCACAATTATTAATTAAACGAAAAAGAAAGAATAAGAATCATACCCTTGAAGATCCGAGCTTCCTCAGGTACAAGTTCACCTCCAATCCTTTTCGCGTTCAACTTGAATCCACCGGGTTTGGTTCCTTCCTTTGATCAACGTTAGCCACCCAAGTGTTTGGCCTCTAGAGGTGATCCACCAAGGAAGAAGAAGAATTCAAGAAGATGGGTATTTGGCTCAAACCCTAGTTTCTATCTCTATAGAAAAAGGGGCGTACTCTCCAACAATTGGAATTACGTATGTTGTTAAAGTCAACAACCCCTTCACCCATAATAAGACTCCTCTTATTTATAGATGCGGTCAACCCTCCTTAACAATTAAGGAATTGAGTTTTATTTTAATTAATTAAATTCTTTTAATTAATTAAGCTCCTTAATCTTATTAGAGATAATTAATTAAATTTCTTTAACTAATTTTCCCTCCTAATCATATTAGGAATAAATGAGAGTACTTATATTAAATTAATTCCTAAACTCTTTTAGAAATTAAAATAATAATAATTGTAATAATATTAATAAGACTCCTCTTATTAATTTATATTTAATATTTCTAAAATATTAAATAATAAATATTAAGCTATTTAATTTATTCTATCACCATAGATTAAATTAAATATACTTAACATATTATTACGATTATGCCATTAACTTCTTAAATAATTATTCTTCCTTTTATGGTGTGACCCTTTAGGTTCTCCATATTAAACCGGTTGTGAATAAATCAATTAGAACAATTCTAATCTTATTTAAATAAATAAATTAAACTAATAATTTATTTAAATAAATAATATTTATTCTACAATAGGGATAAGCCTCCCTAGCGATCAACGACTTTTCAGATAATATAGATTTCAACATTAATCATAAAAGAACCTTTGAGTAAATAGTTACCGTACAATTCAATCCTTCCACCATACAATGTCCCAATTAAATATAAGACATGGAATTTCTGTCAAGTCTTATTTTATTTAATTATATGTATTTCGATCCTTAAATGCACAACTCCAAATAATGCAAATTAGAAACTCCTTTCTAATTTTATTCTGCCTTGGCCAAGGACTACTGGGTTGTCTCTTATCGAATCACATAGGGCATTTCTCTTCTTTTACTAGAAGTGGTAGATTCTTTATTGATCATACATTATCTCCATGTACAACTTATTATACCCAAGCATACCCTTTGATATACCCTAAGGGTCTTAAGGAATAAGTCAAAGTATAACTCATCATACACAAGATACTATGATGATCTCAAGTCCAAGGATCACTTGTACTACTATCACTACAGGAATTCCTATTGACATGCAAGTAAAACTCCATTAGGTATTCCTTTGCTAGTCACGTTCAGTGAACGTATTCTCCAATAAGCACCTACATACTTGCTTTAGTGTCTCCACACAAATGATCATGAGATCTATCATCCTCATCCAATGAGCAAGCAACGTATGTACCAATCTATCCGGATTCACTAATCCCCAATTTAGTAATCCAACGATTGGGAACTATTTTAGTTTTAGGCTTTCTAAGAATTTAGATTTCATTAGAATGATCATCATCATTATTCTAAAAGCATTGCTTAAAACTACGGGTTTCTCACATATTATAAAATAGCATCATGTAGATAATTAAAAGCCTTCAATAAATAAATACTTTTTATTAATAAATGAATAAGATTGTTTACAAAGTATATGCTTTATCATCAAACATGATTGGCTTGTGTGCATACTACTTTCATATACACCTTAGGTGGTGTTTGATAAAATTTAGTGTTAAGACCTGAATAGTTTAGACGTCTGAATAATATAGAGTATCTGAATAGAATTGTATCTGAATTAAAAAATGTTGTTTGATGATTACTTTTTTCAAAATGTCTGAATAAAAGTATTTTACCATTTTAACCTTCTACCCCCCATCCCCGCCGCCCCCCTCCCCGCCGGCCCTCCTCCCTCTCCACTACTCCGGCCGCCGCCCTTCCCCTCCCCTGCTCCGGCCCCCTCCCCTCCCCAGCCCCTCCCCTGCTCCGGCCCCCTCCCCTCCCCAGCCCCTCCCCTCCTCTGCTCCGGCCCCCTCCCCTCCTCCCCAGCCCCTCCCCTCCCCTCCCCTCCCCTCCCCTCCCCTCACCTCACCTCACCTCACCTCACCTCAAACTATATTTTCAAGATGGGGTCGGTGGTGGCGGTGGTGGTGGTAGATCTGGTAGTGGTGGTGATGGTGGTGGTGGTGGCGGTGGTGGCCGTGGCGACGGTGGTGGCGGCGGCACCGGTGGTGGTAAGATCTGGTAGTGGTGGTGGTGGATAGAAAAGGAAAATGATAATATTAATGAGGGTATTTTTGTCCAAAAAATAGCAACTCTCATTCAGACATGCCTCTTAATCCTACAGACTTGATTTTGTAGCTTAACCATTTAGAGGCATTAAGAGGTAAAAAAAAAAACAAACAACACACCGCCTCTGACCGAATCAGAGGCGGTCCATTCAGAGGCATTAAGAGCTAAACAAACACTACCTTAGTCAAATGGTGTAGTTGTAAGGAAAAAATCGTTCTTTACAAGAAATGGGTAATACCATGTTGAATGAATATCGTCTTCCAAAGTATTTCTAGGCTGAAGCTGTGGCAACATCATGTTACATTTAAAATAGAGTTTTATTAAGTCCTATTTTGCGCAAAACTCCCTATGAGCTTTATTATAAAAGAGCTCCAAAAATAAACTATTTTTTTGGGAGCAAATGTTTTATTGTAAATACTAAAGGACATTTATTGAAATTTGATCCCAAATCTGATGAAGGAATATTTCTTGGATACTCTCTTAATAGTAAAACATATAGAGTTTTTAACAAAAGAAGTCTAGTTGTGGAAGAATCAATGAATGTGACTTTTGTTGAAACTCAGCCACCACCAAAATATAAAGAGCTTGTTGAGAGTGATATTGCCATAGAAAATATTCTAAGAAATATGGAAGAAGCAAAACTAGATAATGCATATCCACCTATTGATGGAAATCCCCTTGAAAACCCAAATCCTCAGTTAAATGATTTACCCATGGAGTCTCACATTATTAAAAATCATCCCATAGAAAATGTAATTTATAATATTGATAAAGGGGTTATCACTAGATCACAAGCACATAATCTAGTTGGTCACTTATCCTTTTTGTCTCAAATTAAACCTAAAAAATAAAAGACGCCTTACTTGATGAAGACTGAATAATAGCTATGCAAGACGAACTTGAACAATTCACTAGAAACAAAGTATGGGAGTTAGTTCCACAACCCAAGGATGTTTCAATTATTGGAACTAGGTGGGTATTTCGTAATAAACTTGATGAAAGTGGAACTGTTGTACGTAACAAGACACGATTAGTTGCACAAGGATATAATCAAATGGAAGGTATTGACAATGATGAAACATATGCTCCTATTGTTAGAATTGAATCTATTCGTATGTTATTAGCTTTTGCATGTCATAAAAATTTTAAGCTGTTTCAAATGGATGTTAAATCTACTTTCTTAAATGGTGTTATAGAATATGAAGTTTTTGTTAAACAACCTCCTGACTTTGAAGATTTTAGTCATCCTAAATATATTTATAAATTACATACGTCTTTATATGGTTTAAAATAGGCCCCTAGATCTTGGTACTAAAGACTTAGTAAATTTTTGCTAAATAATGGTTTTAAACGAGGAACTGTTGATACCACTTTATTTACTACAAATAAGAATGATGATATTCTGGTAATTTAAATATACGTTGATGATATTATTTTTGGTTCTACTGACATTACTATGTGCAATGATTTTTCTGAAAGTATGAGTAAAGAATTTGAAATGAGTTTGATGGGAGAATTAAACTTTTTCCTTGGATTGCAAATCAAACAAGGAGAAAAAGGTATTCAGATATATCAATCTAAATACTGTAAAGAAATGATCAAGAAATTTAGCTTAGAATATGCAAAACCTCTAACACTCCTATGTCAACTACTGATAAATTAATTATTGATGAAAATGGAAAATCTGTTGACTCAAAGAAATACAGAAGAATGATCGGAAGTCTACTATACATAACTGCTAGTAGACCTGATATTATGTTTAATGTTTGTAAATGTGCCAGGTTTCAAACTAATCCTAAAGAATCTCACCTGACCGCAGTGAAAAGAATTTTTCGGTATCTTAATGGAACAACTGAATTAGGTCTATGGTATCCTCAGGATCAACCATTTAATCTCGTGTGTTTTTCAAATTCTGACTATGTAGGTCATCATGTCTGTCAAAAAAGTACCAGTGGTACCTGTCAGTTTCTAGGAGGATGTTTAGTTTCTTGGTTTTTCTAAGAAATAAAACTCGGTATCTATTTAAACCACCGAAGCTGAATATATTGCTGCTGCACGTTGCTATGCACAAATATTATGGATTAAACAGATCCTTGCTGATTATAACTTGAAATTTTTCTGTGTGTCAATTCTATGTGATAATACAAGTACTTTCAATCTTAGTAAAAATATAGTTTTGCATGCTAGGTCAAAGCATATAGACATTAGGCATCATTTTTTACGTGATCATGTTAATAACAGAATTAATAAGCTAGAACATATTGACACTGAATTAAATATAGCTGATATATTCACTAAACTACTGAGTTCGGAAAGATTTTGTAAATTACGAATTGAATTAGACATGTTAGATATTTCCTCTTGATTTTTTTAACTCATTTTATATTTGTATAACATTTAATTATATTATATATTATTTCTATATGTGTATATTATAATATTATATTTATAAAACTAATTTTTATCTTTATTTTATTACTAATTTTTAATGTTTAACATTTTTTTAGTTTATATGTATACACATATCAAGGGTTAAATCTGCACCCTTAAAATAATTACAAATCTAATGGTTAAAAATGACTAATCCGCGCCCTATCTATTGAACCAATTAGAATCAGTCATCAAGGGGCACACGGATTACCATCAGAGCTGCTAGATCAAAATAGAGATTCCATCTTAGCCGTTGGATCCATGTTTTTTAAAAAAAAACACAACTGTTCACCTTCAGATTAAATCAAAGCCTTTAATCTTAATTCACGTCAACTCTCCACCATTGGATCAACAAAGTAAGTCAAACTATATATATATATATAATTTTATTTTTTATTCATTTTTTACTCTCCTTTCTCTCTCTTCTCATCTCCCACATCTGATTCTCTCTCGCCTCTCGACTCACCGATCTCTGATTCTCTCATCTTCAAAATATCTGATTCTCTCTATCTCTTATTTCTCTCCGATTCTATATTTTCCATACTATATCAAAATATGAAGAAAATCGTATCTCACACTTTCAATATCTCAGATTCAGTTTTGATTTGTTCTGTCGATCTGGTTAGGGTTTTCAGTTGATTTCAACTGCTAAAGTTTCTTTTCTTCTTCTCGTCTAAATCGAAAGATCGTCAGATCTACGATTTGTATTTTTTTCGTTATATTCGTTTAACTTTTAGGGTTTTGACTCAAAATCATTTCTAATTCTGTTCTCGAATCCATTTTTCTTGCAAATTTTTTCGTAACAGTCCAGTTTTTAAATTACTCACCCGTTCAAATAATTGATTTAAATCTAAATCTTGTTATGTTTAGATCTGTGAAACTTTTGGTTTCCAACTTCTGACAAAAGATGATTTTTTTTGTTTAAACTACCATCGATTCATCACTTTTTTTGTTATCTTTCTTCGAAAAATTTCTAACAAACCCTCATATGTGAAATTTATATCTTAGGGATTCAATTTTTACTAAAACCCCCAAATTTTTAAACCCTAAAATCTTAACATTTTTTGGGTTCATTTCTCAAAAACCCTAATTTTTGTTCGTTAAATTCTTTTCTTCAGATTTATTTCTTATATTATATATATAAACTTATTTATATCTTTATGTATATATGTTATATACATATATTTTTTAACAGCTATATATATATATATGTGCCTTTTTGTATGTATTTATTAACTGTTGCTTGACCAAATGTGATTCTCTTCTTGAGAAAATGTTTACTGCTGTGTATACCATCTAGCTATGGTTGAACGATTTAAAATACTGCATATCTGCTAGACTACAATGGTATATTTTTTGCTTAAACTGCTCTCTCAGGTTAACCCTTTCATATTTCTATCAGTCTCTTTCATAATATACAATGTGTGGATACTGATGTCCACTATGTTTATTTTTTATTGTCTTATATATATTGTGTGGATACTGATGTCCACTGGGTTTATTTGATTGGCCTATATATATTTTGTGGATACTGATGTCCATTGGGTTTATTTATTGCACCAACTGTTACTTGCTCAATCTTTCTAAGATTTGCTATAAATGAAAAATTTTACATACTACCTGCCTATATGAATTTATTTTGCAATGTCAGTCCTTTTCTTCTAATACAATTCAGGTCTATCTCTTCTCTATCAAATAGTTCTCTGCCGTATTTTACCAAAGAATGTTTTAATGCCAAATACTCCTATATTCTTCTGAATTCGTTTGTAATATTTTTGAAATTGACTGAACTTATCCATGTTCAATATATGATATGTGGCTCACTTATGTGTTACTGTTTTTCTCTACCCTCTTAAATAAAAGTTTTAAAATTTTTTATCCACTTGACTGTTTAACTTAAATGTTTTCTGATGTTAACTATAGTTCTTCGAATGGTCATCTTACTTGTAACTTCATACACATATTTACTACCAAATCTTGACTGCCTATATTTAGTATAAGAGCTATCTTACCTGCAGCATATCATTGCATTACTTTCTACATTTCTCTATATAAGCTCATTCTCAGTATGTTGCATTCATTACTTAGCTTCATCTTCTCATCTATCTTCCCTACTTCTTTACTAATTATGTCTAACCTCTTTTCATCTAAACGTAAAACACTTCCTCTGCATTCTGAATTACAGTTTTCTAATGCTGTTCCTCATGTCACTACTGCATCTGCACAGGCCAAATATAGAGTTATGAGACATAATATGTGTCCAGTGAATGTAATTACCTTTCATAGTTTTCCAGATTTGTTCGAAAAGTTTAAAAATATTGGGTGGGATTGTTTGGTAACCTTCTATGATAAGTCTATTTATCCTGGTCTTATAGCTGAATTTTACTCTCATATGGAATTCTCTAAGGATTCTTTTGGTTTGATAAAAAGCATCACTACTTGCATTCAAGGACAAACATATATCATTGATGAACTGTTTCTTGTACATGCACTCCAATTGCATCCTTTTACTTTAGAATTGCCTAGGATTAGCTCTTATCTTTCCATCTGATATCTCTGTGGATGAATGCATGTTATTTAAGCACAACCTGTCTATTGTGACTGATCAAATGGTGCCTACTCTCTTATTTGATTTTCCTTGCAAAATGGTTTAGAGTTTCTTAATGCTGAGTGTCAATTTCTGGGTAAAATTCTTAGAAACAACTTCATGCCCGTCAGAGATGATAGGAAATTACTGCCCTTCGATTTGGAAATCATCAAGAGCATCTTGAATGAGTGCATGCCTTATAACTTGGCCTATTTTTTATTATCATCTTTTGAATTCTGCTTCCATAACAATTGCGTGGGCTTTGGTTTGTTGCTTACTCATATTTTTAATTACCTATGTGATGCCCCCAAATCCGGGTTACCTGACCCCCGAGTTTGGTGCTCACGATCCAACATATAAATAACATCTAACTACCCATTTAATTATGAATAATAACATACATTTCATTAACTGATATAGTTAATACATTACCCCAGGTTCTCTAACCTTAACATTACAAACATACCCTTAGATATACAAAAAAGGTTTACAAACACAACATTATAATAATGTTAAACATAACTATTACAACAAAACACCTTTGCCCTTGTTCTTCTCAGCACTTCCAGCCACTTCGTTCCTAGCTGAAATGTTTTATTTAGCAAGGGTAAGCAACAAATTTGCCCGCAAGTTAAGATATATAATGAATGTATAAGAATAAGAACAACAGACTATCTATTTGGATAGAATAACACCAAAGTTCGGGAAACTTTGAAATAACTGAACAATTTATTCTTCTCTAAACAATCTTCTCGCAACCTATGCAACACAATAATGAAAGAATACAATGCTTTCAAAGTTTCTACGACATTCTATTGAATAACAATTTAGAAATATTCTCCACAGTTTATATTGAATGATCTTAAATGACCTTGAAATTCTATTCTCGAGTAACTATCAAAGATTTACTTTGATATACCCAAATAACAAGATGAAAATATTTTCCAGAATTTATGCTGAGTGATCACAAAGGATCTAGAACTTCTCTTCTCGAGTAACTATCAAAATTTACTTTGATATACCAAGGTGTATCAGATAACCATAAAGATTAAATCATACCCCCCTAATAAGTATATAAAGTGATCAGCTTTATTATACCCTATATTATGCATAATACTTAAAAAGCGTGCAATGGTTGAATATATGACCAAAAATTTCCCTTTTATATAAAAAGGTTGTTCTTCTCAGTCTTATAATCAGAATTTGAATTATAACAACGAAATACGATGATTTCAATTTCTAATCACTTCACTTCTCTTCTCGAACCTATCAAGTTTGCATTATCAATCTAGCTAAAATAATTGGCATCGACCTGTCAATAATAATTGAGTTTTCTTCTCGAACCTATCAAGTTCTCACCAATGTTCGTCTAGCCAGAACAATTAGCTAAGACATTTCTCAACAAGTAATAAAGTGGTAGACCATGGGCATAGAACTATAGTTAACATCAGGAAACATTTAAGTTTAACAGTAAAGTGGATAAAAAATATTCAATAGTAACACATAAGTGAGCACCCAAGGAGACATATAGTAACATGCTCAACATATATCTCATAAACATTGGACCAACATAACATATATGTTACAGTTGACAGTTAACCACCATGTCTTGTGAGATCAACAAGGATAGATGGTACCATTATAAATAACATAATTTAAAATTGGGCAATAAAACATAAATATAACTTGACAGTTAAAGAATATAATAGGCGGCAAAGCCAGGCCAATTGTAAGAATAACATTATACTATTGGTGGCATAGCCAAACCGGTAGTATAATAATAAATTGCAAGAATTTAATTTTATCGTCTCAGTTGGTTAGAGCTTCGTGCTGATAACGTGTTATAAAACTTTAGCAAAGTATAAAGAGATACTCTTATAATTGCATATATTTAGAGAGAATAAGTAAGAGATAAAGAGAGAGAAACCTTCAGAAAAATTACTTATTCTTTCCTTCAGTATTCATTCCTTTATATAGGGAATGAAAAGGAAAAGGTTCATGGATTGAAGGAAAGAAGGAAGGAAAAAGGGGAGTCACGGGGAGGACGGAAAAAGGAGAGGGGGAGAGTACTCACGGGTTTCCTCCTCAGGAGGGAATCATATCATAACAATAAGCAATATATTAGGGAATTGTTATTAAGAATATTGATATTCTTACGTAAATATGGGACCCATTTATGTTAGAATTTGATTTTGTTTGGTTTGTGAATTTTAATTCTATGAGATTATCCTATTTAAATTATGAGTTTTTTTTAATTTTGGTATACACGATTTCCTAAATTAAAAAGGATTTGGAATTTCGAAATAATATCGGAATTGGGAGATTTTCATGGAGAAATAAAGGTTCGGTTTTTCTTCTTTCCCAAATCTAAGTTGGACTTGGTGTGTATATATATATATATATATATATATATATATATATATATATATATATATATATATATATTGAGTGTGTATATATATGGCATGCAAGTATAATAAGGAGTTCTTGTGTTTACGAAATTTAGGTAGAATTTGGAGTATACCACACACACACACACACACACACACACACACACATATATATATATATATATATTATATGAGAAGGATCTACATGGTGATCACCAATCCGAATTCAACTTGGGATAGCATCAGGGAGTATATATATATATATATATATATATATATATATATATATATATATATATATATATATATATATATATATATATATATGAAAAATGATCCATGGAAAACGTTAGTTCTAGACACTGTTTCAACTAACTGTTATCCAGTCGTCCAAAATTAGATCGAATGATTGAGATAAGGGCCCAGCCGCTAGAGGGAGTAGTAACAAATAATAATTTAATTAATTTTTTATGCTGGCCGCTAGAGGGAGTAGCGGCCAGTCAAAAATTAGATCGAATGGCTGAGATGAGGGCCCATCCGTTAGAGGGAGTAGCGGCCAACATTAAAAATTAATTAAATTAAGGGTGGTTTGGGGATTTGCCCTAGCCGTTAGAGTGAGTAGCGGCCAGATTGACTAAATCTTAGGACACAGATCTAACATTTTACTCCATTCCCATCCATATGCTAAACAACTACAGAAATTTAGCTTCGGAGAGAATTTGCTAGTTCTGAAGGTAAAAGAAATCACTTGTTTGTGCAATCAATTTTTGGTAAGTCTTCATGAACAGCTTTCATGCCTGCTACAAATAGATTTTTATCTAGCTCTTCTGAATCTTTTGCTAGTTTAGAATGTAGAAATGAATAGGAGTATGTTAATGATGGTGAAAGTAGTAATACAAAGGTAATGGTTTCTTATGTTGGTCAATTATTTTCTAAATTGGAAGAAGCTGAAATTTTTATAGATCCTATGCCCAAAAAAGTGGATTTGAGATTAGGATTGCTACGAGTCGTAAACATGTTCACAGTAATGATTTGACGTCAAGGTTATATGTATGTAAAAAAGCTGGTAGACCAACTGTTGTAAAGAATTCATTAGATGATGAATGTAATGAATGTGATAACGATAAGAAAACAAGACAACGAGACACAATTGGTCGAAGACTATGCAAATCTAGAATGTATGTTATCCACGGTAACAAAAAAGATAACTGGCGTATTTCGATTATTGAGTTGAATCATAATCATCATTTAGTGACACCTACTAAAGTAGATTTGATCGAGACACAAAGAAATATTACGCCGGTAGCAAGCAAATTAATTGACACATTAAATAAAGCGGGTGTTAACACCAAGTTTTGTCAGCTCGTCCAATCACCAAATCCACGAGCTTTAACCTGCATAGTAATGAAATCACACAAGAAGCTTGACGATTTGTGTTGTCGGGTGATAGCTCTGGTGTGAGAATGAGTACAGGCTGAATAAGGTTTAACTATGGAGGCTTTAGTATTTAGTGCTCAAAAGTGTATGAAATTTAAGTAGGCACACTTAGAAGGGGGGAGGGGGGTTGAATAAGTGTGGGAACAAACGGTGTCAAACTTTTGATTCAATAAAAATTCCTTTGGATATTCAATGCAGGAGGCTGGATTCTAAATCCTTATAGATTAAAATGTTAAGACAAGATGTTGAGTTGATGTGACACCCCCAAATCCGGGATACCTAACTCCCGAGTTTGGTGTTCACGATCCACAATATAAATAACATTTAACTACCCATAATATATATAGATAGTATCTTACATAATTTTTTATCAGAGTTTCATAATATATTACCCAGGTTTTCTAACCTTAACTTTACAAACATACCCTTTAGTTATACAAAAAAGGTTTACAATACAACATAATAAATATGTTCAACATAACTAATTTATAACTACGCCTTTTCCCTTGTCCTTTGCAGCACCTCCTGTAACTTCGTCCCTAGCTGAAAAATTTTATTTAGCAAGGGTGAGCAACTAATTTGCTCCGCAAGTTAAGACATACAATAAATGTATAAGAATTCAAAACAATAGTCTATCTATTTTGATAGAATGAAATCAAAGTTCGGGGAACTTTGAAATAGCTGAACAAATCGTTATTCAATAACAAGTTTTCTCGTATTCTATATAACACAATAATTCAATAATGAAAGAGTACAACGCTTTCAAAGTTTCTACGATATTCTAATGAATAATCAAGAATCAATTCTACTAAATAGCAAAGTGGAATGTTTTCCAGATTTATACTGAGCGATCACACAAGATCTTGAACATATTTTCTCGGGTAGATATCAAAGATTTACTTTGATAAATACTCAGGTGTATCAGATAACCATAAAGATTAAATCATACCCCTCTGCAAGTATAACAAGTGATCAGCTTATTATACCCTATATTATGCATAATACTCAAAACGCGCGCAAAGGTCGAATTCACGACCAACAAAATGTTCCCTTTATATAAAAGGTTGCTCTTCTCAGTCTTAGAATCAAAAGTTTTGATTTTACAACGAAATACTGGTATTTCAATTTTATTTACTTCTCGGTCGAGCCGAAATAATTGGCTTCGATCTGTCAATAATAATTGAATTCTCTTTTTAAACCTATCAAATTCAAACAAATGTTCGTCTATTTAGAATAATTAGCTAAGACATTTCTCAGTGTAATTTGACAATAAACAGTAATTATCTGTACTGTCAATTCTAACTTCTACAGATATGAATATCCAACAACAGTTATTCTACAAATATATATTTTTGAATCAGTAATTCAATTTGAATTATTAAGCATGCATTAACTGCGAATTATCAACAATAATTCCCTGGACGTGGCATAATTAGCAATAATTATCCACCAATAATAATTGAAGGAAATAACTCAAGGTTGAGTTAGGGAACTTGCCTCTTCTGCTGATTACAGCTACACAAAATACTTATCTTCTTTCGAAACACAAAATACTTATCGGTCTAACAATTAGCACAATAATCCACATAACACACAACACTGTAGTTCACAGTCAAACTTCTCCTAAACACATTACCACATAGCCACATTAGTGTTTATAACCTATATAAACACTTAACAAGTCAAACTAATTCAGTCTGGTTGGACTTCGGTCCATTCTCGGTGTTCTGGTCATCCTATTCGACAATTAACACATTTATCTGTCAATTATACTTGGTCTCTAAGCTTCAATATTAATTTAGATAAGTCAAATATCTTTAATAATATTTCTCGGAAGCTTTTACTAATTATCAAACAATTATTATAAGTTATAATAATTTTTCAAACACTTAAATCATTTTTAAATGATTTAATTATCAAATAATCTTACCATTATTAATATTTAATAATATCAACATGTTAATAACATACATTCCAAAATATTAAAGTTATCACCAATAACATAAAATATTTTTAAATCATCAATATTCTACTTAAATGATTTTTAAAATAATTAAAATTATTTTTAAATCATCACCATTAATATATAAATATTAATGAAATTATTATCCAAATATTAAAAGTCATTAATTATAACTTAAAATATTTTTAAATCATTTTTCTCATTTTTAAATGATTATTAATTCAATAAAATCATTTTTAAATCATTTATTTAATATAATAATTAAATAAATCAATCATCATTAATAGTAATTTATTAATGAAAATTCTCCAAAATATTGAAAATTATATTTTATAATTTAAAATATTTTCTAACACTTTATTCTCAATTAAAATAATTTTTAAATCATTAAAAATCATTTTTATCTTATTTATTTAATTTAATAATCAAATAAATCTAATATCATTAATATTAAATTATTAATGAAAATTCTCCAAAAATATTAAAAGTTACATTTTATAACTCAAAATACTTTTAAATACATAATTCTTATTTAAAATGATTTTTCATAATATTAAATTATTTTTCTCTAATTTATTTAATACACTAATTAAATAAATTAAATACCTTTAATATTTAAATAATTATAAATATTAAAGAAAAAATATTCCATTTGGTCAAAAATTATTTTTTATAATTTAAAATAATTTTTAAAACCATTTTTGGTAATTTTTAGAATTTATTTCTAATTTTTAATTAATTACCAGAAATTCTGAAAATAAAAATTAAATAAACCGTCGCTAAAGCCCTTTAGCGACACAAAGCGTCGCTGTTGGTGTTCTTGAGCTCAAGAACACTGACAGCTTCGTGTTTAAGGGTCATCGTTTGATCAGCTTTAATTCACAGCATGATCACGTTCTGGGCTAACTAAAAGTTTGTTGTTGTAGTATAAATGTAACACTACAATATCTAATCAACAATTTAGTCAAACAACATCACAACAAGGAGATCAAAGCCTCCAAAGATGCTGTCAGACCATTTCTGGGTTTTCCAGAAACCCAGAAAATTCGACCAGCCACTTTCATCCACAAATTATTCTATGTTCCCGTTCTCAAATGTCTCAATATTTGGTTCATAACTATAGTACTCATGACAAGGAACAAATAGAAATCAACAGATCATTTAACCAACATCCAAATCTCCAGATTTTATCCGGTCAATCTATGTCATAACAGTTGTTCTAACTGGTTCTGGGTTTTCCAGAAAGTTAAAGAACAGATCGGGTGGTCTACTTTGACCACCTTCCACGATTGATCTGAAGACGTTATAAGAGATATAAGGACCCAGATCTGTGGTATACATAACCAGCTACAAAATGGTTACAACAACAACAACATCATAAAACTCAATAAACTGACAGATCAAGAGGCCTAAACTCATTGTCAGACGCTGATTTCAATTTCTGGGCTTGCCCAGATTTTTGCTCAGTCAATCCCGGTCAACGGGTTTTGACCGTTAATAACTCCCGATCCAGACATCTAATGACACTGATTCAACTTGCAGAGTAAAGATCACATACAAGGCTACATGTAACATCGATTAAACAACAAAAACAACAACGGAACTAGAATCTGTGGCCCCTGACATTAGCTTGTCAGACCACAGATTTTGTTCAAGAACAGATTTTGAAAAACTCGATTTTATCAAACTTTGATGCTATGGATCTATGATGGATCATCATAGATCAACTAAAAACATATTCTAGCATGAATCTAAACACATAAACACAATTATTTCCTAAGCATACAAGATCAAAGTTGAGTTTGGGTTTATACCTCTCTTGTCCAAACTTTGATCTTGATTCTCCTTAATTGATTATGGTGATCTAAAGACTGAATTTGGGACTGGTATGCTAGCCAATTTGGGAGGTTCTTGTATGAGGGAGAGTTGGTGAGAGCTTTGATGAAAATTAAGCAAAATCATGAACTTTCTCTCTCCCAATCTCTTATATAATGCTTTGATTCAATGAATGCAATGTTGTGCTATCACAAGAGGCTGGTTTTGCTGAGATCTTGTGCCACCAAGTCAACATAGTTGGTGACCAACTCTTGATTTGGCAAGATTTTCAAGTAAGCTAATAAAATCTCCATAAAGGGCATTTTTGTCATTTACAATTTAAATTAAATGGTAAATATGAAATTTATACAAATCCTTAGGGTTTGGGACTTGGATTAGGGTTTAAGATTCGAACCCTTTAGGTATTAAAAATTCTATTTCCCACAATTTTCAAATTTAGGGTTTACAATTTAGAAAATAAAATTCCTAAAATGTAATAAGGTTTTCTAACTAGAGAATTAATATACAAAAATATAATTAGAACTTTCTAATCATATTTAAGTTTAATGAATCCATTAGGTCTACCAATTAGGATTAGGGTTTCCTAATTTAAGGTTTACAAATCCCCGATTTTTGAAATTAGGGTTTTTCTACAACACATTAGGGTTTTCTATAACTAATTAGGGTTTTCTATAACTGAGATTAGGGTTTCTAATCCCTTATCAGGGTTTAATATTATTAAACCTTATCCAATTAATTTTTGATCATTAAGGTCATACAGAACAAACACGAAATTATTAATACAATTATTTTAATTGTATTTTCGATCGAATCCCTATCCGAAAATTAGGGTTAGGGTTTCTAAAACTGTTAAACACAACTCTTCTCTATTTTATTAGTCAATATCTAAATTGACTCATTCTCGAGACTTGTCTCACAATTTCTCAGCACAATATTAACAGTCAATGTTAATATTAAAAAAAAAATTATTCGAAAATTTTGGATTAAAATAACTGGCGTATTTCGATTATTGAGTTGAATCACAATCATCATTTAGTGACACCTACCAAAGTAGATTTGATCGAGACACATAGAAATATTACGCCGGTAGCAAGCAAATTAATTGACACATTAAATAAAGCGGGTGTTAACACCAAGTTTTGTCAGCTCGTCCAATCACCAAATCCACGAGCTTTAACCTGCACAATAACGAAATCACACAAGAAGCTTGACGATTTGTGTTGTCGGGTGATAGCTCTGGTGTGAGAATGAGTACAGGCTGAACAAGGTTTAACTATGGAGGCTTTAGTATTTAGTGCTCAAAAGTGTATGAAATTTAAGTAGGCACACTTAGAAGGGGGGAGGGGGGTTGAATAAGTGTGGGAACAAACGGTGTCAAACTTTTGATTCAATAAAAATTCCTTTGGATATTCAATGCAGGAGGCTGGATTCTAAATCCTTATAGATTAAAATGTTAAGACAAGATGTTGAGTTGATGTAAGACTTTCCAAAATGCTTAATTTAGAGACTTAGCCTTTTTCAGAATGTGATTATGTGAATTTTTTTTGCTAAACTAGTTTTGTAAATTTATAGATATAGAATGCAGGCAGCTGGATAGTTAGCAGAATGATGAGATAATTTACCACAATAAACAATCACATGAATACAAGGAATTTTTACTGTGGTTCAACCCCTATCCTCTATTTTAGTAGCCTAATCCACGTCCAATACCAACTAGTATTGGAGACTCTCTTTATTAATTAACTTTGTTTACAATTAAACCCCTTTACAAGACAAGTTTCACAACCTTTGAGTACTTATACTCCTCGAGCACCTTTGCTCCCCGTGCACCTATGCACCCTTAAGCACCTATATTTCTTTGAACTTGCTTTTAAAACCCCTAATCCAACCCGAATTAGAAACCTTAGACTAACAACTTAGTATACCACATGTTTAGAGAATTAATCAAATATATGACAACAAAATAAACTATGATCAAATCAATATTAATTATTTCAACAATTCAAGGCTCAACTAGAATGTAATGATCAAAGTATAAAAGATAAAGATATCACCGATTTAAGCTCAAGGAAGAAAGCTAAAAATTTAACAGAGGACGTTTAATGCACAACAACTTTAAACAATTCTTCACCGTGGAATAGATTAACAATCTTTTGAAGTATATGTGAAGAAAGATTAAAATCAGAGTGTATATAATATTTCTTTTTAAAGAATATTCTAATTTCTCTTTTCCTCTACTCTTTTGTGATAACCCCTGCCAGCCCCTTTTATAATGAAAACATTTGTTAGATCGGTAGAAAGTAATAGAAGCAATATTCTGTATATCCGTTGCAAATCAGAACAGAAAAGAACTTGATATCCTAGCAATCACACACATACCCGTTGTTGATTTATTTAGCCGTTGGAAGACCGACTAGGATTAAGCCCAATGATATTTAATTGAAATACCGAACATCAGTCATGCCAGTCACATTAATTGATTACCCAACCATTAATTTTTAACCAATCATTTTACCAATAGAATATTCAAAAATATTTTTCCAAACTAATTTATTTTATTTAAGTTAATACTATAAAGCATGTGTCTTGCTTGTAATCAGGTAATTAATTAGCCAGCCATGATAAAGAAACGTTACAATCACCGAGTCAGCTACTGACACCCATGTTACTATACTTTAAGTCCCAATTGATTCTTACAAAAATAATACCATAATTTAGGCAGAATCAATTAATGGCTTCAGATTTATAGGGATAATCCAAAAAGAATTTCAATCACTGATTTAAATATATAAAATGTTAACCAACCTTAATTAGAATAACTCTTCCGAGTTTATTTTAGATTCCCTTTTAATTTGTTCCATAAATTAACCACTTCCATAATTAATTTCATGCAATTCAAAAATATTTCCATATTCATTTTGAAACTCCAAATAATTTGTTCCATAATTAATTACTTTCATGATTATGGCAAACCCAATAATGAAAAACCATATCCCAAAATTTATGGAGACAATATTGGTTAGAGATATGAAAGATAATGAATCTTTTAAAACTCATTTACTAACCAACTCCATAAATTATGGGAAGTATCAATATTTAAAAAATATTTCCATATTTATTTTGAAATCCCAATCTATTTATATATTACTTCCATGATTATGGAAAACCCCATATCCTAATATTTATGGAAACAATCTTGGTTAAAGATATGAAAGATAATGATCTTTTTAAAACTTATTTACTAACCAACTCCATCAATTTTGGAAGTATCAATGAAAAAAAAAACAGATTTCCATATTTATTTTGAAATCCCAATTTATTTAGATTTTCCCTCACTAACTAGCTTTCCAAAAATTACTCCAATTAATTGATCCATTATAATTTATTCTGAAGATATGAAAATTTGATTTGCTTAATCAATTTTAAGGAAAGTTCAATAAATTAATAAATCATTGAATAAATAATGAATAACTCAATCCCAAGATATATGGTATAGATTTATATAAAGAATCAAACTCTATTTTAAATTAATTCCTTTAATTATAGGAATGTTGTGAGATCCAAAATTTTATGAATAAATATTTAATTTTCTCAAAATATTTTTTTATATTATGGTGTGAATTTGAGATAATGTTATAGTTGTGGGTAATATTTATAAATTTTGAAAAATAAATAAGTGGTTATAAAATATTCAATTGGTCGGGGAATATTTTTTTTATCGGGGAATATCAGTACGACGACACAATCATTGGTGGACCCCACAATGGAATTATTGTCAGAATGAGAAAACGACAGAAATATCTTTTATGAAAATAACGGCGGAAGTTTTAACGTTAACTGTTGAACTATCTGGTAGTAAAAGTACAGTAATACACATGGTTGCATAGTAGCACACGATATTGATTATTGGTGCTTATGTGAGAAGTCACTCAGTTTTACTCAATAATTATTACAGTAATTATTGTTTAATATTTTATTGGTTCAATAATTGCTGCGTTGATATTTTATATTATTGTTGTTTCAATAATTGTCACAGCACAGTATTTCCCATTATCAAATCAATAATTTATATTATTTGAATAATATTATTAGATAGCTTTATTGGCAATGTCTAAAAAGTTCTGTCAAGGAGAGGTTTGGTCACCTAATTGCACGCCAGTAAGGAGAAATCCTTATCGGAAAGCCTCCTATTTCCTGGGTGCTGACTGGTTGTCATTGTTGCGATTCTGTAATATTATTTGTGAATAATTAATTATTAATTTATATGATAATGAAATATTTATTTGATGCGGATATAAATGATGAATTTATTTATGTGGTTATAAATGAAGGAATTAATGTTGAGGTATTTTATCAGTATTTTGTCAGATTGGAGGTAATAAAAACTCTAATCGGTGTTTTTAAAGCTCTATTGCGTGAGTTATAATTTTAATCCGACCGTTGGATCATTGTGATTTTTGGATATGTTATGCATATATAAGTGGAGTATATGTCCACAAATTTTGAACCGTTACAAATTAGCGTATGATTTGTTATGAATTTTAAGAGGTGTTGAAAATCATCCGTTTGATTTCGGATATTTTCTATCTGGAATTTGGAAAAACTTTCATATGCAAAGTTGTAGAGAATTCGATTTCGCGTGGAATGGACATAAAATTCGTATTTTTCTGATAAAAGGGCTATTTATTATGAATTACTGAAGTTTCTGAAAATAAAATGATTTTTATTAAAATTGGGTGGGACCCACTTTTGGTTTGTGTTGAATACATGTGATGATTTTGGGTGGGCCCCACTGTGGTGGCTGAGATTTTGGTCTAGCTTGGCATGCGTGGAAGAAAAATAAAAATAATATTATTTTATTATTTTAGTCTCCTATGACGTTCTAGCATTTTCCTATAAATAGACGCTTAAGTTAGAATTGAAAATCACACCAGAAACAAGTTTTTTCTCTCTCTATATTATCGAGCGTATTTTTGTGAGTATTTAGATACTTTGAGAGTTGCTATTCAGTACAAGTTTCCTTCGGCTTTACATCCGATATTTCGATCAGAACTACTGTTATTTTGAGGTAAGGGATGTTATTTTTTCGTAAATAATATTATTTTCTTCAATATCATTATGCTGAAATATTGATATAAATTTTATTGTGGAATTTCTACCTTTTTATGTCGGGGTTACTATTCACGTATACGGCACTATTCACGTATACGTCACTATTCACAAATACGGCACTATTCACCAAAAAAATGAAATTTTCTCTTTTTCGTCCCAGATGTCTATTATGGTTACTATCATTGATTGTATCCATGTTTTGATCTTCATTCTATACTCGTTTTGTTAAAATTTTGGCTTCTATACTCCATGAAATTAGTTGAATATCTTTGATATTTGCGCTTCATCCAGTATCTTTTCATGGAAATATTATTCTGAGCATTCTTGATAAGTTTGAATTTTTTCATGCCGGAGTACTATTCACGGGGTTACTATTCCCGAAGTACTATTCACGGGTTTACTATTCCTGAAATATTATTCACGGGGTACTATATTCATGATAAAAATTGATTTTTTTCGGTCCAAATTATTTTTGGTACAATATTATTCTTGAATTTTACTCCACAAAGCAGTATCATGTTGACAATTTGGATGTTATTGATTTCTAGATAAATTAAATTATAAATCTTTAAAAATTTATCCTTGAACTTGTTTTATTGAATTATTATGTCATTGTCATCATCCTCATGCTTATATTGTTATGAAAGTTATCTTTTGCCCGTAGGCATAGATGGAATTGGTATGATTATGACCAGGGATTATTCGGTATAATCATGACCATAATGTTATAAATGATGTGATAAAAGACCTCATTGGCCCATAGTGCATTGATGAACATTTTTTAGTATAATTATGATCATGGATTCTTTTCGGCCAAGGGTACAAAAATGAATTGTTTTATGGCATGATTATGACCATTGATGAAAACATGATTATCTTTGGCCCATAGTGCAAGTATAATTCGTGGTCGTGATACTAAAGAATATCCTTGGCCCGTAGTGCAGGGATGATTCGATGATGTGAATTATTTATTAAGCTGAGTCTCAGCAATAAAATTAATGATAAATCTTTTAAATCATAGAAGATAGTAGATTTTATGCTCTACTTGACTCTTCTAATGGATTGCTTTTCCGCTGCAGTTGTTGATCTAAAACTTGTTGTCTATTATATTCTATCAGTTGTTATACTGTTGAAGGCTAAGGAAAATTTATTCTGCATTATCTTAGTCATAATATTTCTTACTAGGCTAGTTGAGCTCACCCTTTCTTTCAATGTTCTCTTCAGGAAGTGAGATTATAGCCGAGACTAGTCGGGGAATGAAATGACCGGTCCAGATGGTTGCATTAGTAGTCCTCACTATTCTGTGAAATAATGTGATAATAAATATATTGAGGACTTACTTTGAGTTTGAATACTGTCTGGAAGACAATATTTGTATTAAAACTCACAACTCATGTTGTATATTTAAGTTTGTATTTGTATCCTGCACCATGTATTTGGCGACTCAGAATGGGTGATGTATACCTATTTTGGGGTCATCACAAATGTTTCAAAATTAGCTTTTCAAAAATTACTCCAATTAATTAATATTTGATCCTTATTAATTTTGAAAGCTTAATTAAATATTTTCATAATTAATCTTTAATTAATCATTTTAATTTATTCCACAATTAATTAATGATGCAATGCAATGTAAATCCTAGAGCATTGATTGAGAAATAATTAAAGCTAGGATCTTACATTTATTTCCTAATGGCTCAAACAATTCTTCAAGCCTTCATGTCTTCAATCCTTTAACTAAATCAAAGCTTCAAGAATTCTTTTAATATATCCTGTAAATGCATGAGTAAACATTTTAGTACAATAGGAAAGTCATCATCAAAACCTAAGGTTGGAATATGACCAAGTCAATAGTGTATTACCTGTTAATTGTAGTTAAGCCTTGTATTTATAGTTGATCTCATCACCTTAACAGCTGATACCCGAATTGTAATAGGACTCCTAAACATGGTAGTTACCTATGTTTGGGTCAAACTCAATCTCGTTAAAAGGAGGAAGTTGGATATAATCCTAACACCTAACTTTGGAGTTGATATTTAAATGTGGTTAGGATTAGAATCCTTAGACATTCAAACTCGTTATCACACCGGATACCATACGAGGAATTACCGTCCATATGGGCCCAAGTCTCCCAAACACCATCAAGAAGATCTGGACTTCGGCCCGAAAGGCTTGTTCGCCCGACCTCGAACACCATCAATGCACTTACTGGCTTTGATCCATTGGGCTCGATAGATTCTTCATAGATACAGCCTTCGACCCATAAGGGGGTCGACAGATCACACCCAAACATTTCCCCCTGTCTCTTGTTATAAAAAATTTATAATGAGAGACTTAAAGTGAATAAATCTGGAATCCAAATAATCCTTTCAAACAGCACATGATACCCAAGAAACGAGAGCCACATGTCACCATTAGTCACCTTAGGGATTCATGACACACCAAAATATAAAAACCCTCACCCAACAAATGACCGTCACACTTTCCAGAACTTTTCTCTCTTAGATTTCTCTGCAACTTCATTTTCGGTGAAACACCACACTCACCAGTCTTCTCCGATCAAATCTTTCCTCCCACCAACCATCACATTTCTACCATTCAAGCTTCAATGGTAGATTCTAGCCTCCCATCCACCTCAAATACGAAGCAAAATCCTGTTATCGACATCATTCCCAAACCCAACACCATTATCGCCACAGATTTGGTTCCGGGCGATTTACCGGTGCCTCCGTTTGACGTTCTTACCCCTTCATCATCTACGGCCACCAACCATATAGAAACAAGAATACGAACCATCTATTCATCAGAGGGTGATTTCTCCCATATAAACAGCAAATCCTCCATTCTCCCCTCCTAGATTTCTGACATTCGAACCCTATTCAACATCCCGAAGGAATACAAACTTTGGGTGCTAGAAGCAAATGAAAGAATATATTGGCACCCCAAAGGTGAATGGGTCGCTATCCCACTCTGGGCCTTGAAGTATGGGGTTCGGTTCCTGTTGCCTCTTTTTCAGTTCTGATAAAAGAGATCTAACTCATGCAAGCATACACGTGTCAACAAGTAATACAGAGTAAGTAGAGTATCGATCCCACAAAAAAAGTTGTCAAATTTAAACTACTATGCATCAATTAAATCACTATATTTATATGCTTAAACTAATGACTATATTGGTGAATTAATCTAATTGCAAATAACAACTAAAACAAGAATAATAATGAAATAACCCAAATTTGGAAATAATGGGATCCTAACTTCATTTAATATTTCATCTAATTACCACTATCATGCAAGAATTGTTCACATATCACAGGAAAGTAGCCAAGAACACTAATAGAGTCATATCCATTTATCAATGAACTATGACCTACTTACACAACATCCACAAATGATAGACTCCATGTAATCATCAATATAACCAAAATCACTATATGTCTATGTGAAATTACGATCATATTGAATTTAAGTACAAGCCCTTATTTTAACTCATACAGTGAAATAATATAAGTCTATCTGGTTCACAAAATACACAAGCCATATAAAATAGCCCCATATTCGTTTGCTATCATGATTACAATACATACTCACATGTTTAATGTCAATTCCATACAAGTACTGAGATGAATGGTGATCAAGCATTCATACATGTAAAACAATCATAATAGAAATCCAATATGATATGTAAAACAGCCCTAGCAATCAAGCATTCAATTAAACTACATAATAAAATCTGTTAGAATCCAATAATGGAGTTTAGTTCATGACTGAACCAAAAGCCATTATGGATCAAAGCTAAATATGATTAATAAGTAAACAATTGAAAGATGAAGGATAAAAATGATCAACCCAATTGTTGATTATAAACCAATGTTAACATTCGAATCGTCATATAAATCCATCAAAATAATAATAATAATCCACAATGATAGAGAATCCCAAGAAGAATTAGAAAAGTAGGCGTTTTAGCTTTGTTCTACGTTGGAATCTCCCTCACGGTGTAAACCCTAGTTACTACGATTAAAATACGTCAAAAGTTGCCAAGATTATTTCAGACACCTGTCAGATATCGTTTTTAATCCATTCCAACCATTTTAATTAAAAATTAAAATAAAACAAATCAGCAGCTTCAGCCATCGCGCGCGATTGCATGCCCCTCCAGTGTATTCCTTGCGCGGGCGCGCGACTTGCAGTAGGTAAAGTTGTCTGGCTGGGTATTCATGTGGGAGCGTGTCCCCATACTTGTCCTGTCGCGCGGCTTGCAGTCTGTGTCTACTTTACTATTTCTGAGTTTGGTTCTGCATTGTTCCTGCTTCTACTGAAGTGTTATGCTGTTCATCCTTGTTATGCTTGGTTTCCTTGCTCCACTAGATCCTCACGCCATGCCTCCATTAGCCTCATGCCATAAATACCACCAAATTAGGCCATTTTCTGCACTTTTTCACCAAAAGGAGTTTTAAGTAAATGCAATGCAAAATAACATGAAATGCAACTAAAAACACACTAAAATGTACTTGAGATGGGCGTAGTTCGTGTGAATTAGTATTCAATAAGTAGGTATAAATTCCACATATCAAATACCCCCAAACTTGAACTATTGCTTTCCCTCAAGCAATGTATACTAATGAAGAATGAAAATGCAGCTACAAAACTATACAACTAAGCTATGATGTAAACTAGTCTCACATAGTTCCAGCCATAACAGAATTTCAGTCCAAATTGACTCAGTGAATTATCCAGATTCAAGGATACAATTTCAAACCAAACTATAGGCATAATATCCTACACTCAGATAATTCATATATGCTATAGAGATGCTGTATGTGTGTGTGGTGTTCACCAAAACTTGACTTAAGCAAAGAATACACATGTTACACTACTCAAGACAGAAAATTATAGTCTAAATCAAGACTCATGTATAATCATGTAACATAGACTATTTCAACATATCAACACAAACTAAGGTTCAATAATGGGTTTAACTGCTTTATTGCTACTCACGAAGGCGATTTTCGCTCTTTCCCGCGGTGTTTATTGCTAACTTTCTTTTCTTTTTCTCTCTTTTTTTTATATGACTGTGCAATGTCTTATTCCCTTAGGCAACACTGCTACCCCTTAGCGAGCTTTCAACCAATGACTCCCAGACTATGAAAGACCTTAGGGAGCTAGGTGTAAAGACAATCCCCTCGGGCGTACTTACTCAAGTAGCCAGGGCCCCGAAATAAGACTAGCCACGTTATTGCTATTTGATTTTGTTTTTTTATACATAGCATACCCATGTTTTCCACAAAGTTTGAATATCAATGTTTCATACAGTCTAGGATCACATTCCACAAATTTCTCTTTTTAAAACTACATTTTCTATCGAACAATGCAACACATACTTCTTATACCTACAAGTGATTATGAACACATTAGTGCAAACCGAAAGCATTTAAACAGCAACATGAATTTTATCATGTAAAACATTATATCTCAGCTCATGTTATCCACAATACTCACGAATCTTTCAAAATTCACTATCATCATTGGCTAGACAAAAATTCTATAAAGCTAAACATTGTGAGACATGAAACTAAAACATGCTAACACAAGTAATAATAACTAAAAATTAAAAATTTTCTGCAAAATTTTATCTAACACATAAACATACAAAATTAAAACTAAACATACACAAACTAAATGAAACTATACTAATCATATAACAACTATATGAAACTACCCTATAACCCCAATACCCCCAAACTTATCATATTCAATGCCTCATTGAATGAAGGTAAAGGGTACAAGAAACTCCCCTAATGATCGACTGTACCACCTTCCTCGGGTGGTGAGTCTGGTGTTGGATATGGCACTGCTGTCCCAAACTGAGGCCACTCGAGCATTGTTCCCTGCTGTGCAAAAGCCTCGGCCAAGGCCCTCTTGAGTCCCGTAGCAAACGCTCCAAAATTATCGTACATGGCATCTACTTTGAGCTCCAACCTTCAGAACTGGCAATCACCATAAGGAGCATGTGGTCGTGTCGATGGGCCTACCTCATCTGTCTGAGAGAACTGCTGAGATGGCTCTGGGAATGTGGGCTGGAGAATAAATCCTCGTTCGCGCGTGTGTGGCTCACCAGCTGCCCAGTCCTCAAATTTTGCAATGGTGGCATGAGTTATGTCTTGGCTCGGGTATTACATTTATTCATTGCCCCAGTTGCATCCCTGATGAGCACATAACATGGCTACCACTGATGCGTGTGGAATGCTCCCCGTGGTAATTCCCCTCAAATACTTCAAAATATTTTAATGAATCAAATGACCGACGTCAATATACTTGCCCGTAATTATACCCCATAAAATTATGGTCCTTTCCACCGTGATCTCATGCTAATGAGACGAGGGCAATAGTTTGGCACATATGAACAAATTCCATGCCTTGGCATATCAATTCAATGCGGCTACTGGGAATATGCGAGGCTGGTTCGTGCCGACTTTGTAAGTCTACTTCGTGCTTGGCACGCACAATTCAGCAATAACAAGCTCCAAGTTTGTTGCCATATGTGATCCTGTGATCCAATTGGCATCCCCTGTTGGTGGTTTCTCAGTGAGTCAAAAAATGGTTCTGATGGCGGTGGGTCTGTAGTCTATCTCGACACCTCGAACCATAGCGATAACGTTCATGGTGACTTTGGCATTGGCATAAAACTCTCGGACTATGCTCATCAGAATTGGCGTGGGAGTGGCAGTGAATCCAACCCATCCCCGTTCGTGAATTATGACACACAACTGACCATCTTGCCCCTCCGGTTTGAAACCGCGCTCCTTGACAAACGTCTTTGCCATAATTCTGTAATACTCCTGTTGGGCTGCCAAATTCAGGAACTTACTGTGATCAACCACATCCTCTCCTTGGCTACCAGAGGAAGATAAAGAAGAAGATGAAGCGGAGTTAGCTCTTTTTAGACCCATATACTTTGAAATAATGCAGCTTATTTTTGACTGAGAATGATTGAAGGCTTATGAATTGATAACCCCCACACTCGTTTCTGTAAACCCAAATCAGGAACCCTAGCTTTATATCAGTGGATGAGAGCGTGGGTTTGAGCTTTGAAAGTTGAGAGAATCGTGGAGATGCGATTGAGAGATGTACAGCTTCAATTTGTAACTGATAGAGAGATAGAGACGTGAGTTATAAAAAGACACTTTAATTGTGCTTCTGTTTGCATTTTAAATGAGAGTCCAATTGATCTCCATCATGTTTTTAAAATTAAAATTTTTTCCACGTCTGATGTCGCGCGCGGCTGCGCGGGTGTTCAATGCGTTGGGCGCGCGGGTGTGAATTATGCTCCGATTGGCTTGACGCGCGGGCGCGCGCAGTATACTGCCTTTCTTGCGCGGTCGCACGTTCTTGATATCTGCATTGCTAATGTTCAATTCCACTCTGTATATAGTGATGTCTTCAATCGCAGATACCTATATAGACTTTAATGTGCACTATTAGGGCATGGATTAATGACCATATAAACTCTATACTCTTTCACATATTATCAAAGAAAATTCTGCTACAAACTTAACCATGCAAAGCTGCCAAACAATCAATAATGACATGAGATGAAACAACTAAAACAATCTAAACTGAAATCAATAAAAAGAAAATAGAGATAGAAACAATGGGTTGCCTCCCATCAAGCGATAAGTTATAGTCAATTAGCTTGATTGTCTCTGAATCTCATGTTGAAGATAAAATTGAGGTGATTTTCTTTCTATCCACCTCACCACCAGAATAACGCTTCAATCTCTGTCCATTCGTCTTAAGATGCTTGCCCGGTAACTTATCACATATTGCAATGGTTCCATACTGTGAAGTGATATCCAGATATTGAGCGAATTCATTTAATTCCTCATCCTCAACATCTGAATTTTTAGCAATGATACTTCTTAATGGTTCACAATCTACTATACTCTGTACTTCATCATTTCGAACCCGATTCACCACATTAACCTGGAAGCATTCTTCTTCATCTGTTGGAAACTTCATTTCCTTAAAGACGTTAAAGGTAACCTCTTGATCATGTACATGCATAGTGAGTTCCCCTTTTTGCACGTCTATCAAAGTCCTTCCTGTAGCTAAGAATGGTCTCCCCTGTATGATCGGTATACTCTTCTCTTCCTCGAAATCCAAAATAATGAAGTCAGCTGGAAAGATAAATTTATCTATTTTCACCAATATATCTTCAATAATTCCTCATGGATACGTGATGGATCTGTCAGCTAGCTGCAAAGAAATATTTGTCGGCATTGGTGCTGGCAATCCCAACTGATTGAACACTGACAAGGGCATCAGATTAATACTTGCCCCAAGATCACAAAAACACTTTTCGAAGTTTATCTTCCCAATCGTGCATGGAACTGTGAAACTGCCTGGATCTTTCAGCTTTGGAGGTAGTTTACGCTGAAGCACTGCCCTGCATTCCTCTGTCAAGGCCACTATCTCAAACTCATCTAGTCTTCTCTTCCTTGACAATATACCCTTCATAAACTTTGCATAGCTTGGCATTTGCTCCAATGCCTTGGCGAACGGTATGTTGATCTGCAGCTTTTTGAATACCTCCAAGAACTTGCTGAACTATTTATCTTCCCTCAGCTTATTTAATCTTTGCGGATATGGTACTTGAGGGTGAATTGGTGGCACTGAAATCTTGAGCTTCTCCTCTGAACTTGCTTTATCTTTCTTTTCCTGTTGAACCACAGAATTTTCCAGATTTTCTCCCTCAGCATTCACCTGCTCTGCCTCACGAGGCCGCTCGACCTCCCTTTGTAACTTAGGCGCGGGCGCGCGACTTGCAGTGTCTGCAAGATTTTTCCCAGATCTCAATGTAATCGATTGACATTGTTCCTTCCCGTTTCTTCTTGGATTTGTCTCTGTGTTACTTGGCAAAGAACCTTGAGGTCTGTTGTTAAGCATGCTCTCCATCTGACTCATTTAAGTCTCCAGATTCTTGAAAGCCACTACTTGGCTTTTGATCATAACCTCCGTGTTTGCCATGTATTTCAACATCATCTCCTCAATTTCTAATTTATTTTCTGGTTGTGGTGCAGCAGGAGTGTGATGTTGTTATTGTTGAGAAAATCCCGGTGGAAACGGTGGTTTAGATGAAAACTGTGGCTGAGATGACTGTGGCTGAAACTGTTGGTTCGGCTGAAACTGATTCTACTGATTTCCTTGGTTATTTGACCAACTAAAGTTTGGATGATTTCAGTTGTTAGGGTGGTATGTGTTCTAAAACAACCCTTGATCTTTCCTGTAATTTCCCACATACTGTATTGACTCCGAGCTGATAGCACATTGATCCGTCGAGTGTGACCCCGCACAAATCTCACATACGAAGGCAACTAGTTTCGTCCTTCTTTCTGCCAAAGTATCTATCTTCTTTGCCATGGCCGCCATCTGTGCCGACAACTGGGTAAAAGCATCTACCTCCAACACACCTGCAACCTTGGGATGTGGCATCCGAGATGTAGGATTCTGGTAATCATTTGCAGCCATAGTCTCAATAAGTGTATAGGCCTCGTCATAGCTCTTTGCCCATAAAGCCCCTCCTGCAACTGCATCCACAATAGGTCTCGAATGCCATCCCAATCCATTGTAAAATGAGATGATCACCATCCAATCTGGCATACCGTGATGCAGACACTTCCTCAGCATCTCTTTATATCTCTCCCATGCCTCATATAAGGACTCGCCCTGCTGTTTCTCAAACTGAGAGATATCCGTCCTCATCTTTGCAGTCTTAGCCATTGGGAAGTATTTGGCTAAAAATTTCTATGCTAAATCCTTCCATGTAGTGACTGACCCTGACGACAAAGAAAGTAGCCAACTTCTTGCTTTATCCCTCAATGAGAATGGGAATAGCCTAAGTCTGATAGCATCCTCTGTCACACCATTGTATCTGATATATCACAAATCTCGATGAAACTCAACAGGTGTCCATTCGGATCATCAGTAGTAGCATCCCCAAACTGTACCGAATTTTGCACCATTTGAATAGTGCCCTGTTTAATTTCAAAAGTATTAGCTGCTATCGCCGGTCTGACTATGCTAGACTATAGTCCGTTTATATTTGGCATGGAATAGTCCCTTAGAGCCCGATGCTCTTCTCTTTGTTCAATTCTCTGTTCTTCTGCCATACTAGATGTTGTACTTTCTAACCGTGCTTGCAAATTTCTCACACTTGTTTTTCAACCTCTTCCGTTAATGTTATCCTGTGCTGGTGTTAATTCTGAGTTGGATGACCGCGTGTGCATAAAATCTACAAGTCCTTGAAACAAAAAAAATAAAAATAGAAATGAGAAACGATCAGAGTTGTCTAAGTCATACAATATAGTTTAAAACTGATGATAATTATTTAAATTAACGCCTTTCCCCGGCAACGGTGCCAAAAACTTGTTGCCACTTTTTTAGTTCTGATAAAAGAGCTCTAACTCATGCAAACATATATGTGTCAACAAGTAATACAGAGTAAGTAGAGTATCAATCCCACAGAGAAAGTCGTCAAATATAAACTACTATGCATCAATTAAATCACTATATTTATATGCTTAAACTAATGACTATATTTGTGAATTAATCTAATTGCAAATAATAACTAAAATAAGAATAATAATGAAATAACCCAAATTTGGAAATAATGGGATCCTAACTTCATTTAATATTTTATCTAATTACCACTATCATGCAAGAATTGTTCACATATCACAGGAAAGTAGGCCAAGAGCACTAATAGAGTCATAGCCATTTTTCAATGAACTATGACCTACTTACACAACATCCACAAATGATAGACTCCATGTAATCATCAATATAATCAAAATCACTATATGTCTATTGAAATTGTAATCATACTGAATTTAAGCACAAGCCCTTATTTTAACTCATACGGTGAAACAGTGAACATCTATCTGGTTCACAAAATATACAAGCCATATAAAACAGCCCCATATTCGTATGTTATCATGATTACAATCAATACTCACATGTTCATTGTCAATTCCATACAAGTACTAAGATGAATGGTGATCAAGCATTCATACATGCAAAACAATCATAATAGAAATCCCATATGATATGTAAAACAGCCCTAGCAATCAAGCATGCAATTAAACTACATAATAAAATCTGTTAGAATCCCATAATGGAGTTTAGTTCATGACTGATCCAAAAGCCATTATAGGATCAAAGCTAAACATGATTAATAATTAACAATTGAAAGATGAAGGATAGAAACAATCAACTCAATTGCTGATTATAAACCAATGTTAACATTCAAATCCTCATATAAATCCATAATAATAATAATCCATAATGATAGAGAATCCCAAGAAGAATTAGAAAAGTAGGAGTTTTGGCTTCGTTTTACGCTAGAATCTCCCTCACAGTGTAAACCCTAGTTACTACGATGAAAATACATCAAAAGTTTCCAAGATTATTTCTGACACCAGTCAGATATCATTTTTAATCAATTCCAATCATTTTAATAAAAAATTAAAATAAAAAAAATCAGTAGCTTCAGCCATCGCGCGCAGCCGCGCGCCCCTCCAGTGTATTCCTCGTGCGGGTGCGCGACTTGCAGTAGGTAAAGTTGTCTGGTCGGGTACTTGTGCGGGCACGCGTCCCGATACCTGTCCTGCCGCACGGCTTGCAATCTGTCTACTTTGCTATTTCTGAGTTCGGTTCTGCATTGTTGCTGCTGCTACTGAAGTGTTATGCTGTTCATCCTTGTCATGTTTGGTTCCCTTGCTCCACTAGATCCTCACACCATGCCTCCATTAGCCTCATGCCATAAATACCACCAAATTAGGCCATTTTCGGTACTTTTTCTCCAAAAGGAGTTTTAAGTAAATGCAATGCAAAATAACATGAATTGCAACTAAAAACACACTAAAATGTACTTGAGATGGGTGTAGTTCACGTGAATTGGTATTCAATAAGTAGGTATAAATCCCACTTATCAGTTCCCCCTGCACGAATTCATATCTTCCTTCATGGGCTTTGTGGGCATCGGGTTCACACAACTTGTGCCAAACTCCTATATTCACCTGATAAGCTTCATCGCCCTATGCAAGGAGCAAGGAATCACCCCAGGCTTAGACTTCTTTTTCGTCTTATTCAGGGTCGGCAGGTCCAAGGAACCTTGGCTTCTACAGCTGAACTGATAACCCAGCCGAGCCACCTTCATAAAACTCCCTCCAGCAACAAAAGGTGGCACTCAAAATGGATCTAGTAAAGGGGACCGACCTCAAGCTTCTCTCGAACTGGGCCACCACCGAAGATCCTATTGTCAAAGTGTCACAATTCCCGTAGGACTGCAAGGATGCCTTCAAAGAATTCTATCAAAGACTGAAGAAATCTGAGTGGGGACTAGAGGTCTTATCCAACGAGGCTTGGCTCTACATGCATGGATGTATGTCATTTACCCTGATCCCTTCTAATATTTAAATACATCTTTCAATTTGCTTTCCTAATTATCCTTCTAACTTTTTTACTTTTTTCCAATAATAATCTTTAAACCCAATGGAGTAAAAGAAACCTTCACTCCTTTACCCATCGAGCTCGAATCAATCTGTCAACCAGTCACTAATGAGTTTCCTGAAAAAGAGACCATACCCATTTCAGAACATTCCACCAGTTCCTCTTCGGCCATTGCACTCCAAACCTCTACTAACCCCGAGCCTTCCACCAAAAAGAATGTAATGAGGATGGATCTATCGGAAAAGATGGCTTTACTGAAGAAGAGAAAAAGAAGCCTTCGACCAAGGCTCCCTCCAAGCCATCTTCTCCGATCGCCCCTAAACCTCATACTGTACAACCTCCACTCATCCCCGAACCTGAAGATGCTGAGGAGACCGAAGAGGAAACTCTTGAACCTCTCTCCAAGAGGCCTCGTCAAACTGAAGAACCTGATCTTCAGATAATAGAAGCTCCTCCTTCAGCAGAACAGACCCCTTTTATAGAACCCTCAAGAAGAGAGCCTTCAATGTTCTGGCCCAAAAACTCCTCAGAGCCATTCCTCTTTGATTAACTTGAGTATTTCAGGCTGGCCGAAGATGAGGAGCGGTTCCAGGAGTATACTTCTGAGTACACTACCTTGTCGAGTACGTTAAACATCAATGCCAAGTAAATCCAATAAAAAAAAGTGACTCTTTGATTAACCTATTTTTGCCATGCCTAATACATATCTCCACTTATTGCAGGCCAATGCTATCCTCGCCCGAGTCATTCCTCCTCTTGCAAAAACCACTAAAAAAGAGGTGCAACAAGAGTCAAGGTGGAATCTCTTGACGCCGAAGTCCGAGCCCTAGAATCGGATCTGAAGAAAGTAAAAGATCAACATGCCAACACTTGAAATGCCTTATCAAAATCCGAATCTCAAGTCAATGAGCTCCAAAAACAACACTATATCCTTCAGAAGGGGTACGTTGGCCTCGAAAATCACACCAAACAGCTCCTCAAGGAAAGGACACTCCTGAAGGAGAAGGACAAGGATCAATAAAATGCCATTCTGACCCTCGAATGCAAAGTATCAGACATGCATGCCCAAATGATGGTGCTGGTGAGGGAAAATACTGCCTTGGGGAAGGAATGTGCAAAGGCCAAGTAGCAAGCGATCAAGGAGTATGAAGAATCACCCGAACTTACTTATAAGATCATGTCCCAATTTGTTGAAGGCTGTGAATCTTATTGGGACAAAGTTCAGGTAAAAATGATGGATGCTAGGATGGATACCTCTGTCCTTGACTCGTCAGACGAAGAATTTGAAGTCAAAGATGACTCTCCGAATAAATAAATATTTTTTGAACTTTTGTTTGTAAATTTTCTGATTAGTTTCGTTTGTAATTTTCCCGATCAGTTTTGTTTGTAACTATTCTAATCAGTTTTATTTTGTAAATTTTCTAATCAGTTCTGTAAAAACATATGATCATAAATAAAATAGAATTTTTTTCAAAGAGAAATTCTATTTATTTATTGATAAATAAAAGAATTTACAAAAATAAAGGAAAAAATAACATAACTATTACTGATAATATCTACTAAGTCTTCCAGCATACCATGTGTTCTTTATCTCTGACCCATCCATTGCTCGAAGCCAGTAAGTACCTATCTTCGGCACCCCTATCACCTCATATGGCCCCTCCCAGTTTGGCATCAACTTGCACGTGTTTTGGAGGTTAGACGCCTTTGTTTCTCGAAGTAGCAAGTCTCCAACCTCGAACCTTCTTTGGTTCACTTTCTGGTTATAGTGTCGGGATGTTCGCTTCTGATAGACAACCAATCTTACTAGAGTTGAATCCCGAACTTCCTCAAAAAGATCCAAATTTAGCCGTAGGCATCATTGTATATTTCTTTGTATCGACTAACCCAAAGTGTAGGGGACCCGATCTGAACAGGTATAAGTGCATCGGTCCCATAAGACAACCTGAATGGTGAATCCTCAGTTGTCGTCCTCGGGGTATTTCGATGTGCCCATAAGACGCTAAGAAATTATTTGGGCCAACGCCCTTTCAACTCATCTAACCTTCTTTTAATTCCATTAAGTATAATCTGATTGGTGACTTCTACTTGTCCATTTGACTGAGGGTGGGAAATTAAAGTCTTTATATGTTGAATGGCCAACTCCTTCAGAAAAGCTTCAAAATTTGACCCAACAAACTTTTTGCCATTATCCGAAACTAAGACCCTCGGGATTCCGAACCGATAAATAACACATTCTTTGAAAAACTTCAGACATTCCTGCTCGATGATCTTCTGTAGGGGTTTGGCTTCTACCCACTTGGTCATGTAGTCAATAGCCACGATCATAAAATTGACTAGTCCCTTGGCTTTCGGCAGTGGTCCCAAGATGTAAATTCCCCATATGGCAAACGGGATGGGGGATAATACTGAATACAGTTCTTCAGGAGGCTGATGGGGGATACGGCTATTTTGTGGTGCCCCCAAAATAGGTATACATCACCCATCTTGAGTCGCCAAATACATGGTACATAATTCAAATACAAACTTAATTATACAACACGAGCTTTGAGTTTTAATACAAATATTGTCTTCTAGACAGTATTCAAACTCAAAATACGACAAAATATATGCTGAGAGTTTTAACACGAATATTGTTATCTAGACAATATCCACACTCATATTCAATCTTATTACATTTATTATCTCACTATTTCATAGAATAGTGAGGACTACTAATGCTATCATCTGGACCGTCACTCCGTTCCCCAACTAGTCCCTCCTACGTTCTCATTTCCTAAAGAGAACAATGAAAGCAAAAAGGGTGAGCTCAACTAGCCTAGTAAGAAATATTATGACTAAGATAATGTAGAATAAATTATCGTTAGCCTTCAACAGTGTTAAACTGATATAATATAACAAACATCAAGTTTAACGGCAGTAGAATATGTAACCCATTAGAAGGGTCAAGTAGAGAATAAAATCTACTATCTTCTATGATTTAAAAAGTTTGACATCACTTTTTATCGCTAAAACTCAGCTTAATAAATAATCCACATCATCAAATCATCCCTACACTACAGGCCAACGATATTCTTTAGTATCACGATCACGAATTATCCATGCACTACGGGCTAAAGATAATCATGTTTTCATTAACGGTCCTGATCATGCCATAAAATAATTCATCTTTGCACCCTTGGCCGAAGAGAATCCATAGCCATAATAATACCAAAAACTATCAATCAATGCACTACGGGCCAATGAGGACTTTTTCCATATCATTTGTAACATTACTATCATGATTATACCGAATAATCCTTGGTCATAATCATACCAAGTCCATCTATGCACTACAGGCCACATATGACTTTCAACATAATATAAACATGAGGATGATGATAATGACATAATAATTCAATAAAACAAGTTCAAGAATTAATTTATCCAGGAACTAATAATGTCTAAATTGTCAACATGATACTTCTTTATAGAGTAAAATTCAAGAATGCTCAGAAGAATATTTCCATAAAAAGATACTGGATGAAGTGCAAATATCAAGGATATTCCACTAATTTCATGGAGTATAGAAGTCAAAACTTTAACCAACTGAGTATAATAAAGAATGGAATAACATAAGAAATCACCAGGCATACGATAGACCGCACAGACAGGTTATTCTAATAAAATAATAAATAACGGGACCAGGTCATGTGTAAACGTACAGACAGGATATTCCAACAGAATAATAAATAATGGAACTAGGTCATGCGTAACGCACAGACAGGATATTCCAACAGAATAATAAATAATGGAATAACAGAAGAATTTCACCATGTATACGGTACTTCGCATAGACATGTTATTCCAATATAATAATAAAGAATGGAATAACAGAAGAATTTCACCAAGTATAGGGTAGACCGCGTATACAGGTTATTCCAATAGAATAATAAAGAATGGAATAACAGAAGAATTTCACCATGTATGCGGTACTTCGCATAGACAGGTTATTCTAACATAATAATAAAAAATGGAATAACAGAAGAATTTCACCAAGTATAGGATAGACCGCGTATACAAGTTATTCCAATAGAATAATAAAGAATGGAATAACAAAAGTTCTCTTCATGAATATGAAAGAAATAATACCCCTTACCTTAGAAACAAACTGGATACAGGAGTGGTGAGGTAACAGAATACTTTTCTTCTTTCTCTCTATAGTTTCTCTCTCTAGAGTTTCAGTGAATTCGTAAGAAATAATGAAGGAATGAGCGCAATTAATAAGGATTTCTCCCTATTGGCGCGTAATTAGGTGACTAAACCTCTCCGTGGCAGAACTTCTAGACATCCTTAATATTGCAATCGTCTCAATTATTGATTTAATAATATATAAAATATCGACAATAATTGAATCAAATAACGTGAGATACTATGGAAAAATTACTGGAATAATAATTGAACAAAACTGAGTGACTTCTCACGTAAACATCAATAATCAATATTGTATCTACTATGCAGCCACGCATATTCTGTACTTTTACTACAGAGTAGTTCAACAGTTTTAACGGTAAAACTTCTGCTGCTATTTTCATAAAAATATTTTTGTCGTTTTCTCAATTCGACAATAATTCCGTTGTGGGGTTTACCAATGATTGTACTATCGTACGAATATTCCCCGATAAAAAGAATATTCCCCGACCAATCGAATATTATACAACAACTTGCATACTTTTCAAAATTTATAAATATTATCCACAACTATAACATTATCTCAAATCCACACCGTAATTAAAAAAATTGAGAAAATTAAATCTTTATTCGTAAAATTTGGGATTTTACAATCTCCACTCCTTATGAAATTTAGCCCTCAAAATTTACGTATGTACTTGATATGCCGAACAAATGAGGACACTTCGTCAGATTCTAACTCTTGAGACATAACCTTTAAGCGTAAAATTTATTTCAAGATTTTTAACAGGTTCATCTTCATATGTTAAATCTTCCACTATCTCGTCCGGTTCTAAATTAATAATGTGGTTCGGGTCATCCACATATTTACGTAACATCGATATGTTAAAAATGCTATGAACACGTGATATACTTGGCGGTAAAACGAGTCTATAAGCCACAGTTTCTACTCGATCGAGGATTTTAAATGAGCCAATTAAATCGAGTGTTGAGATTTCCTCTCTTCGTCAATTCTTGCTTCTAGAATAACGCCTTCTTGAACCTTCTTCTTCGTATAGATCAGCTCTGGGTCTGTAGCTTTAGCAGCCTTAACATTATCGACTAAAGTCGGTTCTAATCATATATTCGTTATCTTTACGTAGGTCCCTACAGTCTTTAACTCTATCTTCATCAATTATACGAAATGGGTCTTTGGGTTAACAACATCGCACTCGTAAACACATACGATCTTCTACACAACGCGTCAGCTACCACGTTCGCTCTTCTACAATGATATTGAATGGTACGATCGTAATATTCAACAGCTCGAGCCAACATCTTTGGCACATGTTACGTTCGTTTTGGGTGAAGAAAATATTTGAGGGTTTAAGAAATGGGTTTTGTACTGGGGTCAAAATAAAATTTGATTTCACACTCTAGGAGTAGGCTAAGAAGTCTTCAAGAATACGTTAGGAAATTTATTAACACTAGAAATATCATTCACAACTATGACTCTCATCCAAGACTTGGATAACACGTCACATTGGTACCTATCAACTTTCCATCATTATTCACAATGTCCCCTAAAAAAAGTCTGGCTTTGGTGCATTCCACACAAGGAAGTTAACAAGGAAAGGACCGGGGCTCTTTACTTATGGCTTGATATGACAATGATTGACTTTAGTTGTTTGGTTGCTTGAATTCGCATAACAGGTTGGTTAGTAATATGAAAGCTAACAGCCTTACTGAAAGCATGATGAGTAGTTAACCAATCGATTCCTAAAATCACATCAAAGGCAAGTATTTTCAAAGAGATAAGATCGACAGGTAACGTGAAAGTGTTGATTTGAATCAAACAAGATTTATAAATAGTGGAGGTAACGAAGGTTTCTCCAAATTGAGTTTCAACAGATGAATCAAAGTATAACTTCTCCAGAGTTAAATTCAAACATTGAACACAACTAGGTGAAATAAAAGAGTGAGTAGAACTGGTATCTAACATGGTATAGACTTCGTAAGAGTTTATGATTAACTTACCTGTGATAATTTTATTCAGGTTCCTCATCACGAAAAAAATGCTCTCTCTTAAACTACCGGCTTTAGCTTGTCTGGGACATCCTTTGGCATCACAAAACCCAGCTGGACTTGACTTCACCATACGACAAAATTGAGCTAGGTGACCTTCTCTTTTGCAATTAAAACACGCTTTGGATTGCTGCATACAGTTTGGACGGATGTGTCCCTCCTGTTCGCATTTGAAACATACGACCGATGGTCGTTCATCTTCCTTTGAAACGGGTGGTGGTGCTGCTGTCTTTCTATCATTATTGAACCTTCCCTTCTTGAAATTTCCTATTCTATTATCTTGGCCATGGTTACCATCGAAGTGGTTACCATTCATGGCATTATAATTTCCCCCACAATGGTTATCATTGTTCCGATGACCGTTGCCACCGGTACAATTATTATCATATTATTGGTCGTTGCCTTTTGGTTTTGCTAACTCATTATCGCGCTCCAATAACTGAGCCCTATTCACAACATCTGAATATAAATAATTTTTGTGAGAAATGAGGTATTGACGTATATTGGGTTTTAAACCTCTTAGAAATATTCGCGTCATTCGCTATTCATTATTGACCAAATTGGATGCAAATTGAGACAACTCGTCAAACTTAGCCTCGTATTGCGACACGGTCATATTGTTTTGCTCCAGCTTGATGAACTCCACCTCCTTCATGTGACGAATACTTTTGGGAAAGTACTTATCGTTGAACAGTTCTTGGAACTTCTCCCAAGACGTCTTGAGTGCGTTAGTCTGGGTACATTTTACAGATTTCCACCAGTAATCTGTCTCTTCACGCAACATAAAGGTGGCAAAGGCAATGTTTTGTTCCTTTGAGCATCCCAAGACATCAAATAGCTTGGTGATCTGCTTTAACCACGTCTCCGCCTTAAGTGGTTCTGGCTTTCCCAAAAACTTCGGTGGTCCCAGCTCCTTGAACTGCTTAACGGTGACCGACCGTGGGTTGCTATTATTTCCACCTACATTTTGAACAGGAGTCTCTCTCACCTGATGTTGCATGAATTGCATAAAGCCTCTTAACATTCCATCGTTTATCATTTGATCGGTGTTGATATTTAACTGAGGATTATTGTCTTCCTGTTGCACATTATCCCGGGTATTGATCCGTGAGACTTAACGGTCTCCTATGCTCCATTGCTATTCTCAATATTCTCGGATGTCATTTTCAAATACTGTCACAAAACAAGGGTTAATTAACATATCACATATTATCCCTATACTCTGACCGACCAATTAAATACCAAATAAACTTAGGTAGGTCATACTAGCGAAGGAATTCCCCGTCTCTCCCCTACTAGTTCTTATCTCACATCTCAGCCAGGGATCATATCCCTAAGCTTTGATACCAATTGTGACGCCCTCAAAATAGGTATACATCACCCATCTTGAGTCGCCAAATATATGGTACATAATTCAAATACAAACTTAATTATACAACATGAGCTTTGAGTTTTAATACAAATTTTATCTTCTAGACATAATTCAAACTCAAAATACGACAAAACATAAACTGAGAGTTTTAACACAAATATTATTATCTAGATAATATCCACACTCAAATTCAATCTTATTACATTTATTATCACACTATTTCATAGAATAGTGAGAACTACTAATGTTATCATCTGGACCGTCACTCCGTTCCCCAACTAGTCCCTCCTACGTTCTCATTTCCTTAAGAGAACAATGAAAGAAAAAAGGGTGAGCTCAACTAGCCCAATAAGAAATATTATGACTAAGATAATGCAGAATAAATTATCGTTAGCCTTCAACAGTGTTAAACTGATACAATATAACAAACATCAAGTTTAACGGCAGCAGAACATGCAACCCATTAGAAGAGTAAAGTAGAGAATAAATATAATATCTTCTATGATTTAAAATGTTTTTCATCACTTTTATCGCTGAAAATCAACTTAATAATTAATCCACATCATCAAATCATCCCTACACTACAGGCCAATGATATTCTTTAGTATCACGACCACGAATTATCTATGCACTACAAGCTAAAGATAATCATGTTTTCATCAACTGTCCTGATCATGTCATAAAACAATTCATCTTTGCACCCTTGGTCGAAGAGAATCCATAGCCATAATCATACCAAAAACTGTCCATCAATGCACTACGGGCCAATGAGGACTTTTTCCACATCATTTGTAACATTACGGTCATGATTATACAGAATAATCCCTGGTCATAATTATACCAAGTCCATCTATGTACTACAGGCCACATATGACTTTGAACATAATATAAACATGAGGATGATGACAATGACATAATAATTCAATAAAACAAGTTCAAGAATTAATTTATCGAGGAACTAATAACATCCAAATTGTCAACATGATACTTCTTTATAGAGTAAAATTCAAGAATGCTCAGAAGAATATTTCCATGAAAAGATACTGGATGAAGCATAAATATCAAGGATATTCCACTAATTTCATGCAGTATAAAAGTCAAAATTTTAACCAACTGAGTATAATAAAGAATGGAATAACATAATAAATCACCAGGCATGCGATAGACCGCACAGACAGGTTATTCTAATAGAATAATAAATAACGGAACCAGGTTATGTTTAAACGCACAGACAGGATATTCCAACAGAATAATAAATAATGGAACCAGGTCATGCCTAAACGCACAGACAGGATATTCCAACAGAATAATAAATAATAGAATAACATAAGAATTTCATTATGTATGCGATACTTCGTATAAACAGGTTATTCTAATATAATAATAAAGAATGGAATAATAGAACAATTTCACCAAGTATAGGGTAGACCGCATATACAGGTTCTTCCAATAGAATAATAAAGAATGGAATAACAGAAGAATTTCACCATGTATGCGGTACTTCGCATAGACAGGTTATTCTAACATAATAATAAAAAATGGAATAACAGAAGAATTTCACCAAGTATAGGATAGACCGCATATACAAGTTATTCCAATAGAATAATAAAGAATGGAATAACAAAAGTTCTCTTCATGAATATGAAAGAAATAATACCCCTTACTTTAGAAAGAAACTGGATACAGGAGTGGTGAGGTAACAGAATACTTTTCTTCTTTCTCTCTATAGTTTATCTCTCTAGAGTTTCAGTGAATTCGTATTCTGTTTTATCTAAAAAGTTTTTCTGTTTTATTACATTAATAATACAAATAAAACAAAACTCATCATCATTATTATAATTCACACTATTAATCGACCATGTCGTTCTCAGGAAAGAGGGGACTTTTTAATAAGGATTTCTCCTTATTGGCACGCAATTAGGTGACCAAACCTCTCCTTGGCAGAACTTATAGACCTCGTTAATATTGTAAATAATAATATTAATAACTTCGTCATCTCAATTATTGATTTAATAATATATAAAATATTGACAATAATTAAATCAAATAACGTGAGATATTATACAACAATTACTGCAACAATAATTGAACAAAACCGAGTGACTTTTCACGTAAACATCAATAATTAATACCGTGTGCTACTATGTAACCATGCGTATTACTGTACTTTTACTACCGAGTAGTTTAACAGTTTTAACGGTAAAACTTTCGTCGTTATTTTCATAAAAATATTTTTGTCATTTTCTCAATCCGACAATAATTCCGTTGTGGGATCCACCAATAATTGTACCGTCGTACGGATATTCCCCAACAAAAAGAATATTTCCCGACCAATCGAATATTATACAACAACTTGCATACTTTTCAAAATTTATAAATATTACCCACAACTATAACATTATCTCAAATCCACACCATAATTTTTTAAAAAATAATCGAGAAAATTAAATCTTTATTCTTAAAATTTGGGATTTTACATATTTAGCTGACATTTAGGACATTTTTTGACAAAATCCTTTGCTTCTTGGAAGATGGTTGGCCAATAATACCCTCGCCTTAGAATTTTATAAGCCAACGACTTTACCCCCATATGATCTCCACAAACTCCTTCATGTACTTCCCGAAGGGCATAGTCAGCTTCAAATGGTGTCAAACACTTGAGCAATGGGGAACTAAAAGCCCTTCGGTACAAATCTCCATTGAAAAAGATGCGATTCAAGATCTTGTATTTGATCTTCCTGGCAAATATGCTATCTGAAGGCAGAACTCCATCGTCCAGGTAGGATATATACAGTGTGAGCCAACAGTCTAATCTATCCAAAGCTAAGACATCCATCCTCTGAACACTAGGTTTCTCAAAGACATCCAAATACGTTGAGCCGCTAAAGGAACTTGCTTCAGTTGTTGCCAATCGGGCTAATGCATCGGCTATCGTGTTGTCTACCCGATCAATTCTTGGGAAACTGTGGGAACTGAAGTAATGGAGCTTATCTTTTACCTCAGCCAGGTATTTGGTCATCCTTTCCCCCCGAGCCTTATATTCTCCCGATATCTATTTGACAAACAGTTGAGAGTCACTAAAGATTAACAACATCTAAACCTCCAAGCTTCGAGCTAACCTAAGTCCAGATAAAATTGCTTTATATTTTGCTTCATTATTTGTGGCTTTGAACTGAAACCATACGGCTTGTTGGATCCTGAACCCCTCGGGACTTGTCAGAATAACTCTCACTCTGCTAATGTCCGAAGTCGATGACCTATCCACATAGAGAGTCTATGAGGTTTGCACCAGTTGTGCCTCTGTAATCGAACCCACATCCGACTTTGAAAAAGAACATTCTACTACAAAGTCGGCCAAAGCTTGTCCTTTGATTGCTGTTCAGGGATGGTATTCTAAGATAAATTGAGTCAATTCTATGGCCCATGCAGCAAGCCGACCCGAAATGTTTGGCCTATGCAACATTTTCTTCAATGGCTGGTCTATATATACCACCACCAATCGACCCTAGAAATAGTGTTTAAGCTTCCTGCTTGCAATAATTAATGCATAGGCAAACTTCTCCAACTTCAGGTATCTAGTTTCTGCATCTCGACGGACGTGGCTGACATAATAGACTGGGAACTATTTTCCCTCTTTGTCCTGTACCAATGCTGCTCTAACTGCCAACGAGCTTACTGCCAAATATAAGTATAAGGGTTCCGAAGGGATCAGTTACATCAATAAAGGAGCTGAAGACAGATAACATTTGATCCCCTGGAACGTATCTTCACACTTTGAAGTCCATTAAAAAAATTTCTCATTATTTAGCTCCTTCAGAATATCGAAGAATGGTAGACATCTTTCAGCTGATCTTGACATAAACATTCGAAATGCCGCTATCCGACCCGTCAATCTCTGGACATCTTTGAATGACTTCGAGGATTTCATGTCCAAAATTTCCTTTATTTTTTCTAGATTTGCCTCTATGCTCCTCTTACTTATCAGATATCCTAGAAATTTTCCCAACCCTAATCCGAAAGTTCATTTGGTCGGGTTTAGTTACAGCTTATGTTCTCTAACAGTTTGAAAGTAGTTTTTTAGATCATCCAAATGGCTTCAAATTGACATGCTTTTAACAATCATGTCATCCATATATACTTCTATACTCCTGCCTAACTGCCTTACAAACACGTAGTTCATCATTCGTTGGTATGTCACCCCGACATTGAGCAAACTGAAGGTTATTTTCTTGTATGCATATATAGCCTAGAATGAGTATTGAAGTCGGTCTTCGCAATATCTTCCTTCTTCATCGAGATCTGATGGTACCCCGAGAATGCGTCCATAAAGCTCAACATCCCATATCTAGAGGTGATATCGATCAGCTTGTCGATATCGGGTAGAGGATAAAAATCCTTCGAACAAGCCATATTCAAATCCATGTAATCGATGCATAGCCTCTATTTTCTATTCTGCTTCTACACCAACATCACATCTGCTAGCCATTCCAGGTAGTCAATCTCGAAGATAAAATTTGCCTCCAGAAGCTTAGCAATCTCCTCAGCAATAATTCTATTTTTCTGGGGAAAAAATCCTTCTTTTTTGTATGATCAGTTTTTTTTGGGATCCACGTGTAACTTGTGTAATGCCACCGATTCGTCTACCCCTGGCATATCACTAGATACCTAAGCAAAGATATAGGCATAGACTCGAAGTAGATCGATCAATCCTGTTCGAATCGGTTCTGTCAATCCTGATCCAATCTTTACCAACTTCTCCTTATTCCCCAAGATCAACTCCACTTCATTTGTCTCATTCGCAGGCATGACGAGTGGCTCCGTACTACCTTCTGTAAATGGTTCTATTTTCGTGGCCATAGTCTGTTTATGCTTGATCACCCCAACTCCCGATGAGATCAATGTGTTCCGATAACACCTTTGGGCAATATCTAAATCTCCTTTTACCTTCCCAATCCCGTTTAAAGCAGGAAACTTGATCTTAAAATGGGGTATAGAAGTTACTGCCTGTAATGCTGCCAAGGGTCGGCCTTCTTAAAATTGTATTATATGTCGAATCCATCTGGACCACAAAGAATCTGACCATTATTTCTATCTGCTGAGGCGCTGTATCGAACCTAACAAATAACTCAATTATGCCCGATACATGTACTGGGTCGCCACTGAACCCATATAGGGGACCTTCCTGTCCTAACTCCATATTCTTCCCATCTAAATCCAGCCTCTGATAGGCGTATGTATACAATATGTCGACCAAAGACCCGGTGTTGATCATCATCCTTCCTATATCCACTGGTCCGACCTGAGCTGTTATCACCAACACCCCATCATGTGGTTCTATTGGATCTGTGGGATTGTCTTCATCTGAGAAGGAAATGACTACCCCGAGAAAGCCCGATCCTTTCTGATGAATGATCTTGATACTGACAGCACATCATCTGATGCTCACTTCTCTTCTTTTCGGTCACATGCCCGACAGAACCGCTTGAGATTACGTCAACTAAGCCTCAAACATGCTGCCTCTATTTCGGCTGTGTGTTCGGTGTTTGCTCTCCATTTTCCTCTCTCTCTTGTACATCAGTATTCTCCCGACCTGCTACGTACTGAACCAATTGGCCATTTTGTACATTCTTCTCAATTAGATCATTCAAGTCGTAACACTTCTCAGCGGTATGCCCTGAAGTTTGATGGTATTCACAATATTTATCCTAATTCCTCTTTCCTGGTTTCGGGGTTATCGAGTAAGGTTCATAGAATGGTTTATTCTGGATCTCCTCCAATATCTTGGCTCGATCGATATTGAGAGGGGTATATACTTTGTTAACATTCCTATTTATGAAGGGTGGACGGCCAATGCCCGATCCTCCACTATTGTAATTCTTCCTCCCCTGATTATCTGATCTCCCCGGATTATTGTCCGACCGTGGATAAATATGCTTGTCTTAATCTTTAGACTTTTCAAATGATTACGGGTGTGGCTTAAAATTTCCCATAGCTTTCCTCTATGGTGATGAACCCCTCGGCCCGATGAAAAGCTTCTATTAGGTCATTGGGAGGATTGACAACTAGTTCTTTAATCAACTTTTTTTGATTTCCCTATGTCTAGACCTATTGTGAAAAATCCTATGGCCTGCAGTGAGTTCAATTCTGCCACTGACCCCACTGCCTCTTGAAATCTCTTAACATACTGACCAAGGCTTTCATCCGAACGTCACCTCACCTCCATGAGAGAAGAAGTGATCTTTCCTCTTCTTCTATTGCTCCCAAACCGAGCATGGAACTGTAACGCCCAAATATCTATACTCTCACTGTATCCGATATGGTGCTTACCACGAGTCAATATATATAACGCATTTAAATCGATCCACCCATGGTATCTGATTATATGCTTATATCTAATTGAGTGACTATACAATTTATATTCAGATATAATTCCCATAGATCCAAGATTCACAGTATCCCATAACAGATAACAATTCTTAAGAGAACTATTGTTATGTTTGGACACCCTTACTTGGATATATGAACTGTATTTGTGAATAGTATCTATCTATCCAAAATTCAGAGTATCAGTAATAACATGAACAATCCATATTACCAATACCCTCACTCAGATGTATAATCTATATCATGCGAATTATACTATCGTATCAATAGTATTTATCTATCTAAAATTCGGGGTATTAATAACAACATGAACAGTCCATGTTATCAATACCCTCACTCAGATAAATAGTTCTCAAGGATCTTAAAATAAATTGAAGATTCTAAATTACATCTATATTTATAAGAAAACACGGTTACGGGAAAAAATATTATATATATATATCATAAATATTAAGGTTCGATTACATGATTCTTCATAAAGAATTTCTTATTATAAAGTATTACATTCAACTAGACAGTAATATAAGCCAATCTAAGAAGGGACACTTCCCTTTATCTACTCCAGATGTTCCAGGGTTACCATCTAATATTGCAAAAGGAATAATTTGCAAGGGTGAGCTATGACATGCTCGACAGGTTTTATATTTATAACAATATATGATTTGAAGAAGTATAACAATTCAAAATTCAACTGATAGTTGCTACCATTTCTAGAATTTCTTTTTCAACCATTTCTAGACTTTTTATTTCTGTCAGTCACATAGACTTAGAAACTTTGTTTAGATATGATATACGGGATTGGCCTATTCAATATCCTAGGAGTATGCATCTCATCTTATTAGTGCTCAAATGCACCCAAATTAATGTCAATATATTATTGACCAAATCTCGATCCCTTACGGGATACACAACTTCAGAATAGGATGTCTTACCAAAGCAATCACCAGTACAAAGTACCTAATAGACAACGCTTAATAGACAACGTTTTTTATAAAAACGTTGTGGTTTTTTTTTTTACAACGTTTTTAGAAAAAACGTTGTAGTTATATATGTAAAAACGTTATCTATTTAGAAGGACATTATTTTTATTTTAATTAGATAACGTTTTTTTAAAAAAACGTTATCTATTAAGAAAAACACGGAGGTAAAATATAGGCGGTTAAATGAAAACTTAAAATCTGCTCTCTTTCGCAGAGAAAGAGGAAGTTCTCTATTTCCTTTCTCACCGAGTCTTCGTCTCTCATCTCTCTCTGTTTAGCCTCTTCTCGTTCCATCTGAAAAACAAAAGCTAGGGTTTGCCTAGATTTCCTGTAACTTTCAACGGATGCTCGAGAAGCAGATCCCGGCGATCCTGTCGCACATCGAGCGATGAATCAACAAAGAGTCGATCGGACAAGCCTCGGCATCCCGGCAGAGAGAAGGGGAGATGCGTATGAAGCAAAGGCAAGCCGAAGAACAGAGTCGACTAAGTTTACGAGACTGTATTCATGCTTTAGAAGAAGATGATGACGAAGGATTCGCAGGAAGATTATACACCAAACCCTAGGGTTTGAAGATTAATTCAAAAAGTATTATTTTGAGAACCCAAAACTTCAACTTACTTCGGACTTTCAGGTATCATCGACGACACTTTCCGGCAAATGCATATTTATTGATCAAATTTGAGCTTTTTTTTTTTTGCAATTGTTCATAACAGTTAGGGAAGGACTTTTTGAAGATTAAATCAGCTTTGAATGTGTTGATTTTTTGTTTTTGATAATAGCATAGGATCCTATCTGCCATGTTTTGTAATTTTTCATATTTGGAATCAACGAGCAATCTGGCCTAGGACTGTTATGGCTTAATATACTAATGTCACGCCTAAAATGTCTAAGTGTGGGATGTGTTGTGTTAATGACTTACCTAGCTATGAAAGCATGCTTAATCCTATGATAATAAGTTATAATGGTGGTTATAAGCTTGCTAGAATGCTTAGGTATTCAATGAAGCATAGCTTGGGTCTGTTTTGTGATAAACATGCTTAAAACTCTAGCTTAGAACTGTTATGGCCATCTTTAGTACCTGACTATATTAGTCAGTAAAAAGCTTATGTAATGACAAGAAAATATGTTTAAAAGTGATTCTTAACTTGGTCTAAGACTATTTTGTATTCCCTACAAATTTCATGCTTAAAGGCCCATGAAAAGAGGACTGATTTGGTGTCAACCACCTCCTAGCTGAGAACTTATGAAGCTTGAACCATGTATGAAAATTTCTTAGCAATTCCATGTCACAAAGGTTCTTCAATAGCTATCTTAACCAAGCTTAGTGTTGTTTTGTGTTAGTTATGCTAAATCATGCTTAAAGATATAGTTTGGGACTGTTTTGTGTAATTTATAGCACTTGACCATACTAGGCAGTGATGAACTTATGTAATGTCAGAAATGCATGTTAAAAATGATTTGCAAGTGAGGCCAAGACATAGAGTAACAAGTAGGAGTTCATGTGTATTTGTTAAGCCTAAAGTGAGCTCTAAGAGACCAAACCATGCTAGACCACTAGACAAAGCAAGGTCATGATAAAAGTAACCTTAGGCAACCATTTTACACTTTCCTAGTGTTTGCCTAAAATACTACTAGTAATTACACGCAAGTATACGTGATCACTTATGCAATATAGTGGCAAATAGAAGTCAACAAGGTAAATGTTGTTTGATCTAATTATATAAACCAATAGTGTAATTATATAAAAATCTTTGTTGCAGTTACCTTAAAGTACAACAATGATGCTCTTCGACGCTTGATTGGTCCTCTTGGTGTCTTGAAGAGAAAACTTGAAGAAGAAACAGGTTTGTTTATATTGTTAATTCTGCCAATAGAACATCTTCGATAAATGATATGTCATCTTTTGTATTCCTTCTCATCTGTTAATTGAAGCACAAACTTGGATTGTTCAAGGGTTGTCTGTTGTCTTAAATTTTGAGCCGACCTTGGCTATGGAAGCTGACATCCTAAGTAATTGTTGTAATCTCCTTTGATGTGTTCCTAACTTTTGTTTAATTCGAATTGCAGGCTAGGTAAGGACTTCCCTTTGAACTCAAGCTCTGGGCTTTTTATATGTGCAATTTTCCAAATGGATCAGCCACCAAGTGATGGTCTGTCTGTTAACTCTGGGACATTCTTCTCACCTGCTTCAAAGCCATGGGAAGGCCCCTTCCTTTGCACCACATGTCGAAAAAAGAAAGATGCCATGGAAGGAAAAAGTGCAACCAGACAGGCAGTGACCGTATAATCTGGTAATATAGTATATATTGATTCTGTTTTACATTAATGAGCTGTCCGCGTCTTCTGAGTTGCGCTTAAAACACGTAATCCCATTCAGTTGTGAAAATTGTAGCAATGAGTTAAGAGTACCATTGTATAATTATGTATGCCTTTGGACTCCAGTCTCAACCATGCTTAACTACTTTCTTTTACTATGCACGCAGTTTCAGTAAGTTACCAGTGTAATCAACTTACAAAATGCCTAGGCAATTGTGGTGGTCCACTTGTGCAGCGACTCTACTTTGTGAAAGGTGGAAAACGAGTTTGGTTATCAACCTGGCTACAAACAGGTGGCTGGCCATTTCTCTTGTTCCCAATCGTGATCTCTTATCTTGTATCTGTATCTAGTCAGTTAACAATTTGGATTTAGGTTGTGTTAAAAGAATTTCTTTTTAAAAACTTTTCTTCTTTGTTTGCTATTTTGTAGCAGTTAATTATTTGGATCCATAAGTTCATAACTTTTACTATTTGAACTGTTTGAAGTTCTTATTTTTTAATTATGTCCAGGATGATATTGCTGCTGGAGGATGGCATTCTACAGCAATAACAGGTGTAAGTTTACTGGGCATTCTACAGCAATAACAGTGACACACTGTAAGTTTACTGGGTTACTAAGGTTTGACCACCAAAAAAAGTTTTAATCTCTGAAGTCTAGTATATTGTTGGAGACTTCTAATGACATTTTTTTGGTGGAAAGGATGTATACATTTAGGTAGCAAGTGAATTTGAGATGTATGGATAGTTTGGTATTATTTGGATGTAAATGTTGTATGTAAATGTTGTATGGTATTAATATTCTTTGTAATTGGTATATTTTGAATTTGAGATGTACAGATAGTATTATTGGGATGTATTTTGAATAGTTGATACATTTTGGCTTTAAATTTAAATGAGAATTTAGACCTTTTAGCTTTATATCATGACATTAGCATATTGCAGGTGAACCACAATATTTTTTTTTTCTTTTATTTACTTTATCTACAACATTTTAAAAATGTTGTATAAATTGGTTAAAAACGTTGTCTTTTATACTAAACAACAACATTTTTAACCAAAAAACGTTGTGAAATCATACCTTCTACAACGTTTTTAAGCATATGCTAATTTTTTGAAAACAAATCTACAACGTTTTTTCCTAAAAAACGTTGTGTATTGTTCTTAACCACAACGTTTTAAAAACGTTGTGTAAGGGTGTTAAATAGACAACACCCTTAACCACGACGTTTTTTTGACTGAAACCACAACGTTTTTTCTGCGTTGTCTATTTACTGTTTTGTAGTAGTGAATCTGGTTTGACACAATAATTTATGCTTAATAAATAATATCATCAGAATAAACAATTTATTTCTTAGTTATGCTGAAGCTATAACAATAACATTACAATAAGTGGTAATTCAAGTTTCAGTTTGATTTATCATATTAACAGCAATTCAAGATGGAAATCTTGTTCAACGAATAAACAGGGTTTGAGAAATTTGCGTAAGTAATAATTTGGGTTTAGTAAACTTGGCTGAGCAAAAATCAGTCATGCAATGCTACTCGATTCGTTAATAAACACCTAAGATGTTCATTCATATAAATCTATCACATTAGTATTGATAACAATACTCCAATACAAAATCTACATATATTCGGGTTAAGTTTAATATGGTTTTTCGGTGTCCAAAAACTTTACCAAATATTAAATAAGATGATAAATCGACTAAATTCTATTTTAAGCTTTATTATATTCTTAGATAATTTAAATATGCTTTATAATAATTTCTAGAAGCTTATAATAATTTTAAAGTATTTATTTATCCCTTAAATGATTTTTAAATCATTTATTTCTATTCTTAAATAATTAATATTTACTTAGAATTTTATAAAAAACTTGCTTACTATTTTTAAATAATATATAACCATTTATTATGAATTTTAAATCAATAATAATATTTTTCAATACTTATTTATTATTTATAAGTAATTATTCTAATTACTTTATTATTAGCTTAATTATTAATAATATCTAAATAAAATAAAATATTTTTTGGATTTATGTAAAAATATCAAAAGTTAATTATAATAACTTAATATAATTTTTAAAATTGTTTTTATATTTATTTATTAATTATTTCTAATTTTTATTAATTAATTTCTAAAAAAAACAATTTCTGTATATCGCAAAAGCCCTATAGTGACAGGAAGTGTCGCTATAGGTGTTCTTGAGTTTTTGGGTTTCAGTCGGTCATGGTCTAGGGACCACTTTGACCATAATCTATTTTGCTACTATTAATGATTCTAGGTTTGGACAAGTATAGATGTTATAGTACTCATACAGTAGTACAACATCAGACAAATTTCGTGCTATAACCTACATATAACAAGAAGTTATAGAGGCTCAAAGTCACTGTCAAAGCTGTTCTTGAGTTTTTGGGTAACCTAGAACAGTGGTCATGGTCAGTCAACTGTTTTGTAGCTTTCATATCTTTAATTATGTGTAATAGATTAGTGTTGTGTTTGTTGTAATAGGTAGTCTATATGTCAAGGTTGTAACGCCCGAGAAAATTGGATTTATATGATAATTAAATTTTTATTTGATTATGTGAATTAAATGAATTTGATTGATTATTTATGCGAGTAAGTTATGTGAAGGTCGTTCTATGACCTAGAATGTCCGGATGTGGTTAGGATTCTGGCTATGTGCTAGAATTAATTGTTTTGAATTTCCAAGACGAAAATAAAATTTTCCGAGAAATTTCTGTAAAAATATTATTCATCCTTTTTTGTTCGGGAAATAAGTTTGAAATTCTGAGAAACGCGTAATGATAGAATATGAAGACGAGATGGAATATTTAATAATATTTCATTTATGGCAAACGAAGTTTTCGCCCGCGAACTTAAAACCTAAGGGTTGAGAAGAATGATTTCTGAGAAGGAAATGAGCTTCGTATAATGAATTAAGATAATGATTATGTGTACATTATACGAGTATAATACTATTTAGTATACGTGTATAATACAATGATTTAATATGACGTATAATACGAATATTGTACGAGTACTATACGAAGAGAATACGTGAATTATACGTGTGAAATACGATTGGTATTATTGGATTTATAGGTTAAGGACTTAATATGATCCAATTGGATTTGGATTATACCAAGCCCAAATGATTGAGTAATCAAGCCCAATGAATTATGTGTTTAAGCCAAGTCAAGGCCCAACATTAATTTTAATTGAGCCCGATCCAAGAAACCGAACCGTGGGTCGAACCGATGGGTCACTGAATGGGTCAAACCCATGGGGAAACCCATGGAGATGACCCATGGGCATGTGGGTCGGCCACTTGGTGGCCAAGTTAAGTGATCTACTTAATCACCTAGTATTTTACTTTATGATGAAGTAGTGAATAATAAGGAGGTGGGGGAGAAAGACTATTAAGCCCTCCATTTGATTTTCCTATAAAAGAAAGGCATATGTTGGTTATTTTTTGTTTTCCAAGAGTCATCTAACATATATTTAGAGAGAGAATGAGCTAGACATAATCAAACATCTCACTTTAAAGCTTTTCATTACAGATTTTAGCAAGAACACCAAGATCGTAAAGGTAATATCCCCTTAATAATAATTTTCCATCCCTTTTGATTTCTTTGTTATAAAGAATCATAAATTGGCGGAGCATGCCTCTTATGGAGGAATAAGGATGGTTTGTAATATATAAAACCATTATAAGTCACGTGTAAATGAAAAATCGTAAGGGTTTACGTAAGTTAAAACCGTAGGAAATATTAAATTATGAACTTTAATGTTGATGGACAAATTGAACACCATCACTATTAAGATATTTGTATCTTTCTTGGTTAGGATGTAGATATGAAATTAATGGAGTATTCCATTTGATTTGGCTTATAGAACACTAGTAACGAAGTTGTGGCGAATTTTATGGAATTAGACGTTAAACTTCAAAAACGTAAAAATTCAAGATTAGTAGTCAAAAGTTGTCATGGGACTTGAAAATGTTAGTTTTCAATGTCAACACATGAGATAGGGTATTTAAGAGTCGTGGGCTCAAGAATCGTCAGATTTCGACTTAAAACGAATAAAACAAGTATTGAACGCTCAATAACGTTTAACGAACGCTCGATAATGAACTTAGAAGTGAATTTTGAGTTAACAGATTCAAAATTATAAAATTCTTATATGAACGTGTAGAGTATGTAAAATGGGAGTTGTAGGCTTTTGAACGGACCAAATAGGACTTATAACAAAGAAGTTATGGAGCCGGGAAGTTTAATAAAAATTTTATCTGTAAAAATTTTATGGTGATGAGGTCTGGCGCCGTGGCGCCAGAAAAGGCTCATTGTGTCCCGCCGCAGCGCCGTGCACAGTGTAATGAGATACTAAGGAGTGGTGCCACAACGCCATTCATATAAGAGAGTTTCACGCCCCAGTGCCGGAACCAGGACTTAGCTACAGTAAACTGGCGCCGCAGCGCCAGTGTTAAGTATAGATGCCACATCGCGGCGCCGAGGTAGGGAATTTGTTAGATAAGTTAGGTTTGAATTTCCATTGTTCCGAGTACTATACAAGTTAAGTTTATATACTTAATATACGTACTAAAACTATTCCTACATTACATATACTAGTGTATATGGTGTGTAACTTGGGAATTGTACACGAATTGTAGTATGGTAACAAAGAACACGAATTGTTAATAATAAACCGTGAACGGTAAACGACATTGGTACTTCACCAATGACGATTTAGTTCAGCTAGTAACGTAAGAACGTTAACAAGCCGGAATGAAGGGTAGTAAGTCGAATCGACATTATTAATGAAACAATGTGAGTGATTGTTTGGTAGCTAATTAAAGTGTGCTATACGAATATATCATGTAGATTCTGTAAAGGCTGAGAAAAGTCAAATAAATTATTTGAAGACGCTTGAAGGCAAGTTTTCTTAACGCTTGTCTAACCTTCGTGTTAGTCAAGTTCCTGTGATTCATTGTACTAAATTGCATGAACGATTTTAAAGAAAGGGTCAATGCCAGTTTTAACTCGGCTAGGCTATTCATAAGAGATAGATTGATTTGTATACATATCTTTCTATATAGAAATGATAACGTTATCCTATGCCAAGTATTTGGTACGGATTCAAAGGTAAGTTTGTTTATGAACAAACAAAAGTATTTTTCATCGTTTATACGACGGGCACGCGAGTTTGCCAAAACTTAAACGTAAATACGTTTAATGGATGAATGTTGATCAACATAGGGTACTATAGGCTGATCACCTAGAAGTGCTCGTAAGTAATGCCGGATGTACAACCTTAGTGTTGTTATGTCCTTTTCAAGTATTAAAACAGAAAGATACTGTTCATGGTCTTTCGACCGGTTCAGAATTCCTAAACTATTATATACTTTGGGAATTGAGATTATGAATTGTTAAGTATTGATGTTTCATAATACTTCATAACTACTTGTTCAGTTATGGAAGATTTTCATATAATTCACGAATGTGGTATTGCTATTATTCTTTGTTAGACTTGCTGAGCTTGTTATGCTCACTTCTTGCATGAATTAAATGATTGCAGTTAAAACCGAGCATACTGAGAATGCTAAGAGAAATAAGGGCAAGGCTAAGATGGATAGTTAACCATCTTGTAATAGATTAGTATGGTTGTATGAATTATACTTACGAACAACGAATGATGTAATCGGTTTATGAACCTGGGAAAGGATTTCACTTTGATTATAATAAGAAGATAGTAATTACATTCATTATATTGTGTTTTCAATGGAATGATTGTATAGTTATGAGTACTGTGTAGCACCATATGTCGGGTTGGAAGATACCCAAATTTGGGGGCGTCAAAGGTTGGTATCAAAGCATTAGGTTATAAAACTTAAGGGGGGAAGAACCTTAGGCTAATAACCTCGTAAGGAAGGTAAAGTCCGAAGAAAGAAAAATCGAGTTGAATGAGGTAATAAGGTATTGAGAAAACTCAGTATCAAAAGATTTAAAAGATGGAAATTAATCCTAAATAAATTAAATGTGATTTGTGCTTATACTATTGTGTATTATGTACTAATCAACATGTTGTGTGTTTTGTAGATGTCAAACAATAGCTTGATGTATAGAGACATTCACGTGGTGAGTGAAGAGTCAGTGAACCAAGTGGAGATAGTAGCTATGCCAGTGACGGAGGTACCAATAGTGGTTCTAGAAGATTCTGATCCAGAAGAGTACATGCCTGGGGAGGATTACTCTGAGGAAACAATGGGAATAACATCATATCTGAATATGATGATAGATGTGGAGGAGGATATAGAGGTAACATCGATTAATACTGTGGTATCTACTCTGGACTCAACACCTCCAGATGCAATGAGATCATTGTATCTGGCAGTGCTTGATAGGAATGTGCATCTGCGCACTGTGGTGCAAACACAGAATGAGGAGATTACCGCCTTATATGAGGCGATGGAGTCTGCAGAGGTAGATTTTGAGTCAGAGCATGATAAGAAAGTGCTAATGACGGATAAGGCGAGGGATTATAAGGAATAGGCCGTAGAGCTTCGAAAGAAACTGGTTGAAAAAGACCAGAAGATTGCTAGGATGTCGTACATCCATGAATGTGCTCATGAGGATTTCAAGCTGAAAATTGCTTGTTATTCTATTGAGTCAGGGCAGACTCGACATACGATTAGTCGAGATATTGTTTCAATTTCAGCAAATTAGAAACATGAGAATGCCGTAAGGCAGTGTTAGTAGATCATTAGATCTTTTTGTATATGTGTAGCGACGTAAAACCCTCTTTTGTATAATTAAACGATAGTCTTTTTGTAAATCCAAATTTTTGTAGAAGTCAATCACGGGATAGTGATGTATTAGCTTTTTGGTTATGGAAGCAAAGTGTGAATAGTTTTGACTATGAAATTATATTAATATAAGGAAGTTTTTGTTTAATGTGTTTGTTGAGGTATGAGTTGTTATTTGAGAATGCTAACCAAGTAGTTAAATAGATAATAATGAAACTTTATTTATTTAATCAGAATTATGCCGCCAAGAAAGACACAACGTAACCAAGAAGCTGAGTCACATAATGAAATTAATGGGGGTCCTAATAACCCTATGCAAGAGTTCGTTAATTTATTAACGGCGGCATTTAACTAAGTTGGGGGAGGAATTCTCATAGCACCCAGGGTAGCTAGAACAACTACCTTTAAGGAATTCAAAAGTGTGGGTCCTCCGGAGTTTTGAGGAACGACGGACCCCTTAGAGGCCCAGACATGGGTGAAAGAGATAGAGAAGGCATTTGTTATTACAAACGTGGGTGAGGCGTAAAAGACTTCTTTTGCAACTTACATGATGAAAGGGGAGGCCAACTACTGGTGGGAGGCTCACCAGGCTGGGGCTAAAACAGAGGCAGTTATATGGGAGCAGTTCAAGAAGGTATTCTTCGAGAACTATTTCCCTACTAGCATGCAATGTAGAATGGAGATTAAGTTCTTGGAACTTAAGCAAAGGGATATGACAGTTCCCCAGTACGCTTTCCCTAGTACGCTGCCAAATTCAATGAATTAGTGAGATTTGCTCCACATCAGGTGGACACAGAAGAGAAGAAGGCTCGTAGGTTTGAGTAGGGCCTGAAACCTTGGTTCTACAATAGGATTTCAGTGTTTCAGAGTGCTTCCTACTGGACCATTCTGGAAAAAGCAATAATAGCTGAAGGTGGTGGTGAGGCGTTGTCTCAGTACCATAAGGAAAGGAAGAATAAGAATAAGAGTGAGGGAGGAAATAAGCTAGAGGTTGCCAGCGGTAGTGGGACTATGTCAAAGAGGAAAAGCTTTAACCCTGAGAATACTGGGGTGAAACAAGGAGATCCTAAACGTAGGATGGAGGCATGCAAAACACGTGGAAAGCTTCATCTGGGAGTCTGTTTAAAAGGGAAATCAGTTTGTTATAACTGTGGGAAGGAGAGACATTTATCACCCAACTATCCTAACCCTAAGAAAAATAATGGGTGTTTTGTTTGTGGATCGTTGGACCACATGGCAAGAAATTGCCCAAAGAAAGGGTTAGAGGGAAATAAGGGTTCTGGTAGTAGTAAGTTAGCCATTACTGGACCAACACCATCTGTGGGTAGACCCTCAGCCCGTACGTTTAATATGGTTGTCCAAGATGCGGTTGCATCATTGGATGTAGTAGCAGGTATCATTCCAGTCGATGAAATAAATGCTTATGTGTTATTTAACTCGGGTGCTACTTGTACTTTAATAGCATGTGAATTTGCTAAGAGATTAGGTTTAATCCCTGAAAAGTTAGCAATAACTTTAGAAGTTAAGGTAGTAAACGAAGAAATAATCCCCATTGAACATTGCGTTGATATTAGAGGTAATAAGTTATCGGTAGATTTGGTACCGATAAGGTTAAAAGAATTCGATGTAATTCTTGGTATGGAGTGGTTGATTAATCATAAGGTTATAATAGATTGCCATAGTAAAAGAGTGAACCTTTGGCTTTCTAAGAAAACCAGGTTACTGTTCTTCGGTAGTAAATCACCGAGACGCTCTTGTTGTCTATCGATGACACAAGCTAGAATGATGTTAAGAAAGGGGTGTGTAGGTTATCTGTGCCATGTTGTGGATACCCAGAGAGTGAGAGTATCCTTGGACCAGATACCTATAGTTCAAGAGTTCGCAAATGTATTTCCGGAGGAATTGTTGGGCATTCCACCGGATAGGGAGGTTGAATTTGTGATTGATCTGTTACCGGGTACCGCACCAGTTTCAAGGGCACCATATCGGATGACGCCAGTTGAGATGAAGGAGTTAATAGTTCAATTACAAGAACTATTAGACAAGAAGTAAATTCAACCGAGTGTGTCTCCCTGGGGAGCACCGGTATTGTTTGTAAAGAAAAAGGATGGGTCGTTACGACTTTGTATCGACTATCGAGAGTTGAACAAGTTAACGATTAAGAATAAATTCCCGTTGCCCAGGATCGATGATCTATTTGATCAGTTAAAAGGGCCAAAGTAATTTTCTAAGATAGATTTGCGTACGAGGTATCATCAATTAAAAAAAAGGAAGGATGATGTACCTAAGATGGCGTTCAGAACTCATTATGGTCATTACGAGTTTTGGTAATGTCGTTTGGGTTGACTAATGCGCCAGCCGCATTTATGGATATGATGAACAGAGTGTTCAAACAGTATTTGGACAAGTTCATCATAGTTTTCATTGATGATATTCTAGTCTATTCAAAGACGTTAAAAGATCATGTTGAACATTTAAGGATAGTGTTAGAGACTACAGAAGAAAAAGTTGTATGTTTAATTCACAAAGTGTGAATTTTAGCTTGAATGCGTACAGTTTCTAGGACATGTTATTGATAATGATAGCATTTCCATGGATCCGGCAAAAGTTGAAGCAGTTAATGAGTGGGAGCAACCAAAAATGCTAACTGAGGTTCAGAGTTTTCGGGGGTTAACGGGATACTATAGAAGGTTCATCCAGAACTTTTCTAAAATAGCTACTCTGTTGACAAATTTGACGAGGAAGTCGATGAAGTATGTGTGGATTGAAAAGTGTGAGAACAGTTTTCAGGAACTAAAGAAGAGATTAAGTGAGGCACCTATATTGTCTTTACCAGATGATAAAGGGAATTTTGTAGTGTATAGCAATGCATTGCATAGAGGATTGGGTTGCGTGCTCATACAGTATGGCAAGGTCATTGCGTATGCGTCACGTCAATTAATGGATTATGAGAAGGTCCGTCCTACTCATGATCTAGAATTGGCATCTGTAGTTTTTGCCTTAAAAATATGGAGGCACTATCTATATGTTGAGAAGTGTGAGATATACACGGACAATAAAAGTCTGAAATATATCTTCACGCAGAAGGAGTTGAATATGAGGCAGAGAAGGTGGTTGGAACTAATAAAAGATTACGATTGTGATATCTTATATCATTCAGGGAAAGCAAATGTAGTAGCCGATGAGCTAAGTAGGAAGGGTAGAGAGAAACTGTCAATGTTAACGGCTCAGAATTTGTTAGTAACAGCGATGACGAGAATAGAATTAGAAGTTAAATTTCTGGATGAAGTACAGGTGATGTTATTTTCTATGGAGACTCAAGTGAGCATAATAGAACGAGTTAAGGAAGTGCAATTGAGCAATGAGGAATGCGAACATATGAAGAAGAGGATAAAAGATGAAGAAAAGACTAAGTATAACCTCAATAAGGAGGGATTACTTCGTTTTGAAGGAAGAATTTGAGTTCCAAATAATTCCGAATTAAAGGAGGAGATAATGAGTGAGGCCCATAGTTCGAGGTACTCGATATATCCTAGTAGTACGAAGATGTATCAAGACCTTCGTCAGAACTTTTGGTGGCCGAACATGAAAAGGGAGATAGCTGAATATGTTAGTAGGTGATTAACTTGTCAGAAAGTTAAGGCTGAACACCACGACCTAGTGGATTGTTGCAATCATTAGAAATTCCGGAGTGGAAATGGGAACACATCCCAATGAACTTTGTGGTAGGACTTCCAACAACAAGGAAATGATATGATGCTATTTGGGTGATAGTGGATCGATTGACGAAATCGGCTCATTTTCTACCAATAGGAGTTAAGTATAACCTAGACCAATTAACTAAGCTTTATGTCAAAGAAATTATTTCAAGACATGGAGTACCTGTTTCGATTGTGTCAGATCATGATCTACGATTCACATCAAACTTTTAGAGAATTTTTCAAGAGCAAACGAGAACACAATTGAGATTGAGTACGGCATATCATCCTCAGACGGATGGACAAAGTGAACGAACAATTCAAACGCTTGAAGATATGTTAAGATCTTGCATTATGGATTTTAAAGGGAGTTGGGACGATCATCTACCGTTGGTGGAATTTGCATACAACAATAGTTTTCACACTAGTATAGGCATGCCGCCTTACGAAGTGTTGTATGGAAGGAAATGTAGGACTCCACTATGTTGGGACGAAGTGGGTGAATGTCGGATGTTGGGACCTGAGTTGGTACAACAAACGGCGGACATGGTAAAACTAATACGTGCTCGATTGGTAGCGGCTCAAGATAGACAGAAGAAGTATGCAGATCCTCACAGAGAAAAGAGAGAATTTGATGTAGGGTCTTATGTCTTTCTAAAAGTATCGCCTTGGAAAGGAAAGATATGTTTTGGGAAGAAAGGGAAGTTAAGTCCAAGGTTTATAGGACCTTTTGAGATTTTAAGAAGGATAGGAGAGGTAGCCTATGAAGTAGCCTTACCTCCATAAATGGACCTGTATTCACAATGTGTTTCACGTGTTTGTGTTGCGTCCCTATATGCCGGACTATAAACACATAATAGAGTATGAATCTATCCAAATAGAGAAAGACTTATCGTATGAAGAACTTCAAATTCAAATTGTTGATAGGAAGGAACAAGTTTTAAGAAATAAGATAATACCTTCAGTGAAGGTAATATGGAAAAACCACAATGCTGAAGAAGCAATGTGAAAACTCGGATGTAAAATGAAGGAAAATTTTCCTCATTTGTTTATGTAATTATAAGCGAGATTCTAGGGACAGAATCCTTATAAGAGGGGGGGAGAATGTAACGCCCGAGAAAATTGGATTTATATGAGAATTAAATTTTTATTTGATTTTGTGAATTAAATGAATTTGATTGATTATTTATGTGAGTAAACTATGTGAAGGTCGTTTTATGACCTAGAATGTGCTGATGTGGTTAGGATTCTCGCTATGTGCTAGAATTAATTGTTTTGAATTTCCAAGATAAAAATAAAAGTTTTTCGAGAAATTTCTGTAAAAACGCTATTCATCCATTTTTGTTCGGGAATTAGGTTTGAAATTCTGAGAAGCGCGTAATGATAGAATATGAAGACAAGATGGAATATTTAATAATATTTCATTTATGACAAATGAAGTTTTCGCCTGCGAACTTAAAACCTAAGGGTTAAGAAGAATGATTTCTAAGAAGGAAATGAGCTTCGTATAATGAATTACGATAATGATTATGTGTACATTATACGAGAATGATACTATTTAACATACGAGTATAATTTGAAGATTTAATACGACGTATAATATGAATATTGTACGAGTACTATACGAAGAGAATACGTGTGGAATACGATTGATATTATTGGATTTATAGGTTAAGGACTTAATATGATCAATTTGAATTTGGATTATACCAAGCCCAAGTGATTGAGTAATCAAGCCCAATGAATTATGTGTTTAAGCCAAGTCATGGCCCAACATTAATTTTAATTAAGCCCGATCCAAGAAACCGAATTTCGGGTCGAACTGATGGGTCACCGAATGGGTCAAACCCATGGGGCAATCCTTGAGGATGACCCATGGGTATGTGGGCCGGCCACTTGTTGTCCAAGTTAAGTGATCTACTTGATCACCAAGTATTTTACTTGGTGATGAAGTAATGAAAAGTAAGGAGGTGGGGGAGAAAGACTATTAAGCCGTCCATTTGATTTGCCTATAAAAGAAAGCCATATGTTGGTTATTTTTGGTTTTCCAAGAGTCATCTAACATATATTTAGAGACAGAAAGAGTTAGACATAAGCAAACATCTCACTTTGAAGCTTTTCATTAGAGATTTTAGCAAGAACACCAAGATCGTAATGGTAATATCCCCTTAATAATAGTTTTCCATCCCTTTTGATTTCTTTGTTATAAAGAATCATAAATTGGTGGAACATGCCTCTTATGGAGGAATAAGGATGGTTCGTAACATATAAAATCATTATAAGTCATGTGATTGTAAGGGTTTACGTAAGTTAAAACCGTAAGAAATATTAAATTATGAACTTTGTTGTTGATGGACAAATTGAACACCATCACTATTAAGATATTTGTTTCTTGCTTGGTTAGGATGTAGATATGAAATCAATGGAGTGTTCCATTTGATTTGGCTTATAGGACACTAGTAACGAAGTTATGGCGAATTTTACGGAATTAGACGTTAAACGTCGAAAACGTAAAAATTCCGGATTAGTAGTCGAAAGTTGTCGTGGGACTTGAAAACGTTGGTTTTCATTGTCAAAATTTGAGATAGGGTATTTAAGAGTCGTGGGCTCTAGAATCGTCGGATTCTGACTTAAAACGAAGAAAACGAGTATTGAACGCTCAATAACATTTAACGAACGCTTGGTAATGAACTTAGAAGTTCATTTTGAGTTAACAGATTCGGAATTGTAAAATTCTTATATGAACGTATAGAGTATATAAAATGGGAGTCGTAGGCTTTTGAACGGACAAAATTGTACTTATAACGAAGAAGTTATGAAGCCAGGAAGTTCACTAAAAAATTTATCTGTAAAATTTTTTGGTGCTGAGGTCTGGCACCGCGGTGCCAGACAAGGCATATTGTTTCGCGCCGCAGTGCCATGCACAGTGTAATGAGCTACTAAGGGGTGGCGCCGCAATGCCCTTCATATAAGGGAGTTTCGCATCGCAGCACCGGAACCGGTACTTAGCTACTGTAAACTGGTGCCGCAGCGCCAGTGTTAGGTATAGATGCCACGCCGCGACGCCGAGGCAGGGCATTTGTTAGATAAGTTAGGTTTGAATTCCATTGTTCCGAGACCTATATAAGTTAAGTTTATATACTTAATAAACGTACTAAAACTATTCCTACATTACATATACTAGTGTATATGGTGTGTGTAACTTGGGAATTGTACACGAATTATAGTATGGTAACAAAGAACACGAAGTGTTAATAATAAACCATGAACGATAAATGACATTGGTACTTCACCAATGACGATTGAGTTCAGTTAGTAACGTAAGAACGTTAACAAGCCAAAATGAAGGGTAGTAAGTCGAATCGACATTATTAATGAAATAAAGTCAACTAAGACATATACAAGAAAGAAGTTGGTAGAAACAATATGATTGATTGTTTGTTAGCTAATTACAGTGTGCTATATTAATATATCATGTAGATTCTGTAAAGGTTGAGAACAGTCGAATAAATTATTTGAAGACGGTTGAAGGCAAGTTTTCTTAACGCTTGCCTAACCTTCGTGTTAGTCAAGTTTCCTGTGATTCAGTGTACTGAATTGCATGAATGATTTTAAAGAAAGGGTCAATGCCAGTTTTTACTCGACTAGACTATTCGTAAGAGATAGATTGATTTGTATACATATCTTTCTATATAGAAATGATAACGCTATCCTATGTCATGTATTTGGTACGGATTAAAAGGTAAGTTTGTTTATGAACAAACAAAAGTATTTTTCATCGTTTATACGATGGGCACATGAGTTTGCCAAAACTTAAAAGTAAATGCGTTTAACGGATGAATGTTGATCAACATAGAGTACTATAGGGTGATCACCTAGAAGTGCTCGTAAGTAATGCCGGATGTACAACCTTAGTGTTGTTATGTCCTTTTCAAGTATGAAAATAGAAAAATACTTTTCATGGTCTTTCGAACGGTTCAGAATTCCTAAACTATTATATACTTTTGGAATTGAGATTATGAATTGTTGAGTATTGATGTTTCGTAATACTTCATGACTACTTGTTCAGTTATGGAAGATTTTCATATAATTCACGAATGTGGTATTGATATTATTCTTTGTTAGACTTGCTGAGCTTGTTATTCTCACTTTTTGCTTGAATTATATGATTGCAGTTAAAGCCGAGCATACTGAGAATGCTAAGAGAAATAAGGGCAAGGCTAAGATGGATAGTTAACCATCTTGTAATAGATTAGTATGGTTGTATTAATTATACTTACGAACAATGAATGATGTAATCGATTTATGAACCTGGGAAAGGATTTCACTTTGATTGTAATAAGAAGATAGTAATTACATTCATTATGTTGTGTTTTCAATGGAATGATTGTATAGTTATGAGTACTGTGTAGCACCATATGTCGGGTTGGAAGATACCCGAATTTGGGGGCGTCACATAGGTACATATATATAACAGTGGTTTAGACAAAGCATAATTCTAAGGTCTTGATCTATGTTGGTCAAAGTACAGCCAAAGGCTGTTCTTCATGTTCATCAATTTTCTGGGTAACCCAGAAAATGAAAACTTGGTCAAGCTCGGTCAATGACTTTTGACAATTAATACCAGTAATCCTATGAACTTTTTAAGCAATTTAAGGACATATATATGGAATATGTATATCAAGGTATTAATTTTTTATAAAAAGTTATTAAAACAACAAACAAAAAGCGATTTAAAAGGCTGGTCAAAGTAGCCGGTTCAACCTTTTCTTGAGTTTTCTGGGTAACATAGAAAATAGAACTTTGTTATTGGTCAACCACCTTTGACCACCTATATCTTGCAATATATTGTTCTAATGAACTTATTTTCTTTTCTAGATTAAAGACCTCATGTCGTACTATAAATAACACACAATTAACAGACCTAATTATTAACATATATGGATCTACAAGCTCTGACATTCGACTATCAAGTTTGTTTTTCCAAAATTTCTAGATTACTTAAAACACTAATTTGAGGCATCTAGATGTTATGAAAACATGTTCTAACAATCTAACATACTTTCTAACATGCTATTACATAAATCTAAACATCTAAACAACAATTTGAACAAAATATCAAAGATCTAGCTATGAATTAGGGTTTGCACCTTTCTTGCTTTATTTTGATTTCTAATTACTGAATTTGATGATGCTATCACCCAGGCTTGATTTAGTATGTTTATAAGAGTGTATAATCTTAGATAATTCGTAGGTTTGGCCAGAAGATGTGTTGATATTTATAGACTTAAGCAACGAAGGTTTTTTGGTCTTTTTCACCTACTTGCCTCCCTAAATATCTGATGCTAAGTTACTTGTACTGCTTAGGGTTTTTTATCAGCTCATGTGCAACCTTGAAACTTGGTTTGGTGACTCCTAACCTACTTGTGAGCTAGTTAGGTTAGATTAGTAGCTTAATTATGCCCTAATCCTCACTAATCTTGATTAGGGTTTTGTTTTTCATTATTATGGTTGCTTAATGATGTTTATTAGTACCAAATTGAAGTTTACTAATCATGATTAGGTGTTAGGATAACGTAATTAGGGTTTAGTTTAGCTAATTAGGGTTAGGGTTTGTAATCTAGGGTTAGGGTTTATAATCTAGGGTTCCTAACCAAGATTTTACACAAATCCTAACAAGCACGACAAAACGTTTTGTCAGTGTAAGCACGACGAAGCAGCTTGTCAAAACAAATATACCGAAAAGTCCATTTTTGGAAGAAAAGTTTTAAGCATGAGGTGTCAAGCACGTCAATTTTTGGACAAAAATTTATTTGACTAAATTTGTTAAAGATAGTATATATTAACACATAACACTTTCAAAACAGAGAGATTTTATTAATATAACTGAATTTAAATATTCGAGTCTTATTAGGGTTTTGGATTTTTACATTTACCCCCACTAATAAGATTTTCGTCCTCGAAATTACAGTAAAGGTTAAGTAAACAGTTGGGGATAGTTCTCTTGTATTTTATCTTCGAGCTCCCATGTAGCCTCTTCAACTGTTCTGATTGCTCCAGAACACTTTAACCGATGTTATCACTTTATTTCTCAGGACATGCTCTTTACGATTGACGATCTGCACAGGTTCTTCTACATAAGAAAGATATTATTTGATTTGGATTAGCTCATAATTTATAACGTGTTTGTAATCAGGTTTGTATGGTCATAATATGGACACATAAAACATATTATGAATATGGTTTAACTCATGAGGTAGTGCTATTTCATAGGCAACTTCACTTATCCTCCTCAAAATTTTAAAAGGTCCAATGAATCTCGGACTCAGTTTTCCTTTCTTGCCAAAACTTATCGTACCCTTCCAAGGAGATACTTTCAAGAATACGTGGCTTCTTACGCTAAAGTTTCATTGTTGACGATGTGGATCAGTGTATTTCCTTTGTTAATCTTGAGATGCTTGTAATCGTTTACGTATAATTCTGATGGTTTTAGTAGTTTATTGAATTATTTTAGGTCCTAGCATTTGGCTTTCCCCAACTTCATCCCAACTCAAAGATGTTCTACATTTTCTCCCATATAAGGCTTCATAGGGTGGCATACCTATGCTAGCATGATAACTATTTTTATAGGCAAATTCTACTAAAGGTAATTGATCTTCCAAACTTCCTTTAAAATCGATGATACATGTTCGTAACATATCCTCTAATGTTTTTATGGTTCTCTCACTTTGCCCATCAGTCTGAGGGTGATAAGTTGTACTCAATCTTAATTGTGTTCATAAGTGTTTCTGAAGGCTTTTCCAAAAATTTGTAGTAAACCATGGGTATCGATCTGATACTATAGAAACATATACTCCATGCCTAGAGATGATTTCATTAATGTACAGATTGGAAAAGTGGTCTAAGTTATGGGTAACTTTAATAGGTAAAAAGTGAGATGATTTGGTTAAACAGTCAACTATTACCCAAATGGCATTGTGGCCCTTCTATGTAGCTGGAAGGTCTACCACAAAATCCATGGTAATATGTTTCCACTTCCACTCGGGAATCGGTAAGGGTTGAATTAAACCACTTGGATTTTGATGTTCAGCCTTAACCCTTTGACACGTGAGACATTTGTTTACCCATTCAGCTATTTCTCTTTCCATATTCGACCACCAAAAGTGTTGACTTAAGTCCTTGTACATTTTAGTACTGCCAGGATGTATGGAAAATTTAGAATTATAAGATTTGTTTAAGATTTCGTCTTTTAAGGCTTGATTTAACGGATCCCAAATTCTATCTTCATATCTTATTATTCCATCCTTATCTATTCTGAATTTGTTATACTTAATATGAGTTAGATTAGACTTATACCTCTGACATTCTTCATCCTTTTCATGCATCTCTTTGATTCTATAAAGTAGAGAAGAAAGTACCTCTATAATGAATAATTTTTGGGTAGAGGTGGTTGGACATCCTACCTAAATTTCTCATTTTTCAAAATCTTTTATTAACCTATCATTGGTGGTTATTGTGTTAAACTTTTCTTGATTCTTTCTACTTAACGCATCAGCTACGACATTAGCTTTACCTGGGATGATATAAGATTTCAAAATCAAAATCCTTTATCAGTTCTAACAATCTTCTTTGCCTTAAGTTCAGTTCCTTTTGTGTTAAAATATATTTCAGACTTTTATGATCTATATATATCTCGCACTTCTCCCCGTACAAGTAATGTCTCCAAACTTTTAGAGCAAAGACTACCGCGGCTACTCTAGGTCATGAGTAGGATATCTCTTCTCATAATCTTTGAGTTGTCGTGATGCATAAGAAATCACTTTCCCATGTTGCATCAGCACACACCCTAAACTTCTGTGTGACGCATCACTAAATTCTACAAGTCCTCCTATATCATCTGGTAAGGACAATACTAGAGCCATGCTCAGTCGCTTCTTCAACTCTTAGAATATTTCTTCACATTTATCTGTCCGGAAGTATTTGTGATGCCCCCCAAATAGGTATACATCACCCATCTTAGGTCGCCAAGTACTTGGTACAGAATTTAAATACAAACTTATTTAATATAACTTTCATGTAAAATAAGACAAAACATAGCTGAGTTTTTACACGAATATTATCTCATAGACAATATCCAAACTCAAATTCAATCCTAATTACATTTATTATCACACTAAATAGTGAGGACTACTAAAACAACCATCGCGGACCATCACTCCGTTCCCCCGACTAGTCCCAGCTACATTCTCATTTCTTGAATAGAATAATGAAAGCAAAAGGGGTGAGCTCAACTATCCAGTAAAAAATATTATGACTAATATAATGCATAATAAATTATCGTTAGCCTTCAACAGTGTTAAACTGATAAAATACACTAAACATCAAGTTTAACTGCAGCAGAAAAAGCAATCCATTAGAAGAGTCAAGTAGAGCATGATATCTACTATCTTCTATGATTTAAAAAGTTTATCATCAATTTTATCGCTGAGACTCAGCTTAATAAATAAACCACATCATCGAATCATCCCTACACTACGGGCCAATGATACTCATTAGTATCACGTCTACGAATTATCCCTGCACTACGGGCCAATGATATTCATGTAATCATCAATGGTCATGATTATACCGAATTATCCCTGGTCATAATCATACCAATCAACAGTCCATCTATGCACTACGGGCCGAAGATGACTTTCATCACAATATAAGCATGAGGATGATGACAATGATATAAGAATTCAATTAAATGAAAGCAAAGGATAAATTTTAAAGATTTATAATTTAATTTATCCAGAATTCAATAATGTCCAAATTGTAAACATGATACTTCTTTGTGGAGTAAAATTCAAGAATAATATCCATGTATCAAAAATAATTTAGACAGAAAAGAAATAATTTTTTTGGGTGAATAGTACCCCGTGAATAGTACCCTTTGAATAGTATTTCGGGAATAGTACCCCGGCATGAAAAGTGCCTCGAATACCTGAGTGAATAATACCTGAGTGAATAGTACTCGTGTGAATAGTAACTCGTGAATAGTATCCCGGTATGAAAATTACCCCGAATCCCTGAATGAATAATATTTGAGTGAATAGTAACCTGTGAATAGTACCTCGGGTAAAAATATTGATATTTAATAAAAAAAAAGTTCAGATCAATATTCCAATGAAATGATACTGGATGAAGCGCAAAAATCAAGGATATTCCACTAATTTTAGGGTTTATAGAAGCAATACTCACCATAGTAAGTTTAGATTTAAGAATACGAAAAGAAATAACATACGAAACTGTAAATGGATTTTCACCTGTCATGCAGTACGTAATCCACGTAGATAGGTTATTCCGACATATTAAAGGATGAATACGAAAAATAGTATTTCTTATGAATACGAAAGAAATAATATCCCTTACATTAGTATAAGACTGGATAATGCAATAGTGAAGTTGCAGAATACTCTTCTTTTTGCTCTCTATAGTTTCTCTTGTGAATCTCAATGAATTGGTGAGAATGAAAGAAGAATTAAGCTTCTATTTATAGGAGAATGGACTAAATAGTAACTGATTCAGGAACAGTCTAGATTGATTTACTATTAGAACAGACGGTCCATATTGATTTACTTTTAAAACCACCACCGATGGTCTAGATTGATTTACTTTTAAAACCACCACCGATAGTCCAGATTGATTTACTATTAAAACCACCACCGACCGTCCAGATTGATTTACTATTAAAACCACCATCGATGGTCCAGATTGATTTACTATTAAAACTACCATCGATGGTCTAGATTTATTTACTATTAAAACCACCACCGACGGTTCATAAATTAGTAAATCTTTTCATGGAATACTAAGTCAAACTTATAACAAACGTCTCATAACAAATCCCTATATTTATATTAAAAAAATGAATAAATATTTACCACAAATCATTTATCTTTAATAAACACATTTTTAATCTATTAATAATTATTCATTATTAATATTATAACTCACAATATTTAACAACCAGATCATTCCCAGGAAAGAGGGGGCTTTTCGATAAGGATTTCTCCTTATTGGCGCGCAATTAGGTGACCAAACCCCTTTCCTCGATAGAACTTTCTAGGCATCGTCAATAATGCAAATAATACTATGAAAAACATTGTCGTCTCAATTATTGATTTAATAATATAAAATATTATGCTGATGAAACTGTGACAATGATTGAATCAAATAACGTGAGATACTATACATTAATCACTGTAGCAATAATTGAGTAAACTGAGTGGCTTCTTACGTAAGCATCAATAATCAATACAGTGTGCTACTATGCAACCACGCGTATTACTATACTTTTACCACCGGGTATTTCAATAGTTAACGATAAAACTTTTGGCGTTATTTTTATAAAAAGTTATTTCTGTCGCTTTCTATATCCGACAGTTATCCCGTTGTGGGGTACACCAATGATGGTGTCCACCAATGATGGTGTCATCGTACGAATATTCCCTTACAAAAAGAATATTTCCCGAACAAACAAATATTCTCCGACACAACGAATATTTTATATCAACTTGTTTACTTTGCAAAATTTTCAAATTTCACCTTTAACTTTAACCTTTTATCAATTTAACCATTTATTAAATAGAATAATAATTATAAAAAAATTGGATACTTTCATTTCATATAATTCGGGGTCTTACAACCTCCCATCCTTATGAAATTTAGTCCTCGAAATTGGTGTACGTACCTGTTATGACAAAAAAGTGAGGATATCTTGATGTCATTTCGGATTCTAACTCCCAGGTCATTTCCTCAACATCGTGGTTTCTCTACAAAACCTTGACTTGAGGTATAATCTTGGAGCGTAGAATATGTTCCTTCTTATCCAAGATTTTAATAGGTACCTCTTCATATGTTAAATCTTCCGCTATCTCATCTGGTTCTAATTCAATAATGTGGTTAAGGTCTTCCATATACTTACGTAACATAGATATGTGAAAAAGGTTATGAACACGAGACATACTTGGCGGTAAGGTGAGTCTATAGGCCACAGTTCCTACTCGATCGAGGATTTGAATGGCCCAATGAATCGAGGATTGAGCTTTCCTCTCTTTCCAAATCTTATAACTCCTTTCCATAGAACAACACGTACCAACACATGATCTCGAACATTGAACTCCACGTCCTTTCGATGAAGATCAACATAACTCTTTTGTCGATCTTGTGAGGTTTTTATACGTTGTCGGATCATTTGAATCTTTTCTGTAGTCATACGTATCAACTCTGGTCCCAACAACGTTGCTTCACCCATCTCATCCTAGCATACTGGAGAACGACACCTGCGTCCATACAACGCCTAAAATAGAGCCATGTCAATACTTGCTTGATAACTGTTGTTGTAGGAGAATTCCACTAATGACAAGAACTTGTCCCAACTTCCTTTGAAGTCAAGGACACAGTCTTAATAGATCTTCAAGAGTTTGAATAGTCCTCACTAGTACAAAACCATAAATAGACAACACTTAAACAACAACGTTTTTAAAAAAAATGTTGTGGTATTTTTTTCACAACATTTTTTAACAAAACGTTATAGATATATATATGAAAAAATGTTATCTATTTATTAGGGCAATTTTTAGTTTTAAATAGATAATGTTTTTTTAAAAAAACTTTATTTATTTCAAAAACACGGACCTTAAAATAAATCGTGCGGAAGTGCTTGAAATTAAAAACCCTCCCGCCTCCCAGCCTTCCAACAACTGAAGCAGCACTCCCAAATCCTAATCTACACCCTCCCCTTTCTAATTTCACCACCACCAATACCTTAAACCCTAAATCCTCTACTCCAACCTTCACTTCTCAATGGGTGACTCACGAACGCCAGAAAAACTCACTTTTTCGATCGGCTTGATATTCTGAGTTTTATCATCAAGGAGAGTAACATTACTAGGTAGTGTGCAGGTAGTTATTTTCTTGGATTTGAAGGAGAATTTCTTTTTGGGTATGACTTGGGAAGTGATAATATCTAATGTTTGTTTCAGGTCAGCGATGGATTTGAGGGATGCACGGAGTTCATAGGAGGGTAAGAAGTAGGAGTTTTGTGCGATGAGATTTTCGAGGTCGAAGATAGAGAGAGGGATTTTGTCGAGATCGTGTTTAGGATCGGTGGATTGGGAGACAAGTGAGAGGCGGAATTCGATGGAGAACTTGGAATTGCAGAAGGTAGAGAGAAAGGATTGGGTGGATTCGAAGGAGGGGGACTCAGAAGGGTTGTTTGATTTGGAAGAGTTGCGAGATTGGTGCAGGCCAGAGAGGAGCTCCAGCATTTTAGCGTGCTTCCGTTCAGTGGTTGGGTCTACTACCATTTCCAAGTTGATGGCGGTGGCCGAGCTCACTTCTTCCTCCATTAGAGAGAGCAGATTTACTTATTGAATAGAGTTTTGAGCTTCTGCCGTCGGAGGAGGAAATAGATAACCGGGTATTTTACAAATAAAAAATCAGGACAATAAATGTGAAGCCCCCAAAATATAGGTATACAACACCCATCTTGAGTCGCCAAATACATGGTAAAAAATTCAAATACAACTTAATAATACAGTTGTCGTGTAAAATACGACAAAATATAAACTGAGAATTTAAATAGGAATTTTGCCTTCTAGACAATATCCATTCTCAAATATAGTTCTCGTTACATTTATTGTCACACTATTTAACAGAATAGTGAGGACTACTAATGCTATCATCTGGACCGTCACTCTGTTCCCCGACTCATCCCAACTATATTCTCATTTCTTGAAGAGAACAGTAAAGAAAAGGGTGAGCTCAACTAGCCAAGTAAGAAATATTATGACTAAGATAATGCAGAATAAATTATCATTAGTCTTCAACAATGTTAAAATGGTAAAATACAATAGACATCAAGTTTAACTGCAGCAAAACAAACAATCCATTAAAAGAGTCAAGTAGAGAATAAAATCTACTATCTTTTATGATTTAAAAAGTTTTTTATCACTTTTATCGCTAAGACTCAACTTAATAAATAATCCACATCATCAAATCATCCCTGCACTATAAGCCAAGGATATTATTAGTATCACTGACCACAAATTATCCATGCACTACGGGCCAAGGATATTCGTGTATTCATTAACGGTCCTAATTATGCCATAAAATAATTCATCTTTTCTCCGTTGGCCGAAGAGAATCCATAGCCATAATCATACCAAAAATTGTCCATCAATGCAATACGGGCCAATGAGGACTTTTTCCATATCACTTGTAACATTACGGTCATGATTATACCGAATAATCCCTGATCATAATTATACCAAGTCCATCTATGCACTATTGGCCACCGATGACTTTCAACAAAATATAAACATGAGGATGATGACAATGATATAAGAATTCAATAAAATAAGTTCAAGAATTAAATTATCTAGGAACTAATAACATCCAAATTATCAACATGATACTTCTTTGTAGAGTAAAATTCAAGAATGCTCAGAAGAATATTTCTATGAAAAGATACTTGATGAAGCGCAAATATCAAGGATATTCCACTAATTTCATGGAGTATAGAAGTCTAAACTTTAACCAACTGAGTATAGTAAAGAATGGAATAACAAAAGAAATCACAATGCATGCGGTACTTCGCATAGACAGGTTTTTCCAACAGAGTAATAAATAACGGAACCAGGTTAGGCGTAATACGCACCGATAGGATATTCCAACAGAATAATAAAGAATAGAATAACAACAGAAATCCCCATGCATGCGGTACGTCGCATAGACAGGTTATTCCAACAGAATAATAAATAACGGGACCAGGTCAGGCGAAATTTGCACCGACAGGATGTTCCAACAGAATAATACAGAATGGAATAACAACAGAAATCACCAAGCATGCGGTACTTCGCATAGACAGGTTATTTCAACAAAATAATAAATAACGGAACCAGGTCTGGCGTAAAATGCACAGATACGATATTCCAACAGAATAATAAAGACAGAACCAGGTCCGGCGTAAAATGCACAGACATGATATTCCAACAGAATAATAAAGAATGGAATAACAGAAGAATTTCACCAAGTATAGGGTATACCGCGTATACAGGTTATTCCAACAGAATAATAAAGAATAGAATAACAGAAATTCTCTTCATGAATACAAAAGAAATAATACCCCTTACATGTACAACAAATAATATTCCTTACCTTTGAAAGAAGAATATTCTGACCGGTAGGGCGGGAATAAACTTGAAGAAAACTTGCACTATCTTCTACGCTCAAAACTTTCTTAAACTCTAAAGAACTACATTCGAGATTACAGAAGAAGAACTCTCTCTGTAGTTTCTCTCTATAGAGTTTCAGTGAATTCGTAAGAAATAATGAAGGAATGAGCTTCTATTTATAGAAGAATGGACTGCATAGTAACTAATTCATGAACGGTCCAGATTGATTTACTTTTATTCGGACGGTCCAGATTTAAAGCAAAATCTTTTAAATAAAATATAATATATTTTATTTATAATATAATAAAACGAATAACTTTATAAAAGTATTTTGTTTTATATAAAAAGATTTTACTATGCAAAATACTATGCAGGCACTATGCAACACTATGCATAAAAAATATAATATATTCTATTTATAGGATAACTTTATAAAAGTATTCTGGTTTATATAAAAAGATTTTACTATACAAAATACTATGCATAATATAATATAATATATTCTATTTATAGAATAACTTTATAAAAGTATTCTATTTTATATAAAAAGATTTTACTATACAAAATACTATGCATAATAGAATATAATATATTCTATTTATAGAATAACTTTATAAAAGTATTCTGTTTTATATAATAATCTTTTCTGTTTTATTACATTAATAATATCAATAAAATAAAACTGAGTGACTTATCACGTAAGTATCAATAATCAATACTGTGTGCTACTATGAAACCACGCGTATTACTGTACTTTTACTACTGAGTAGTTCAACAGTATTAACGGTAAACTTCCGCCATTATTTTCATAAAAATATTTTTGTGGTTTTCTCAATCCGACAATAATTCTGTTGTGGGGTCCACTAATGATTGTGCCATCGTATGAATATTCCCCGACACAAAGAATATTCCCCGACCAATTGAATATAATATAACTACTTGCATACTTTGCAAAATTTATAAATATTACCCATAACGATAACATTATATTAAATCCACACCACAATATTAAAAAAAATCAAGAAATTTAAATTTTTATTTGTAAAATTTGGGATTTTACAATCTCCCCTCAAAATTTACGTGCGTACCTGGTATACCGAATAGATGAGGACACTTCATCCGATTCTAACTCTTGAGGTATAACCTTTAAGTGTTAAATACATTCCAGGATTTTAACAGGTACATCTTCATTCGTTTATCCGCTATCTCGTCCGGTTCTAAATCAATAATGTGGTTCGGGTCATCCACATATTTACGTAACATCGATACGTGACAAACGTTATGAACACGAGACATACTTGGTGGTAAAACGAGTCTATAAGCCACAGTTCATACTCGATCAAGGATTTTAAATGGGCCAATTAAATTGAGGGTTGAGATTTCCTCTTTTCGTCGATTCTTTCTTCTAGAATAACGCCCTCTTTGAACCTTCTTCTTCACATTCATCAGCTCTGAGTATATAGCTTGAGTGGATTTAACTTTATCTATTAAAGTCAATTCTAATCGTATATTCTTTATCTTCTCGTGGGTCCCTAGAGTCTTTAACTCTATCTTCATCATTTATACGAAATGGGTCTTTGTGTTAACAACATCGCACTCGTAAACACATATGGTCTTCTACCCAACGTGTCAGCTATCACATTCGCTCTTCCACAATGATATTGAATGGTACGATCATAATCTTCAACAGCTCGAGTCAATGTCCTTGGCGCATGATATGTTTGTTTTGGTTGAAGAATATTTAAGGGTTTTAGAAATGGGTTTTGTATTGGGGTCAATACCAAATTCGATTTCACGCTCTAGGGTAGGCTAAGAAGTCTTCAAGAATACGTTAGAAAATTTATTAACAATAGAAATATCATTTAAAACTGTGACTCTCATCCATGACTTGGATAACACGTCACATTGATACCTATTAACTAGCCATCGTTATTCACAACGTCCCCTACGGAAAGTCTGGCTTCGGTGCATCCCACACAAGGATGTCAATAACGAAAGGATCGGGGCTCTTTACTTATGGCTTGATGTGACAATGATTGACTTTAGTGGTTTGGTTGCTTAAATTTGTATAACAGGTTGGTTAGTAATATGAAAGCTAACAAATTTACTAAAAGCATGATGAGTAGTTAACCAATCGATTCCTAAAATCACATCAAAGGTAAGTATTTTCAAAGATATAAGATCGACAGGTAACGTGAATGTGTTGATTTGAATCAAACAAGATTTATAAATAGTGGAGGTAACGAAGGTTTCTCCTAACTGAGTTTCAACAGATAAATCAAAGTCTAACTTCTTCGGAGTTATATTCAAACATTGAACACAACTAGGTAAAATGAAATAGTGAGTAGAACCGCTATCTAACACGGTATAGACTTCGCAAGAATTTATGATTAACTTACCCGTGATAATTTTATTCAGGTTCCTCGTCACGAGAAAAAAAAATGCTCTCTCTTAAACTACCGGCTTTGGCTTGTCTGTATCCGCCTTTGGTGCCACCGTCCCAGCTGGACTTGACTTCACTATACAACAAAATTGAGCTATGTGACCTTCTCTTGCCGCAATTAAAACACGCTTTGGATTGCTGCGTACAATTTGGACGGATGTGTCCCTCCTGTCCGCATTTGAAACATACGACCGGTGGTCGTTCTTCTTCCTTTGAAACGTGTGCTGATGCTGTTGTCTTTCCATCATTACTGAACCTACGAAGTGGTTACCATTCATTGCATTATAATTTCCCACATGATAATGCGAAGTACCACATGCATTGTGATTTCTGTTGTTATTCCATTCTTTATTATTCTTTCCACTTCTATTATCTTGGCTATGATTACCAACGAAGAGGTTACCATGCATGGAATGATAATTTCCCCATGATGGTTATCATTGTTCCGATGACTGTTTCCACCGGTACGATTATTATCGTGTTGTTGGTCGTTGCCTTTTGGTTGTGCTGACTCATTATCGCGCTCCAATAACTGAGCCCTATTCACAACATCTGAATATAAACAAAGTTTATGAGAAATGAGGTATTGACGTATATTGAGTTTCAAACCTCTTAGAAACATTCGCGTCATTCGCTCCTCATTATCGACCAAATGGGATGCAAACCGAGAAAACTCGGCAAACTTAGCCTCGAATTGCGACACGGTCATATTGTTTTACTCCAGCTTGATAAACTCCACCTCCTTCACGTGACGAATACTTTCGGAAAAGTACTTATCGTTGAACAGCTCTTGGAACTTCTCCCAGGACATCTTGAGTGCGTCAGTCTGAGTACGTTTTACAAATTCCCACCAGTAATCTGCCTCTTCACGCAGCATAAAGGTGGCAGATGGAACCTTTTGCTCCTTTGAGCATCCCAAGACATCAAATATCTTGGTGATCTACTTTAACCACGTCTTCGCCTTATGTGGTTCTGGCTTTCCCAAAAACTCTGATGGTCCCAGCTCCTTGAACTGCTTAACGGTGACCGACTGTGGGTTGCCATTATTTCCACTGATATTTTGAATAGGAGTCTCTCTTACCTGTTGTTGCATGAATTGCATAAAGCCTCTGAACATTCCATCGTTCATCATTTGGTCAGTGTTATTGTTTACATGAGGATTATCACCTTCCTGGTGCACCTTATCCTGATTATTGATCTGTGGAGACTCAACGGTCTCCTGTGTTCCATTGATATTCTCAACATTTTTGGATGCCATTTTCAAATACTGTAACAAAACAAGGGTTAAATAACATATCACATATTATCCCTATACTCTGACCGATAAATTAAATACCAAATAAACTTAGGTAGGTCATATTAGCAAAGGAATTCCCCGTCTCTCCACTCCTAGTTCTTGTCTTACATCTCAGCCAGGGATCATATCCCTAAGCTTTGATACAAACTGTGACGCCCCCAAAATATAGGTATATAACACCCATCTTAAGTCGCCAAATACATGGTAAAAAATTCAAATACAACTTAATAATACAGCTGTCGTGTAAAATACAACAAAATATAAACTGAGAGTTTAAATAGGAATATTGCCTTCTAGACAATATCCATTCTCAAATAGAGTTCTCGTTACATTTATTGTAACATTATTTAACAGAATAGTGAGGACTACTAATGCTATCATCTGGACCGTCACTCCGTTCCCTGACTTGTCCCAGCTATATTCTCATTTCTTGAAGAGAGCAGTAAAGGAAAGGGTTAGCTCAAATAGCCTAGTAAGAAATATTATGACTAAGATAATGCAGAATAAATTATCATTAGTCTTCAACAATGTTAAACTGGTAAAATACAATAGACATCAAGTTTAACTGCAGCGGAACAAATAATCCATTAAAAGAGTCAAGTGGAGAATAAAATCTACTATCTTTTATGATTTAAAAAGTTTTTCATCACTTTTATCATTGAGACTCAGCTTAATAAATAATCCACATCATCAAATCATCCCTGCACTACAGGCCAAGGATATTATTAGTATCACAGCCACAAATTATCCATGCACAATGGGCCAAGGATATTCGTGTATTCATCAACGGTCCTGATCATGCCATAAAACAATTCATCTTTGCTCCCTTGGCCGAAGAGAATCCATAGCTATAATCATACCAAAAACTGGCCATTAATGCAATACGGGCCAATGAGGACTTTTTCCACATCATTTGTAACATTACGGTCATGATTATACCGAATAATCTCTGGTCATAATCATACCAAGTCCATTTATCCACTACAGGCCACCGATGACTTTCAACAAAATATATACATGAGGATGATGACAATGATATAAGAATTCAATAAAACAAGTTCAAGAATTAAATTATCCAGGAACTAATAACGTCCAAATTGTCAACATGATACTTCTTTGTAGAGTAAAATTCAAGAATGCTCAGAAAAATATTTCCATGAAAAGATACTGGATGAAGAGCAAATATCAAGGATATTCCACTAATTTCACGGAGTATAGAAGTCAAAACTTTAACCAACTGAGTATAATAAAGAATGGAATAACAAAAGAAATCACTATGCATGCGGTACTTCGCATAGACAAGTTATTCCAATAGAATAATAAATAACGTAACCAGGTCAAGCGTAATACGCACCAACAGGATATTCCAACAGAATAATAAAGAATGGAATAACAACAGAAATCACCATGCATGCGGTACGTCGCATAGACATGTTATTCCAATAGAATAATAAATAACGGAACCAGATCAGGCGAAATTCGCACCGACAAGATGTTCCAATAGAATAATAAAGAATGGAATAACAACAAAAATCAACATTCATGCGGTACTTCGCATAGACAGGTTATTCCAAAAAAATAATAAATAACAGAACCAGGTCCGGCGTAAAACGCACAGACTGGATATTCCAATAAATAATAAAGAATGGAATAACAACAGAAATCACCAAGCATGCAGTACTTCGCATAGACATGTTATTCTAATAGAATAATAAATAACTGAACCAGGTCCGACGTAAAACGCACAGACAGGATATTCCAACAAAATAATAAAGACGGAACCAGGTCCGGCGTAAAATGCACAGATAGGATATTCCAACAGAATAATAAAGAATGGAATAACAGAAGAATTTCACCAAGTATAGGGTAGACCACATATACAGGTTATTCTAACAGAATAATAAAGAATGGAATAACAGAAATTCTCTTCATGAATACAAGAGAAATAATACCCCTTATAGGTACAACAAATAATATCCCTTACCTTTGAAAGAAGAGTATTCTGACTGGTAGGGCGGGAATATACTTGAAGAAAACTTGCACTATCTTCTACGTTCAAAGCTTTCTTAAACTCTAAAGAAATACGCTCGAGATTACAGAAGAAGAACTTTCTCTGTAGTTTCTCTCTCTAGAGTTTCAGTGAATTCGTAAGAAATAATGAAGGAATGAGCTTCTATTTATAGAAGATTGGATTGCATAGTAACTAATTCATGAACGGTCTAGATTGATTTACTTTTAATCGGACGGTCCAGATTTAAAGCAAAATCTTTTAAATAAAATATAATATATTCTATTTATAATCTAATAAAACGAATAACTTTATAAAAATATTCTGTTTTATATAAAAAGATTTTACTATGCAAAATACTATGCAGACACTATGCAACACTATGCATAATAAAATATAATATATTCTATTTATAGAATAACTTTATAAAAGTATTCTATTTTATATAAAAAGATTTTACTATGCAAAACACTATGCATAATATAATATAATCTATTCTATTTATAGAATAACTTTATAAAAGTATTATGTTTTATATAAAAAGATTTTCTATGCAAAACATTATGCATAATAGAATATAATATATTCTATTTATAGAATAACTATATAAAAGTATTATGTTTTATATAAAAAGCTTTTCTGTTTTATTACATTAATAATATCAATAAAACAAAACTGAGTGACTTATCATGTAAGCATCAATAATCAATATTGTGTGCTACTATACAACCACACGTATTACTGTACTTTTACTACCGAGTAGTTCAAGAGTATTAACGGTAAACTTTCACCTTTATTTTCATAAAAATATTTTTGTCATTTTCTCAATCCGACAATAATTCTGTTGTGGGGTCTACCAATGATTATGTCGTCGTACGAATATTCCCCGACACAAAGAATATTCTCCGACCAATCGAATATAATATAACAACTTGCATACTTTGCAAAATTTATAAATATTACCCATAACTATAACATTATATTAAATCCACACCATAATATTAAAAAAAATTCGAGAAATTTAAATTTTTATTCGTAAAATTTGGGATTTTACAATAAAACAATGAATTCTCCCAACTAAATTTATTTATTTTTATGATGGACCAAACTTGTCTATATCCTTTGGTTTATGGTGAATTGATTGCCTAGATTTTAATGTTGTAGTAGTACGCATCTAATAATTCAATGACAAACCTAACAAGTATTTTTTCTCTTTCTGTTAAAGGTCTGTTTTCTAACTTTTATATAACCTCCCCCCAACCCCACACCCCATAAGAGAGTATGATTAGTGGCTAAGGGCTAAAATCCATCGTAGATTTTTTAATACTTACCGTTTCATTTGAATTAATTCGAACGCAGTTAAAAGGTATGTAGACAAACTTTTTTCAATTTAAAGATCTAGCTAAATAAAAAATTTGATTTGGTAGATGGAGTATTAAGGTAACCCAACATAGTCTCACATTGGTGTTTAAGTATGAACTTGAAGGCTTAATATACGAGATTGAGCTTTACTGGTCAAGTTGGGTTCAACAGGTGTATTAGGGCCCTTTTTATGCAGTCCCGATTCCGAAAAACAGAGGATAGTCTTTGCAACAATGGCTAGGTTACCATGTATTTCTTTTGTTACTTCTTAGTCGATGTTTATTTTTCTTTTTCCTATGCTTCACTGATGACTCCATTTAGTAAATGCAACCCTATTTTGCCAGAGTAATTATCAGACTCTTATTTATTTACATTATCAATTGATTTCCTTGCATGGTGAGCAACCTATTTATTTCTTGAAAAACATAAAATTAATTGTAGTAGGTTTCTGTTATTGAAGTCGTATGTCGTTGCTGGAAAAAGCACATAATATTTAATGGTTACTATATTTTAGTTTCTCTATGGAAAATTGAATCAGTAATTTCCACATGGAAACATAGTTCCCATTTGTTTAGTGGTTTTTGAGTACTTGTCATGACATTAATACAGTAGGAAAATTTTTTGCATCCTGTTTTCTTATAATTGCATATATTTCAAGGTTAGAAATCAATCAGTGGATCAGGTGGGAACTAACATCTTTTGAAATCCTTGAATTTGTAACCCTATTCTGCTTTTTCACAAACTGGATGTACCCAACCCCTGTGAGTTGCTGCTATGAGTGTTTCTGCTAGAGTCTCTAAAGAAATGGGTGTCAAACTTTGACATGAGGTATGCCTTATTTATACAAGTTATTAGTTCTCCAGAAGACCACTCTGTGTTGGCTTTTTAGTCAATTTACATGTAATGTGCTTCATATTTGAATACTACTTTAACGTTTTTTAAATGAACTATTTTGGTGTTGTATGCCTTAACATTAGAATATCTATAATTTTGTGCTAATAATGGAGTGGCCCTATGAGATTGTTTCCTGTAATACTGATGTTACATCCATGGAGTTTTTATTACCTAAATGATCAACCTACATGTCACTACAATTCCAAAGTGATTTCAACTGTGGCTTTCCCATGAATTGTTAAGTGGTATTAGAAAACTTTTAGTATTAGGTTTGTCTGTGGTGTCATATATCGTTGCACTTGTTTATCAAATTTGATATTGCACTTGTTTATCAATTCTGATATTGCACAACCAGACAGAAGATTCTCTTACAATTGTCGTATCCGATTTCAGGTTGGTTACTCTATACGATTTTAAGATTGTACTTCTAAGAAGATAGTTATCAAATATATGACGGATGAAATGTTATTGCTGGAGTTTCTAGGGGAACCTTGACCCATCAAGTTACAGGTGTACATTTTTAGATGCAATTTAATCGTTGTGCCAGATGGTTTTAAATTGAAACTTATTGATTTTGCATTTTAGTGTGGTGATGGTGGATGAGGCCCATGAAAGAACACTTTCAACTGACATTTTGTTTGGTTTGCTTAAGGCGAGAAGAAACTTTGACGTGTAAATTTCAATATTTTCTCTTAAAAATGTAAGGAAGTGGGAGGTAGAGAAGACACAATTTCTTGCCCGACTAAACTATTGCTGTTGTTGACAGGATATTTCTCGGTTTCGCCCTGATCTCAAATTGCTCATCTCTAGTGCAACTCTTGATGCAGATAAGAGTGATTATTTTGATGGTGCTCCAATTTTTAAAGTACCAGGAAGGAGGTTCCCTGTTGAAATAAACTACACAAAATGCCGTTATTGTGAAACAACCCGGGTCAAATCCCGAGTCCGAAATAAATCTCGGGTCAAATCTCAAGTCCGAATCGAATCAAATCCATCACAATATGGCCTCAAACTACTGGCCCAATAGTATCTTTTTGGGTCATCGCCACAAGCTCCTAAAAGATCATGCCCACCTTCGGACCTTCATCTCTCCATTGTGGGATAATACCACCAGCCTTCGTGTCCCCACCTCCCCAATAGTATCTTCTTGGGTCCCACCTCCCCAATAGTATCTTCTTGGGTCATCTTAGCCCACCACAAGCTCCCAAAAGGTCATGACTTGAAAGTACTATTGGTAGTTACTTAATTCCTTATATATATGCAGACAAATTTTCCCCCTATCTTTCGATGTGGGACTGGGGTGTTACAAAAATGACAAACATTTTGTATTTCCAACATTTTGAATACCTGCTTCTCCCCTAACTGAAAGGATAATATATACACTCGCAGCATTTGTATACAAGTTAAATATGAAAAAGATAAATAGTCTTCCATCCCACAAAGTCCTTGATAGCAGAATGCACAAGAATATAGGTTTCTTTATGCCTCTAACCGAATATTTGCTTCCAACAATTTGTTCTCATCTCTTTTGGACCATCTGCCTTTGTGCTTAGCGACTTTTGGTTCAGTTGTTGGGCAACTCATAATCGCTTTACAACCTAGTTACACTCAATAATTCATCGACTATTTAATAAATCAGTTATGAATTGTCTATGATAGTTCTTTGAGTACCTCAGTGGTAAAACCATTGTGGTTGGTTGCAGGTGTGGGCTCGAGCCATGTTATTTGCATTTAAATAGTTCAAAAAAGGTGTTGAATATCACTAAATAAGGGAAGAATACTGTTGGTAATATTGCTTGCTCCTATAATGATTAGGAGGAAGTTTAAATATTAACAATCTATGCTATTTTGTGCGTTAGAGAGCACCTGCTTTACCTTGAGATCTAGTTCCTTGCTATACCTTGAGACCTAGTTATTGAAATTTTGAGGAGTTTCAGATCATCTTGTTTTTTTTGTGATGAGTTGAGACTTTCTCAGTACTTTCACAGTCCAACACATCAAGTATAATCTGTCCACATCTATTCCTTCACCACAAAATTCAACTGTTTTGGAAGATGGCCGAGCAACGAATGATCAGGGCTCAGGCCAAGCTTCTTCCTTATTTGTATCACATATGCATGTATATTTAATTAAATTTGTCGCCACCATAAATTTTTTGCAGTAGTCGTATTCTAAACTCTAGTTTATTCTGTGTTTACACAGGCAAAATAGTGAGCTGATATGGCAAATTATCTTTTGATTATGTAAAATGATATTTTTCAGCTAATTGAAACCTTTTTTACTCTAGTTGATGTTGAGTATTTTGATAGAGTGGTGCTCTTGACTCTAGTTGATGTTGAGTAATTAGAAAAGTGAATTTGAGATTTATGGACTGTGACGCCCCCAAAATAGGTATACATCACCTATCTTGGGTCGCCATATACATGGTACATAAATCAAATACAAACTTCTTTTATACAACTATCGTTAAAAATAGGACAAAACATAGCTGAGAGTTTTAACACGAATATTGTCTTCTAGACAATATCCACACTCAATGGAGTCCTCATTATAATTATTATCACACTATTTCACAAATAGTGAGGACTACTAAAGCCACTTATCCTGGACCATCACTCCGTTCCCCGACTAGTCCCAGCTACGTTCTAATTTCCTGAAGAGAATAGAGAAAGAAAAGGGTGAGCTCAACTAGCCCAGTAAGAAATATTATGACTAAAATAATGCAGAATAAACTATCATTAGCCTTCAATAGTATAACAACTGATAGAATACAATAGACAACAAGTTTTAGATCAACAACTGCAGCGGAATAAGCAATCTATTAGAAGAGTCAAGTAGAGCATGATATCTACTATCTTCTATGATTTAAAAAGTTTTTCATCAACTTTATCGCTGAGACTCAGCTTAATAAATAAACCACATCATCGAATCATCTCTGCACTATGGGCAAAAGATATTCATGTAATCATCAATGGTCATGATTATACCGAATAATCCCTGGTCATAATCATACCAACAATTGTCTATCAATGCACTACAGGCCAATGAGGACTTTTACCACATCATTTATAACATTACGACTCATGATTATACCGAATGATCCCTGGTCATAATTATACCAATCAACAGTCCATCTATGCACGTAAGCCAAAGATCACTTTCATCACAATATAAGCATAAAGATGATGACAATGATATAAGCATTAATCAAACGAAATCACGGATAAATATTAAAGACTTTAAATCTATCCAGAGTTTAAAAATATCCAAATTGTCAAATTCAAGAATGATATTGTATCAAAAATGATTTAGACCGAAAAGAAATTAATTTGTATCATGAATAGTACTCTGGGTAAATAGTACTCCGTGAATAGTACTTCAAGAATAATACCCCGTGAATAGTACTTTGGGAATAGTACTCATGAATAGTACTTTATAAATAGTACTTTGTGAATAGTATCCATGAATAGTACTTCATGAATAGTACTCATAAAAGAAAAATACAAAAGAAAATGATATTCCATGACGAGAACAAAAGAAATGATATCGCATACAAGTATAATAGAATATATGAAACTGCAAATGGATTTTCATCCGAAATGCGGTAATCCACGTAGACAGATCATTTTCACAATTTAATAAAGAATGAATACTAATGGTCATTCACCATGCATGTGGTAATCCGCGTAGACAGGTTATTCCAACGGAATAATCGAAGAATTTCACCATGCATGCGGTAGTCCGCGTAGACAGGTTATTCCAACAGAATAATAAAGAATGAAATAACAACCCTTATGAGTATTGAAAGAAAATAACACTTTTCAGAATATGAAAGAAATAATACCCCTTACGACTGTTGAACAAAAATAAAATTCCTACAAATATTGAACGAAGATGATATTCCTTACGAATATTGAATGAAAATAATATTCATACAAATATAAAAAATAATATCTCTTCAGAATATGAAATAAATAATACCCCTTATGACTGTTGAACGAAAATAATTTTCCTACTAATATTGAACGAAGATGATATTCCTTACGAATATTGAACGAAAATAATATTCATACGAATATGAAAAATAATATCTCTTCATAATATGAAATAAATAATACCCCTTACGACTGTTGAATGAAAATAAAATTCCTACGAATATTGAAAGAAGATAATATTCTTTACGAATATTGAACGAAAATAATATTCATACGAATACGAAAAATAATATCTTTTCAGAATATGAAATAAATAATACCCCTTACGACTGTTGAACGAAAATAATATTCCCTACGAATATTGAATGAAGATGATATTCCTTATGAATATTGAACGAAAATAATATTCATACGAATACAAAAAATAATATCTCTTCAGAATATGAAATAAATAATACCCCTTACGACTGTTGAACGAAAATAATATTCCTATGAATATTGAAAGAAGATGATATTCCTTACGAATATTGAACGAAAATAATATTCATACGAATACGAAAAATAATATCTCTTCAGAATATGAACTAAATAATACCCCTTATGACTTTTGAACGAAAATAATATTCCTACGAATATTGAACGAAGATGGCATTCCTTACGAATATTGAATGAAAATAATATTCATACGAATACGAAAAATAATATCTTTTCAGAATATGAAATAAATAATACCCCTTACGACTGTTGAACGAAAATAATATTCCTACGAATATTGAATGAAGATGATATTCCTTATGAATATTGAACGAAAATAATATTCATACGAATACAAAAAATAATATCTCTTCAGAATATGAAATAAATAATACCCCTTACGACTGTTGAACGAAAATAATATTCCTATGAATATTGAAAGAAGATGATATTCCTTATGAATATTGAACGAAAATAATATTCATACGAATACGAAAAATAATATCTCTTCAGAATATGAACTAAATAATACCCCTTATGACTTTTGAACGAAAATAATATTCCTACGAATATTGAACGAAGATGGCATTCCTTACGAATATTGAATGAAAATAATATTCATACGAATACGAAAAATAATATCTCTTCAGAATATGAAATAAATAATACCCCTTACGACTGTTGAACGAAAATAATATTCCTACGAATATTGAACGAAGATGATATTCCTTACGAATATTGAACGAAAATAATATTCATACGAGTATGAAAAATAATATCTCTTCAGAATATGAAATAAATAATATCCCTTACCTCATAAGAAGACTAGATATTAGAATAGTGAATTAGCAAAATTCTCTTCCTCTTTCTCTCTATAGCTTCTCTCTCTATAGTTGCTCTTATGAGTTAAAAATTGGTGAGAATGAATGAAGAATGAGCTTCTATTTATAGGAAAATATAGTTTTGATAATTGCACATTTTGGGGCTCAAAATATTATAGTATAATACCTTCATCTTTTCCTTCATTTTTAATTTAGTCCTGCAAGTATTATCAAACTTGCACCACCTCCCCTAATAGTACATCATGTGAATCAATAGTACAATCATATGACTCAATAGTTCTATACATGTGACAAAAATAATAACAATATTGTACCTTCATCTATACCTCCATTTTTAAACTAGTCATGCAAGTATTATCAATCTTGCATCACCTCCCCTAATAGTATATGCATGTGAATCAATAGTACACACATGTAAACAAATAGTTATAAGGATGTGAATTAATAGCAATTAATTACTCATTTATTCAATTAATTACCTGATTAGTCAATATAACCTTCAGACATCAATTATTATCAGAATAGATGTCGATTTCCACTAATACTAATAATTCTAACACAATGGAACTATTAATTACATCTTTAATCAACACGAACTTATTCATCATTAATATTATAACACATAATATTTAACAACCAGATTATTCCCAGGAAATAGGGGGCTTTCCGATAAGGATTTCTCCCTATTGGCACGCAATTAGGTGACCAAACCTATCTCCGATAAAACTTTCTAGACATCGTCAATATTGCAAATAATAATACGAATAACTTTATCGTCTCAATTATTGATTTAATAATAATAAATATTATGCAGATGATACTGTGGTAATAATTGAATCAATAATATGAGAGATATTATGCAATAATTACTGTAGCAATAATTGAGTATAACTGAGTGACTTCTCACGTAAGCATGAATAATTAATACCGCGTGCTACTATGCAACCACACGTATTACTATACTTTTACTATCTGGTAGTTCAACGGTAAAACTTTCGCCGTTATTTTTAAAAATATTTTAGTCATTTTTCTAACTACGACAATACCTCCATTGTGGGGTCCACCAATAATTTTGTCGTCATACGAATATTCCTTGTCAAAACGAATATTCTCCGACACAACGAATATTTTATATCAACTTGCTTACTTTGCAAAATTTTCAAATGTCACCCTTAACTTTAACCTTTATCAATTTAACCATTTACTAAATAAAATAATAATTATAAGAAAATTGAATACTTTCATTTCATAAAATTTGGGGACTTACATGGATAGTTTGGTATTATTGGGATGTAAACGTATTGTATGGTATTAATATTCTTTGTAATTGGTATATCTTAAATTTGAGATGTATGGATAATAATATTATTTGTAATTGGTATATTTTGAATGTTTGATACATTTTGGCTTTAAATAGATGAAACCTTCTAAACGTTGTATAAATGTATTTAAACGTTGTCTATTGTTGCTTTCTAAAGTAGAGATGCAAAAATAGTTGTTATATGCATGTGACAAACCACAACGTTTTAAAAATGTTGTAAATGTGACAAACCACAACGTTTAAAAATCGTTATATAAATAGTGTCAAATAGATGACACTCTTAACCACGACGTTTCTGGGATACAAACCACTACATTTTTTATGCGTTATTTATTTACTGTTTTGTAGTAGTGCCTCTTCGACTGCCCGTACGTTTAAGGATGATATGTCGAACTAAATCGTAAATCCGTGCCCATAGCTTTTTGTAAACTAACCCAAAATCGTAAAGTGAATCTTGGGTCTCAATCGGAAACTATGGATACTGGCATGCCATGCAGTCTTACAATCTTATTTATGTACATACGATCAAGACGTTCAAGTGAATAAGTTTCTCGTATAGGTACGAAATGAGCAGACTTGGTCAATCTATCAACAATGACCCAAATCACATCTATACCTTGAGAAACCTTGCGAAGACTAATAACGAAATCTATGGTAATGTGCTCCCACTTCCATTCTGTAATATCCCGAGTGTTTATAAGTTGAATATATGATAACGATCCTTAGAAAAGAAAATGAATGAGTTAAAGAATATATAATACTCAAAATATAATTGAGTCTAAGTAAAGGTTATGAAATAAAACTTACAAGAATTTATTATGAAAAATGGTGGGAGTAAGAATAAATAAAACCTATATTAATGTGATGTGTTGAGGATATTCAACGATAAATTTTGAAAAGAAATTTGGTGAAAACCGAGTAAGGGAGGTTTCGTTGATTCCGAGGACGGAATCCTTATAAGGGGGGAAAGATGTGACAACTCGAATTTTTATAAGTTATTAAAATAAGAATTTAATAATTAAAATTCTTATTATAAGATGTTTTGAGTTTGAGTATGTATATATATGTGCTATATATGTTGAAATATATTATTTAGTGTGAAGAGAAATATATATTCATATATTGGGAAAGTGAGGTTTAATAGTTAAGTTAACTATTGAAGAAATTAAATGAATTTAGTAATTAATTTTAAATATTTATTGAATTAAATAAATATTTTAAATCTATTTATTTATTGAGATAAATAAATGGTTGATAAAATTGTGGTGAATTAATTTAGTAACTAAATTGATTAATGTAAATTAAATTGAGTAATGATAATTTTATCTGAAGGATTTAATTTAAGGAAATAATTAAATTAAATCAATTGCTTAATATTTAAGAAAATAATTAAATTAAATGAATTGTTTAATCTATTTGGAAATAAATAAATTAAATAAAGTGATGTTTCTAATTTGTTAATTAAATTAGATATATAATTATTTATTAATTATAAGTATAATGATAATAAGATTTTTATTATTATTACTATAAGTTATTTAAATTAACTAAACAAAAATTATTTAAATTAACTAAAGTATGACAAGTGGAAACTATATAATATAATATTATTAAACTAATCTAGTTTGGAGGATAAAGTGGTAGCCAAACAAGGCCTTGTGGCATTTGGTTTATTTGACATACGCCTTTTTGTTTTTTTAACTGAAAGAGAGCGTGGGAGGATGGCCATATCAATTTTATTTTCTACGCGTCTAATTTTTTTAAGGCTAAGTTCAAAGAGGGTTTGGTGAGAAAAAGGATACATAGAGAGTTTGGAGAGAGAGCAAGAGAGGAAACATGGTGATTTGGATTCTTTGTGATTGTCAAGGAGAGGAATTCTAAACCTAGACATCATCTCTTGCTAGCAAACAATCAAAGGAATAAGGTATAACCCTAATGGTAACTTTATTTTTGGAATTTCTATTGATAATTATGTTGAATTGATATATATACATGTATGAAGGGTACATACTCTGTTAATCATCACATGTGAGTGTTGTTTGAGTATCAAATTCATGAAATTTGGGTTTATAGGGAGAAAAGTTAATAATAGTGTATGTTTATGAAAAATGACTTAAGAAAGTACGAAATTTTATGTCTAATATATGTTATAATATGTAAATTGGTATTGGATTATGTTAGTATGTGACGAAACGAAAACAATGTAGTTTAAATCGTGTTAATTGGTTAAGAAACGAAGTCATGGCGATCAAATTCGCTAAATGTGTTCAAAACATGAAAATATAGCATGGACATTGAATTGGAACCCTTAAATTGATTTGTTAAAGTTTTTAAAATGTAAAAATTATTTTGTAGATGAGTAGTTCTGTGTTTCACGAGTTCATAGAATCGAAAACCAACTAATTCCGACTTAAAATGAAGAAGTTATGAAGGTTTGAAGTAAAAACATTACAAAATCTGTAATATGGGCGTAGCCATGCACGGCCGCGTGGACCAGGAGTGCGGGCATGCAGCTGGGCGTTACCAAGTCGCGCTGGCGTGCAATATTTGTGAAGGAATTAGGCGCGGTCGTGCCCCTAGTGTGCAAGGTGTGACTATTTTGACCTAGTTTAGTAAAACGGCCATAACTATTTCATACAAACTCCGATTGAGGTGATTCAAGATGATCCGGAACGAGGACGAATAGACATACAACTTTTATTCTTTAAGTTTTTCAATTTGAGGTTGGGAACAGGGATCAAAATTATCATTTGTAGGACTGTTATATTTTCGGAGGCAATCAGAGGGCGTCGGGTGTGACGCCCCCAAAATAGGTATACATCACCCATTCTGAGTCGCCAAATACATGGTACAGAAACAACTACAACTTTATTAATACAACATAAAAATTTTGAGTTTAAATACAAATATTGTCATCTAGACAATATCCACACTCAAATAAGTTCTTATTACAATTATTAATACACTATTTTATAGAATACTGAGGACTACTAGAACAACTTCTAGAACCATCATTACACACCCTGACTAGTACTCGCTACATTCTCACCTTCCTGAGAAGAAAAATGGAACAACAAGGAAAAGAGTGAGCTCAACTAGCCCAGTAAAGAACATTATGACTAAGATAATATAGAACAAATTATCGTTAGTCCTCAACAGGAAAAAATCTAATAGAATACAATAGACAACCAGTTTTAAATCAATCTTCGCAGCGGAAATAATAATTCATTAGAAGAGTTAAGTAGAGAATGCAAACTACTATCTTCTATATATGGATTTAAAAGTTCATCGTCGATATTTTATCCATGTAACATCTATCAATATATATCTGAAATCAAATATTCATCTTTGAACTACAGGTCAAAGATATTCATCAGTTGGTCATGTTCATCTAAACACCTGTTCATCTTTGCACTACGGGCCAATGATATTAATCAGTCGGTCATGTTTATCTCAACACCTGTTCATCTCTGCACTACGGGCCAAAGATATTCATCAAGAAATCATTCATCTTTGCACTACAGGCCAAAGATATTCAGTAATATCATCATTTAGGACTGAGAATGATGAAAAATATTTTAAAGAAAACGAATCCAGTGAAAGAAAAGAACAAGTATTAAGGATTCATACTTTAAATAATTCCAAGTTTCAAAAATACTTCATAAATAACCAGATTGGAGTAAAATTCAAGAATGAAGATCAAAACACAGATCCAATCAAAGATAGGAATCATAACAGAAAATTTTGGACACAGAAAAGAAAATTTAATTTTTTTGTGAATAGTGTCATATTCGTGAATAGTACCGTATATGTGAATAGTAACTCCAACCTCAAAAGATAGAAATTTCATAAAAAAACATCATCACGCTTCATGAATAGTACTCGTGAATAGTAACTCATGAATAGTAACTCGTGAATAGTAACTCATGAATAGTAACCCCGACATAAAAAAGTTCCAAATTTGATAAAAATTTCTAACCAATTTTTTGGCATAATGATATTGAGGAAATAATATCATTTTCGAATAAAATAACATCCCTTACCTCAGAAAGAATAGTACTTCTGACTGGAATAATGGATATAGTGCTGAAAGAACTTGCACCGTATTGCAATACTCAAAGTACTAAAATACTAACAAATACGATCGATATTATAGAGAGAGAAAGAGAGAGAAATTTTAGTTTCTGGTGTGATTTTCAATTCTAACCTAAGCACCCTATTTATAGAAAATTGCTTAGAACACCAAAACAGAAAATTTAATATAATATATATATATATATATATATATATATATATATATATATATATATATATATTCCTACGCCAACCAAGACTCCTGAAATCAGCATGTTTACAACACATGGGGGGGGCAACCAAAACAATAAAAATGTTCAATTATTTCAGAACTTCGGAACTTCAATAATTCATATTAAATAGCCATTTTATCAGAAAATTCAAATCTCACGACTCTTTATAAGAAATTCAATTCTATACAACTTTACAGAAGAAAGTTTTTCCAAATTCCAAACAAGATTTGACCGAAATCCACATACGGACGATTTTACATGCTATAATCAAATTTCAGTCAAGAAATGGGGTCCACCAACACACAAAACATGTGTTAATCAATTAATGCAACAAAAATACTCTTCCTCCTCATATACTCATATATCCCACATTCATTGTAAAAAATATCATCATTATTCTATTATAATAATATAATAAAATATTATTTTATCAGAAAAGATAAAATATCAATTTTAACAATTGTCACTTTAAAAAAAATTTCTCCATCTATATCCACATAAAATCAATATTTTTCTCATCATGTAAATTAATAATTAATTATTCACAAATAAAATTACAGAATCATAGTACTGACAACCAGGCCGTTCCTAGGAAAGAGGGGGCTTTCCAATAAGAATTCTTCCTTACTGGCGGGCAATTAGGTGACCAAACCTCTCCTTAGACAGAACTTTCTAGACATTTCCAATAATGTTTTCTAATAATATTATTCAGATAATATGAATTATTGCTTCGATATTGGAAAATATTGTGTAGTGACAATTATTGAAACAACAGTAGTATAAAAAAATCAACGCAGTAATTATTGAATTAATAAAATAATATACTGAACAGTAATTACTGTAATAATTATTGAGTAGTGCCTTCTTACGTAAGAAACAATAATTGGTGCAATACCGTGTGCTACTGTGCAACAACGCGTATTACTATGTTTTAACCACCGGGTATTCCAACAGTACTACGCCGTTATTTATAAATAACTTATACTTGTCGTTTTCTTCATCCAATCGCTTTCCGTTATGGGGCCCACAAAAGACTGCGCCGTCGTACGAATATTCTCCGACAGCAAGAATATTCCACGACCAAACGAATATTCTCCGACAACAATGTGTATTTTATAACCACTTGCTTATTTGAAATATTTGCGCATTTTACCCATAACTAACCGCATTAATCAAATCAACCCTTACTATTTCAAAATAATAAATAGAGAAAATTAAATTTTATTTATTAATAATTTTGGGTCTTACAACCTCCCCTCCTTATGAAATTTCGTCCTCGAAATTGACGTACATACCTGGTGTTTCGAAAAGATAAGGATACCTCGCTTTCATTTCTGTTTCCAACTCTCAGGTCATTTCCTCAATAGCATGATTTCTCCACAAAACTTTAACTTGTGGTATGACCTTCGTTCGTAGGACATGCTCCTTCTTATACAAAATCTTTACATGTACCTCTTCATACGTTAAGTCTTCAGCTATCTCGTCCGGTTCTAATTTAATAACATGGTTCGGCTCGTCCACATATTTACGTAACATCGATACGTGAAAAACGTTATGAACACGTGTAATACATGGCGGTAAAACGAGTCTATAGGCCACAGTTCCTATTCGATCTAGGATTTCAAATGGACTAATAAATCGAAGTTTTAAGCTTTCCTCACCCCGCCAATTCTCGCTTTTGGAATAACAACTTCTTGTACCTCCTTCTTCATATTCATCAGCTCCGGTGTGTAGCTTGAAAATTTTTAACTTTATCGATTAAAGTCGGTTCTACTTGTATATCATCACGTGAGTTCCTAGAGTATTTAACTCTATATCTATCATTTGTAAGTTATATGAAATGGGTCTTTGACAATATCGCATTCGTACTCGTATACAATCTTTTACTCAACACGTCAGCTACCACGTTCGCTTTTCCAGGATGGTATGGTCAGAACATGTGCCGAAATGAGTCTCCTATTGAGTTCTTCGAAGCTCTTCCCACATTCCTTGCTTCATTCGAATTTTTTATCTCTACAAGTCAGCTGCATTAATGGAGTAGTGATTTGAGAAAATCTTTCCGCAAAATCTTCGATAATAACCAGCTAAGCATAGAAAGCTACGTATTTCGATTACTGACTTAGGTTGCTCTCAACTGTGACTCATATCCCAATCTTAGATAGCACGTCACAATGACAACTATCAGTTTATTACCGCATGAATATGGCGTCCCCTATGGAGAGTCTGGCTTCGGTGCATTCCACAAAGGAAGTCACCAGATAAAGGCTCAGGTACCAAATTCTATAGTTGAATTTTTAACTCCTGAAGTTAAATAGGAGCCATGAGATTTTAGAAATGAGTTTTGTACCGGGTTCAAAGTCGATACAAAATTCAATATCACACTTTGGGAGTAAGACAAGAAATTCTTCAGGAAATACATCGGGAAATTTACTAACAATAGAAATATTATTCAAATCTGACGTATTTTTGTTTAAGTCCATAACATGGGCTAAGAAAGCTTGACATCCATTTTTCAATAAACGAATGACTTTATGGCTTGATATGAAAGTGTTTGACTTCAATGGTTTGGTTACTTGAATTCGAATAACAGGTTGCTTAGGAATATGAAAACTAACAACCTTACGAAAGCAATCAATTTTGGCATGATGAGTAGTTAATCAATCAATCCACAAAATAAGGTCAACATGTAATGCGATGGTGCCAAATTGGATCAAACAAGATTTATAAACAGTGGATATGATGAAAGTTTCTCCTAACGGAGTTTCCACAGATAGGTCAAAGTCTAATTTCTCTGTAGTCAAGTTTAAACGTTGAGCACGAGCAGGAGAGATAAATGAATGGGTAGCACTGGTATCTAGTAATGTATAAACTTTGCATAAATTTTTGATTAGCATACCCGTGATCACCTCGTTTGGGTTCCTCGCATGTTGACCAGTCACGACAAACGCTCTTCCAGGAACCGTTGACTTTGACTTTTTTGGGACAGCCTTTTGAGTCACCATCCCCACTGGGCTTGGTTTCGCTAACGTACAATCTCGAGCGATATGTCCTTCCTTTCCACAATTATAGCATACCTTGAACTGTTGTGGACAGTTTGGGCTGATGTGTCCCTCTTTTCCACATTTATAGCATACGACCAGTGGTCGTTCTCCTCCCTTAAAACCAGTTGCTGCTGGTGTTGGCGTCTTCGCAGTGTCATTGTTGAATCTCCTCTTTTTAAAATCTCCCCCGAGTCGCTTCTTCTATTTTTATAGCCACGATTACGACCAGAGTGGTTGTCGCTCTTGTCCGTATTTTTCTTTCTCCGCTAGTTATCGTTGTTCTGATGACTGCTGTCACCGATATGATCCTGGTTACGGTCTATTGGTTGAACGTACTCGCTATCTCGCTCTAATAATTGAGCCCTGTTGACAACATCTGAATATAAAGAAAATTTATGAGAGATAAGATATTGCCGAATCTCGGGTTTTAAACCTCTCAAAAACATCCTCGTCATTCGTTCCTCATTCTCTACCAAATGAGGTGCAAACCTGGATAACTCTGCGAACTTCGCCTCGTATTGGGACACCGTCATGTTGTTTTGTTCTAGTCTAATAAAATTTACCTCTTTCATATGGCGAATATTTTCAGGAAAGTATTTTTTATTGAAAAGTTTATGAAACGTTTCCCAAGACATGCGGAGTGCGACAGGCTGGGTACGTTTCACAGACTCCCACCAGTAATCTGCCTCGCCACGGAACATAAAGATGGCGAATGGAACCTTCTGTTCCTCCGTGCATCCCAAGACATCGAATATCTTGGTAATTTGCTTGACCCATTTTTCAACCATGATTGGATCCGGCTTTCCCTTAAATTCTGGTGGTCCCAACTCTTTGAACTGCTTGGTCGTGACAAGCTGCGCGTTGCTATCATTTCCAACCGTATTCTTTACACGAGTCTCCCTCGTCTGGTTTTGCATGAACTGCAAAAAGCTCCTAAACATCCCGTCGTTCATCGTCTGCTCAGTGGTATTGTTTACAGGAGGAATATTGCCTTCCTGTTGCACGTTCCCTTGGGTGGTGATTAAAGGTGTCTCCACGGTCTCATTTACTCCACTGTTAACATTCTAAGTCGACATTCTTAAATACTTCCATAAAACAAGGGTTAATTAAACAAATTAACAAATCACATAATACCCCTATATTATGACCGACCAACAAATAAGGTTAGGTATGATGTACTAGCGAATGATTACTCGTCTCTCTCCTCCTAGTACTATTCCCGATCTCCACCAGAGACCATATCCCTATGCTCTGATACCAACTGTGACGGCCCCAAAATAGGTATACATCACCCATTCTGAGTCGCCAAATACATGGTACAGAAACAACTACAACTTTATTAATACAACATAAAAACTGTGAGTTTAAATACAAATATTGTCATCTAGACAATATCCACTCTCAAATAAGTCTTTATTATAATTATTAATACACTATTTTACAGAATATTGAGGACTACTAGAACAACTTCTAGAACCATCATTCCACAACCCGACTAGTACTCGCTACATTCTCGTCTCTTGAGAAGAAAAATGGAACAACAAGGAAAAGAGTGAGCTCACCTAGCCCAGTAAAGAACATTATGACTAAGATAATATAGAACAAATTATCGCTAGTCCTCAACAGGGAAAAATCTAATAGAATACAATAGACAACCAGTTTTAAATCAATCTTCGCAGCGGAAATAATAATTCATTAGAAGAGTTAAGTAGAGAATACAAACTACTATCTTCTATATATGAATTTAAAAGTTCATCGTCAATATTTTATCCCTGTAACATCAATCAATATATATCTGAAATCAAATATTCATCTTTGCACTACAGGCCAAAGATATTCATCAGTTGGTCATGTTCATCTAAACACCTGTTCATCTTTGCACTATGGGCCAATGATGATAATCAGTCGGTCATGTTCATCTCAACACCTGTTCATCTTTGCACTACGGGCCAAAGATATTCATCAAGAAATCATTCATCTTTGCACTACAGGCCAAAGATATTCAGTAATATCATCATTTAGGATTGAAGATGATGAAAAATATTTTAAAGAAAACGAATCTAGTGAAACAAAAGAACAAGTATTAAGGAATCGTACTTTAAATAATCCAAGTTCAAAAATACTTCATAAATAACCAGATTGGAGTAAAATTCAAGAATGAAGATTAAAACATAGATCCAATCAAAGATAGGAATCATAACAGACAATTTTGGACACAGAAGAGAAAATTTAATTTTTTTGTGAATAGTGTTGTATTCGTGAATAGTGTCGTATACGTGAATAGTAACTCCAACCTCAAAAGATATAAATTTCACAAAAAATATCATCACGCTTCGTGAATAGTATTCATGAATAGTAACTCATGAATAGTAACCCCGACATGAAAAAGTTCCAAATTTGATAAAAATTTCTAACCAATATTTCGGCATAATGATATTGAAGAAATAATATCATTTTCAAATAAAATAACATCCATTACCTCAGAAAGAATAATACTTCTGATTGGAATAATGGATATAGTGCGGAAAGAACTTGTACCGTATAGCAATACTCAAAGTACTAAAATACTCACAAATAAGCTCGATATTATAGAGAGAGAAAGAGATAGAAATCTTTAGTTTCTGGTGTGATTTTCAATTCTAACCTAAGCACCCTATTTATAAAAAATTACTTAGAACACCAAAGCTGAAAATTTAATATAATAATAATATATTATATATATTATATATATATATATATATATATATATATATATATATATATATATATATATATATATATATATATATATATATATATATATATATTCCTACGCCAACCAAGACTCCTGAAATCAGCATATTTACAACACATGGGCGACCAACCAAAACAATAAAAACGTTTTTATTGATATAAATAATTAAAACTTCCAAAAATAAATTATTTCGGATCTTCGGAACTTCAATAATTCATAATAAATAGCCATTTTATCAGAAAATTTGAATCTCGCACTTTTTTTTATAGGAAGTTCAATTCTCTACAACTTTACAGAAGAAAGTTTTTCCAAATTCCAAACAGTAATTGACCGAAATCCACATACAGACGATTTTACAGGCTATAATCAAATTTCAGTCAAGAAATGGGGTCCACTGACACACATAACATGTGTTAATCATTTAATGCAACAAAAATACTCTTCCTCCTCATATACTCATATATCCAACATTCATTGTAAAAAATATCATCATTACTCTATTATAATAATATAATAAAATATTATTTTATCAGAAAAGATAAAATATCAATTTTTAACAATTGTCACTTGTAAAAAATTTTCTCCATCTATATCCACATAAAATCAATATTTCCCTTATCATATAAATCAATAATTAATTATTCACAAATAATATTACAGAATCACAGTACTGGCAACCAGGCCAGTTCCCAGGAAAGAGGGGGCTTTCCAATAAGAATTTCTCCTTACTGGCGCGCAATTAGGTGACCAAACCTCTCCTTAGACAGAACTTTCTAGACATTGCCAATAATGTTTTCTAATAATATTATTCAGATAATATGAATTATTGCTTCGATAATAGAAAATATTGTGTAGTGATAATTATTGAAACAACAGTAATATAAAAAAATTAACATAGTAATTATTGAATTAATAAAATAAAATACTGAACAGTAATTACTGTAACAATTATAGAGTAGTGCCTTCTTACACTAAAATCAATAATTGGTGCAATACCGTGTGCAAAGTGCAACAACGCGTTTTACTATGTTTTAACCATTGTGTATTCTAACAATACTACGCCGTTATTTATAAACAACTTATACTTGTCGTTTTCTTTATCCAATCGCTTTTCGTTATGGGGCCCACAAAAGACTGCGCCGTCATACGAATATTCCCCGACAGCAAGAATATTCCACGACCAAACGAATATTCCCCGACAACAATGAGTATTTTATAACCACTTGCTTATTTGAAATATTTGCGCATTTTACCCATAACTAACCACATTAATCAAATCAACCCTTATTATTTCAAAATAATAAATAGAGGAAATTTAATTTTATTTATTAATAATTTGGGGTCTTACATCGGGCATGCACCTATGCAAGTGTAGTGCTCTTGACGATAAAAGATGTTGTTTTAAGTTATAGAACATGAATATTATGAAATATAATGATGCTTAATATTAATAAATAATATTTTAGATAAGTTGTATATGCATGCTAAACACACACAAGAGAGTCAAGTTGGCCGTGTGACGAATAAACGTCGAAACGCCGTGACAAGTGTTAATGAACGTAAAAAGTGTTTTAAGTCAAATAAAATAAACATTATAAGGTATGAAATGGGTTTAATATAAAACCAATAATGATTCCTAGAAAGACTTAAAAATTTGAATGAACTTCAAATATGAAATACAGTGAGATATAAGTTGAAAGTTAACACAATCAAATTGAACATTGTGTATTTATGATAGGAAGGGTTATGAGACATAGAGTAAAGTTTACATTACAACTAATATGCATTGCTATGTGACTAATAGTTAATGTGAATGATTATATAATTGTGTAGGGCATGTGAAGTGCAGATATCTGTCAGCTGTTAAACTGTTATTGGTAAACAACGATCAAGGCAAGTCTTTCAGTTCCTATTTGCTATGTGAATTTGTTTGTTTTAAATCTTTATTGCAAAGAGCATGATGTGTTATATATATGTTGAATATAGTAAATGTTAAAGTCTACTTATGACTACTTTGATTGAGTAAAACATGTTGATTGAGTAAGGAACTCAATCTTTATACTTGTTATATGAACTGTAACATGTATGTTATGTTAGTCCAATGTTTATGAGATATATGTAGAACATGTTACTATATGCCACGTGATGCATAAAAACTGTTAGATTTTGCTGGGCTGTCGAGTTTAACCTTGCAAATAACCATTTTTACAAGTTAAGGATTAAAGATAACACTATGTGCTACTTGAATGACGTGGATAAAAAATAATACATGAAGATTAATATCTTTAGCTAAAGTTTTTATTTCTTAAAACCATGCTTAGGGTTCATGAGATGTACTAAATGTTTTATGGTGTATATTTTATGTTGAGTTGATAAGTTAATGTTTGAGCTATCCAATGTATAAAGGATACCAATTTGTGATGTAAGTATACATATACATTAACTCCGATAAAGTGAATCATGGATTATATATGATTCAAAGACATGTAGATGATAAAGGTTTTGATTCAGGGAATTGAAGTAAGAAGATAGAAAAATTTAAATTATTCCGCATTTTATTAAGTTTAACATCGAATAATGATGTAAAATCCAGAAGTTAGACATGTTATTAACGATCGAAGTCGATAATTGAATTATATAAATTTTGGGGTCGTTACAGTTGGTATCAGAGCTGATAGGTTAGAAACCTTAGGTAAGAGTACCTTAGGCTATAACCTTAGAGAAGATATGTGAAGATAATGAAGGAATAAGCTCAGATAGAGTTTGTATAATAAGAAGTAATTTAAGAAAATTATAAAGAAGGGATTAAAACATGCGTGAGAGGATTCAAAGAAGAATCTCGTAGAGTTATAATGAGTATGAATGTGGGGTTACCCAACTCCAATAATAAGGATGTAAGGTGATAATAATTTGATAATGTCTATAAGAATAGAATGATAAAGAAGTTAAGAATAAAAAGTTATATTTAAGTATGGTATAATTGTACTCTTTAATGGTTGATGTCTGGTATCTGGGCTAAACGATTCCTTCATATAGCGGAGGTATATACGAACTAGCAACTCAGAACCTAGTTTATTGGTCGTTTATGGGAAATCACTCATCGTACCATACTGAAACTATTAGAGGCTCGATGTGTACCAAGTATAAAAAGTGGATATGTATATTGAGAATGTGAAACTCAAATGAAATGTTGAGCAATGTAAATGAAGTTAGAAATTCTTAAAAGAAGAATTGTTATATAAACAAGAAAATTCAAAGAAGAACCTTGAAGTGAAAAAAAAAAAAGAATGGGAGTTGCCTAATTCCAATACTCAAGATAACGAAGAATGTCGTACTGATGAAAAAGGGAAAGAAAGAGGATCGTAAAACAAAACGATCACGAGTTAATAAAAGAATTTTAAGGGAGATGATTATAGAATAAGATCACGACGTGATCTGTTTAAGTTATAAAAGAAAGATGGTCTGTAATGTTTGAATAATTATAGCTTGATGCTATGAAGATGATGTACTATGAAATAGTACGAGATAACTCACGAGGAGTTATAGATGATATGATACGAGGAATTCGTATCGAACAAAGAGCAAGTTATGAGCAAGATAAGGTTAGGTGGGATTTCAATTGAAGACTCATTAGATGGCTAAGTTGTACAAACCTTTGTATGGACGAGGGTTTTGTGCTTGCACTCAGTTTATCACATTGATAATCATTGGAATATCGGTGTCGCGCTATCAATATATATGTGGTGAAAAGGTGATTCTTTTCTCATGTGTATGTTTGATAGTTAGAAACAATTAAGATTAGTCAGATATTATTAGGATTAGGTACGGTTCTTAAAACTAATGCATATGGTAAGTTTGTGACTCACAATAATATGGTATATTTTGAACCCCTCAGCGAATGGACGCTTATGGTCTGACTAGGATAAGTTCTTAAACTCATATTATTGTGGCAAGTTCCAGAATTTCCAATGTGTAGTAAGTTTGATGAACTATAATGGGTAGAAAATGGTTATTTGGAAGGTATAGAGAGCATTGATGAAGTTGAAGATTGATAGAATGGTTAAGTAATGAAGTAATGATTGAAGTTGATGGATACCTGGATATTCTAAATCTTCTGTCCAAGATAAATTAGTTGGGAAAAGTTGGAAGTTTGTCTATAAAACTTTGTAAAGGCTTCTCTGCCTGTTGAAGGAGTTTTTATTACAGATATTAATAGGATCTCAAGTTCCAAGTAGGGACATGAGACTGGACGTAGCAACATACCAAGGGGTGTATGTTGTGAAGCAGATAAATCTCTGTGCACTGTGTGATTGAATTTTTTACTATCTTTTATGCTAATTTCTAAAACTGCAAATTGATTATTAAAAATTGAAAAAAGGCCTAATATAATTTTTAAACTATAATAATCTATTAAACCCCCACTTCAAGATTATTATTGGACTTTTAATAACCTCTAACCATCTTCTTTTAATTGGTAAAAAAATGACAATATAAGACTGGAGTTTTCTGAAATTTAGATAAGACACACTTAGAGGGGGGGGGGTTGAATAAGTGTGGGAACAAACTATGACCTATTTTTAAACTTTAAAACAAACTGCTGAATTTAACCTACTATATTAATGAATGCAACTTGCTGAATTAATATGGCCTACTGAATTGACTGTTTGATTTTAAGAAAATATCTTATTGAATTTATAACATAGTGAAAATACTTGGTGTTAATGAATTATCTTAAGATAATGCAAATCTTTAAATTTTAATTATTAAGATAATTAACTAACTTTTGTGAGTAATTAAAGTAAAGCAGTTACTAAAATCAACACCAAGATTTTTTACGTGGTTCAACTATTACCCTCTATAATAATAGACTCGTCCACGTCTAATACCAACTATTATTGGAGACTAACTTTATTTCTTTAAAATTGACTCTTGTTACAAAACAGATTCTATCAAATCTTGAATTACAATAATTCACTTGAGTACTTTTGCTCCTTGTGCACTAATGCACCCCTTAAGCACCTATGCTTCCTTGAACTTGTGACGTCCCAAAATTTGGACCGCCACTTGGTCACTCGAATTTGGTTAATCACGTGCTCATGGTAATACAATAATAACTAAAATTATGTATTCACAACGGAAGATCTAATCTAGAATAATATACAATGATTTATTATAATTATTCCCCCAAGTCTGCCAACCTACAATACTTAATAGATTACATAATAATATCGAATAAAGACTTATTACATAATCATACTTAAGCTTAAACATAGTCTGAAGACAGTCTTAATATAACATAACAATTTTAAACATAAAGGAACAAGCTAGTCGGTAGCCTTGCCCTTGCCCTTGTCTTTCCCAAAGACACCTTCCTATTTCACCTTAACTGAAAGGTTTTAAATAAGCAAGAATGAGCACAAATTGCCCAGCAAGTAATAAACAACAAGGGAAATGAGCATTATATCACGAGTTTGGAATATCAAAGTATAATTTTCAAGATAGTTCAGGGTCTTAGAACAATATCATGAACAATGAGTATCAACAATTCTCGAATAAAATCTTTGGGATATGAATTGATAATTCAATATAGATCAACAGATATATATGAATTCAAAGGCTATCAACGTATCCAACTGGATGAAACAATTTATATTGAGCAGTCACTAAGGACTATTGAACATCTACTAGAATTACCAATATTAAACTGATAACCCAAAAGAATCAAGTACTATAGATGATCAATCTACAATACTCTATGTTATGTATAACACCACAGTAATATCCACTCATGTGTTGGGGTTTCCAACAACATACACTCCCCTTACCATAAGGGTTGTTCAACCCAGTTTTCAAGATTTTTGCACTAGTCAATTGGTTTTGACAGTTTTTTAAACATGCATATAGTCTAGCCAAATCAATGGCATAGACCCTTTCACAATATTCAAGAACAATACCAAGTTCAACATGAATAATAGCTTTCACAAGATTTTAAACATACTAGCTCAATTGAACGAGTAAGTAAGATAACTTGCATTCAAAGAGATAAGGTTTAGATACTTTCTTATGATATTCGTTGAATAACGTAATGCAAGGGTTTAGGATATTTGCCTTAAGCATAGTTTATCCACGTTAAGAAATCAACACTTTCAAATCCTATGTATAATGTATTATAAGTATAGGATGCTCATTAGCTAACACATTCTTTATTCAAGCTTGTCATGATTCAAGTATGCACATACGGTATAAAATCAGCTTATATGTTTATCATAAAATCAAGTACCTAGTTACTTCATAAACAAATTTTTGATGCTCAAGATTAAGACCCTCTTTACTCATGGACTTCCATTATATAAGGTAAACACTATCTTATTACTTAATCATCACATATACACATGTATTAGTAGAGTTGAAACCATTTCTAGCAATATAGGCATCATACAAGTTAACTATCGAAAAATTAGATTGTCAAATTATCTAACTTCTGATTCTAGGATGGCGTAGCTGCACCATGGCTAAGCTTAGGGCCGACGCAGCTGCGCAGCCCTCTAGCCAAGCCATGACTAAGCTGTTGCCTTGAGGTTTCTGTCTGGTAAGAACACAACACATATACTATTATGTAAAAGGTCATTTCATGTCTCTTAAGTCAATCTAGGTTCCCCCCTTTCATAATATAGTTCTAAGTTAAACATTTCAACAAGTTAAGCCCATTCAAGGTCATGAAACCATAAGGTCAAACATGCTTACTTTCTAAACACATAAGGTAGTCATATAGTTCATATTAGACATGCTTATGAGTATTCATATTGCATACATGTATCTATTTTAGTTATTATTTTGAAAGCATGCCTTATTAAGTCTTAACTTGATTTCACAACTCTTAACATAGTAGGCATATATGTATGATACATTAGAAAGTCTAAAAGTGTCATCAAACATGTTCACAAACGTCAGATTCTAACTCTTAAAGTAACATGTTAACATTCATGTTCAAAGTTCGTATTTCCATTAGTAAAGCTTACTAATAAGTTCAACATGTTCATGCTCCCTTACGAATCATATAAACACAAGTTAACGGGTTATTCATACATTTATAAATAATACCAACATGCTTGTAAAGTCAGTATACATAAACATGACATTCATACTCATCAAGTTCATTTCTAACGTGCTACATTCATTTAAACTATACACTTTGTTAATTATGTTTGCTAATCTAGTAAAACATGCTCACATTAAGTTAATATACTTGTATATACATATTACACATGCTTGCATGCTAGTTTAAGCCATACTATATGACCATCACTTAGCAGGTTTTTACAACAGAAAGCAAAAACTGAACACAGAGGCCTGCACAGCTGTGCTGCACCCCAGTACAAATAGGGCACAACTGTGCCATGTGTGTGTAAACAGACTCTGTTTTTACAGGGTATCAACCAACTTGATTTCTATTAATTTAAACTTGTTCCAAACAACCATTAAGGAGTTCATACATGTAACTATACCTCTTAAATACATTATAACATGTTAATTCATCTTGATTGACATAGAGATTCAAGAAATTTAAGACCTAAACAAGACCCACTTCAAGAACATAATTAGAAATTATACCTTCTTAAGCTTGAATTAGACTCCTCACACATTGAATAAGCTTCTACAATTGCACAACAACTTGGAACTCTTATCTTAGAATTATCAAACAATTTCAAGCAACACCAACTGGGAATTGAGTCTGCTATTTATAGAAGAAGTTTGGACTGGACAATTATATTGCACTAAAGTTGAATTCATGGTGTAATAGGAAGAAACAAAGGTTGCTAGAGAGTTGTTTAACAAATTAGTACCAACCACCTTACTAGCCATGATCACCTATGTTTAGCAGCTTGAAAGTTACGTAAAATAGAGTTTAGGTTACTGTTCATTGTACTATTGTGTCACTCAATTTGGGACAAGAGCAAAATCTCAGTAACAAGCTTTACTCAATCCAATTCAATTACTTTGTTATCCAAAAATGGGTTTTAATGTCCAAGTGTTACTATATTATGAAATTAGGGATTAATTATACACTCACATCATATAATCCATGTACATTAAATACGCCCAATAAAATAACGCAGTCAAGTATTATTGTCCAGGTTGTTCCATAATTATTTCTACTACTCACATAACCACATTATAACCTTATTTAGTATTAATGTTTATTTAAACATTTAATCCATTTCTTAGTTTCTAGAACATACAAATATTTAATTATTTATGTATTACAATTACAGATGATTTCACTGTACTACTTGGTACCTTATATTAATATAGTATACTTTTATTCTATGATTTATTAATGTCACACATATAACAAAAGTGTTCCATTTTATTTCTAAATTAGAAAATTAATTATCTCCAACTGATCACTGGCGCAGCTGTGCCAGTTTGTACCGCTGGGATGACGCAGCTGCGCCGTACCCTGGCAGTGCCAAACTAGTTTAGCTTCAAGCCAGTTTCAACATCCATCTTCACAACATGAATTAACTGTCATATGAGTTTAAGAGCATATTCCTTATATGGAAACACATAATTATATGCAATTAATAATAATTAACAATTAATATAGATTAATTGTTTGCTTAACAATTCTTTCGTTAATTAATACAATCACTATTATTTCTCATCATGGTGCCACACTAGGCATTTCAACGAGTTTATCATAACTCTACATTATTTCCAATTATTCAATTACTCAATATAATTGAGTTAACTAACGTCATAACACAAAGTCACTTATATTCAAATAAATATTTGTTCCCATTAATATATTCATTTAATAAGACGTGGAAATTCTCGGGTACTACATCCTCCCCCCTTATAAAAATTCTGTCCCAAAATCGCTACAAGGTTAGACAAATAGAAGGGGATAATCTCTCATCATCCTATCTTCTAACTCCCACGTAGCCTCCTCGACATCATAGTTACGCCAAAGTACTTTTATAGAAGAAATGACTTTATTTCTCAAGGTTTCCTCTTTTCTATCTAGAATTTGGACAAGAATTTCTTTATACGCTAAGTTCTTCTCCACTTGAATGGGTTTATACAAAATTACGTGTTTGTAGTCAGGCTTATACTGACGCAACGCGGATATGTGAAACACATTGTGGATGTGCTCCAACTCAGGTGGTAGTGCAACTTTATATGCCACCTCACCCACTCGCTTAAGTATCTCGAACGGTCCTATAAATCTTAGACTCAGCTTTCCTTTCTTACGAAAATGGATCTTTCCCTTCCATGGAGATACCTTTAAGAATATGAAACTGTTGATGTTAAAATCTCGGTCTTGCTGATGCAAATTTGCATACTTTTTCTGGAAATCTTGAGTTGCTACTAGTCTGGCCCTTATAGAGCTTCGTACGGTAGCATGCCGATACTCGTATGGTAACTATTATTATTTGCAAATTCAACTAAGGGTACGTGGTCGTCCCAATTTCCCTTGAAGTCCATCATGCAAGTTCTAAGCATGTCCTTCATCGTTTGTATTATTCGCTCACTCTGTCTGTCTGTTTGAGGATGATAAGCGGTACTCAACCTTAACTGTGTTCCCATCCTCTCTTGCAAGCTTTTCCAGAATTTTGACGTGAAGTGCGGATCTCGGTCAGAAATAATTGATATCGGCACTCCATGTCGTGAAATATTTTCCTTCATGTACAGATTTGCTAACTGATTTAAACTATATCGAATCTTGATTGGTAGAAAATGTTCGGTCTTTGTAAGTCAATCCACGATAACGCATATGGCATCAAAACCTTTCTGCGTGATTGGAAGTCCTACCACGAAATCCATCGTAATGTGCTCCCATTTCCACTCTGGTATTACCAATGGTTGTAGTAAACCACTCGACCTCTGATGCTCTACTTTTACGCATTGGCAAGTCAAACATCGACTAACGCACTCTACGACTTCCTGTTTCAAGTTATGCCACCAAAAATGTTTCCTCAAGTCTTTGTACATCTTAGTGCCTCCCAGATGAACGGAATATGTTGTATTGTGTGCCTCATACAAAATCTCTTCTCTTAGCTCGGTTACCGCTGGTACCCACACTCTTCCTTCGAATCTTAAGATACCATCTTTATCCATTCGAAATTTCTCTTCCTCATCTTCTATAATCCTTTTCCTGATCTTCTCACATTCTTCATCTTTCTCCTGTGCTTCTTTTACTCTATCCAACAATGTCGAAAAAGCTTCCATTACAAATAACTTCTCTTCAGACCTCTCCGGTCCCTTTATCCCTATTTCTAATTTCTCCATTTCTTTTATTAACTCTTCCTGAGTCGTCAATTGAAACAATTTCTCCCTTCCTTCCTACTAAGCGCGTCGGCCACTACATTCGCTTTCCCCGGGTGATAAAGAATATCACAATCATAATCCTTAATCAATTCCAACCACCGTCTCTGTCGCATATTTAACTCCTTCTGTGTGAAGATATATTTTAGACTTTTATGGTCCGTGTATATCTCACATTTCTCTCCGTACAAATAATGCCTCCATATCTTTAACGCAAAAACTACTGTCGCTAACTCCAAGTAGTGAGTAGGGTATCGTTTTTCGTAATCTTTCAATTGTCGTGACGCATACGCAATGACTTTGCCATGTCATATTAGCACACAACCCAATCCTCTATGCGATGCATCACTATACACCACAAATCCTTTTGTATCATCTGGTAATGATAATACAGACGCCTCACTCAATCTCCTTTTCAGCTCTTGGAAACTTTCCTCGCATTTGTCGGTCCATACAAATTTCACCGTCTTCCTTATCAGATTAGTTAACGGGGTCGCTATCTTAGAAAAATCTTGGATGAATCTTCGATAGTACCCAGCTAACCCTAAGAAACTTCTCACCTTCGTCGGTGTCCTTGGTTGTTCCCAATTACTTACTGCCTTAACCTTTATGGGGTCTACTGAGATTCCATTCTCATCCACCACGTGGCCTAAGAATTGAACCTTCTTCAACCAAAATTCACACTTTGAAAGTTTCGCATACATCTTCTCCTTTCGTAGTGCCTCCAAAACAATCTTCAGATATTCGATATGTTCTTCCTTTGTCTTCGAGTAGATCAAAATATTATCGATGAAAACTACCACAAATTTATCCAAGTATGGCTTGAAAACTCGATTCATCAGGTCCATGAATGCTACCAGAGCATTAGTCAAACCAAATGACATTACCAAAAACTCGTAATGTCCATAATGGGTTCGAAATGTAGTCTTTGATATGTCCTCATCCCACACTTTTAGTTGGTGATATCCTATCCGTAGATCGATCTTTGAAAAACATTTTACTCTCTTTAGTTGATCAAATAAGTCGTCTATTCTTGGTAGTGGATATTTGTTCTTGATTATTACTCTATTCAATTCTCGATAATCGATACAGAGCCTCATCGATTCGTCCTTTTTCTTAACGAATAACACTGGTGCTCCCCAAGGAGAAACACTCGGTCGAATGTAACCCTTATCCAATAGCTCTTGAAGTTGTATCATCACTTCCTTCATTTCTACTGGCGCCATACGATATGGAGCTTTTGAAATTAGTGCCTGTTCCCGGTTCTAAGTCTATTACGAATTTGATTTCTCTGTCCGGTGGAGGACCAGACAGATCGTCCAAAAACACATCTTGAAATTCATTCACTACGGATATATCTTTAATCTCTACTCCCTTTTTTCGAGTATCTACGATGTAAGATAAATAACCTACACATCCTTTTTAACAATTTCTTGGCCTGAATCATTGTAACGCAACACAATTATTTAAGAAATGAGCTACCATAAAACACTACCTTAGACTTACCCTGAGTCTAAAGGTTCACACACTTGTTTTGATAGTCAATTACCACCACATGATTATATAACCAATCCATCCCCAGTATTACGTCAAATTCTCCTAAGCTAATAGGAATCAAGTCTACACTCAGTTCATGTTCTTTAATGTTTGCGCAATAATTTTAATAAACGTATTCTGCAGGGATTATTTCCTTATTCGCAACCTCTATGTTCAAAGGATCTTCTAAACATTCTCGGGGTGTACTAAGTTTACTAGCAAATTCTTCGGATACAAATGAACAGGTGGCACCTGAATCAAATAATACATAAGCATTTATATCATTGATTGGGATTATACCTGACACCACGTCCTTTGCAGCTACTGCGTCCTAGACGGTTATATTAAAGGTTCGAGCGGTAGATTAGTTGGGTTGCACAGGTCTACTAATCATTAACTTGCTTCCTCCTCCCTGGCCTCTGCCAGTTCCACCACTTCCTTTCTTTGGGAAATCCTTTATTTGGTGCTCTTTTGATCCATAAGCAAAACATTCCCTGATCTTCTTCAGTTTTGGGAAATTTGATGATATGTGCCCCTCTTGGCCACAATTATAACACGTGCTCTTTCCTTTCCAGCACTCCCCCTGGTGACTTCTTCCACACTTGTTACAAGCGTCAGTCCTTTTCTTAAAGTTTAACTAGTGACTCCTATCTTGATTATTATTTCTGTTGTTATTTTCCCATTTTCTCTTTTCGGAGTTACTCCCTCCGCTGCTGCTTCCTCCACTATGCTTACTACCAGTGTTCTTGTTTTTATTCTCTTTATGATATAGATTTAAGGCCTTACTACCACCGTCCGCAATAATTGCCTTCTCTTACAATGTTGCAAAGGAATCAATCTGGAGGACTGATACCTTATTATACAACTACGAATTTAACCCTTACTTAGTGTTATCAATGCAGAATTACTTAGTGTCGGATGTGATCTAAAGATCATCAGCCCACAATGGAATGATGTAGTATGACAAAGGCATAAAATGACGAAATCCTCAAATGGATTGTAAATACAGTGCGGTATCATGATGTCATAAAATGATTTTAAGAATTTTAAAGGTAAATTATTGCCAACTGAATGTGGCTAGCAATGTTTTGATTGAAATTTGAATTATTCGATATGCGTCTAAGCTATTTGATTCAGGTAGACAAATGTTTATGAAAATTCAAAGTATTTTTGAGAAGTTATCCCGAACCAAATTGTTTTGGTGCGGAATCCTATGATAAGACTGAGGTGAACTATGTTGATTGGATAAAATAATTCAATCTAGTAGCATAAATATTCGCTAGACATGATTGATACGTTATGTATGGCGTAAAAGTACGATAGGCTAATCACCTAAAGTACTAGCAACGATAGTTTACCTTCTTTGTGATTGTAAACATACCTAGTAATTTATTGTTTTACGATATAAATATCGTTAAATGTTACACCCCCAAATCTAGGTACTTCATTCCCACAAGATTTGGTGCTCACTATCCATACATTCATACTATCTACCCAAATAAAATAATATTTAAACAATAAATCCTTCCTTTAAATAGGGTTACATTATTAAATCCAAAAACATCCCAGGTTATCTAACCTTAAACATCATACAAGTGCGGAAATAAATTATTACATCGCATCATTATATAAAAGTCTATCATTATAACAATAAAATAAAATTACAAGTTTACATCACTTATACATTTTTCCCTTTTCTTTACTAGTTGAAGGCTCATATAAATGCTACAGGGGCGTTTGTTGGACCAAAAGACATCACCAATAAATCGTAATGTCCATACCGAGTTCGGAATGCCGTCTTCGGTACATCCTCCTTCCTTACCTTCAATTGGTGATACCCACATCTCAAATTTATTTTTGAGAAATATCTGACGCCCTTCAATTGATCAAACAAGTCATCTATTCTTGGCAATGGATATTTGTTTTTAATAGTGACCTTATATATTTCCCTATAATCAATGCAAAGACGCATTGACCCATCCTTCTTCTTTACGAATAACACCGGAGCTCCCCACGGTGATACGCTTGGCTGAATGTACTTCTTATCTAATAGTTCTTGTAGTTGCACCATTAGTTCCTTCATCTCCATCAGAGCCATTCTGTTCGGGGCCTTTGATATTGAAGCGGTTCCTGGCGCTAAGTCAATCACGAATTCAATCTCTCGGTCAGGCGAAAGTCCTGGTAAATCTTCTGGAAACACATCCCTGAATTCCCTAACCACTGGTATTTTCTCCAGTTTCACACCCTTCTCCTTTTGAGTATCGACTATATAGGCTGAGTACCCTACACAACCTTTACTCAATAACTTCTTGGCCTGCATCATCGTCAGACATTTCATTTGTCTAGGTGATTTGCTACCATGAAAAACTACCTTTGACGGAGTTATAAGGTTTACACACTTCTTTTGGCAGTCAATTATCTCTCCATAATTGAATAGCCAATCCATTCCCAATATAACATCAAACTCTCCTAGTTTTATCGGGATTAAATCTCTTTTCATAATATTCCCCTTTATATTCAACGTATAATTCTTGTATACGATCCTAACAGGAATTACCTCCCTATTCGCAATTTTTATGTTTAAAGGGAAATTCGACCCTTCACTAGGTATTTCTAATCTCTTAGCAAATTCATTAGATATAATCGAGTAAGTAGCACCCGAATTAAATAATACATATGCATTTATATCATTGATTGGGATAATACCTGACATGACATCTTTTGATTGCACCGTGTCCTGCACCGCTATATTAGCCATCCTGTCAACCAAATTTTAAGTTTTAATTACTAATCATTACTACTCGACACTCACGAGCACATAAGTTATAATCACATAAGCACATAAGTTTTTTATTACTTCTTCCTTAACAACTCGATAAGAGTTTATCATCACTATCTTTTCAAAGGTTACTTCCTAAGGCTTTTCCCCACCAAAGGTTCATAACCTAAAGCTTTGATACTAACCCGTGACACCCCCAAATCTAGGTACTTCAATCCCACAAGATTTGGTGCTCACTATCCATACATTCATACTATCTACCCATATAAAATAATATTTAAACCATAAATCCTCCCTTTAAATAGGGTTACATTATTAAATCCAAAAACATCCCAGGTTGTCTAACCTTAAACATCATACAAGTGCGGAAAATAAATTATTACATCACATCATTTTATAAAAGTTTATTATTATAACAATAAAATAAAATTACAAGTTTTCATCACTTGTACATTTTTTGTAACGCCCCAAAAAATTTGGATTTTTGAGAATTAAATTTTTATTTGATTATGTGGATTAAAATGAATTTAATTAATTATTTATGGGAGTAAACTAATTGAAGGTCATTCTATGACCTAGACATGTCGGAATGTCGTAGTATTTTGGCTACGTGGCAGAATTAAAGTGTTTGAATTTCCATGACGAAAATAAAAACTTTTCGAGAAATTTTCCAAAAAAATACTATTCACGCATTTTTGCTCGGGAATTATTTTTGAACTTCTGAGAAATTTGTAATGATAGAATATCGAGGTAAGATGGAATATCCAATAATATTTCAGTTATGACAAACACAGTTTTCGCATGCGAACTTAAAACCTAACGGTTAGAGAAAGTGAGTTCCGAGAAGGAATTTAAAAGAGTATAATGAATTAAAGTAATGATTGTATAATACGTAAGTATTGTACGAGATAATGAACACAAGTATAATACAATGTATTATACGAGTATGTATGAATGATGGAATATCGTATATTAAATAAGTAAATACGAGAATTATACATTATAAGACTTTAAGCCAAATGTATTGAATTTGTAGAAATGTGTAGGAGATTGTAATGTCTAATTGGGATGATAATAAAGCCCAATACGAATTAATGTTAAAGCCCAAATATAGGAATGGTTAAGTCCAATGTAATTTAATGAACAAGCCCAAGTGTTTGTTTAATTACAAGCCCAATGTATAAGATAAGTTAATTAAGCTAATTGAATGAAAAGCCCAAGATAAGAACAAATGGATAAAGCTTGATTCATGGGGCAACCCATGGGTGAATTGGTGATCAAGAACTTTATGTGATGAGCAAGTAGACTTAAGTGTTAAGCAAAGGATAAGTTGAGTAACTTAAACGCTAAGTAAAGTGCTTATGTGTGATGAACAAGTAAAGTTTTTATGTGTGGTAACCAAGTTAACTTAGTGGCTAAGTGTTGTGATGGCCAAGTAATTTAATTGGTGAGCAAGTAAACTTGGTGGTTAAGAATGGAATAGTAAGGAGGTGGAGTTAAGGAGGTGGGAGTGGTTTATTGAGCATTATACCCTAACCTAGCAACTCCTATAAAGAGCAAGCTTGGTTTTCATTTTGTTGGTTGTTTATTTCATCTAACAAGTTGAGAGCTTATTGGTTAGATAGAATAAGTGAGAATAAGCTAGAAAAGCTATAAAGCTAGTCTTCATAATTCAAGAAGCAAGAAGAAGAACAAAGATTAACCAAGTGATATTCAATGGTAAGAACTTAAACAATGAATCTCTTTCTTTTCCATTGGAAGGGAAATGGGTAGTGGTAGAATATGTATGCTAAGGAATGATAAGAATGAGTAATCAAATGACTTAAGTCTTAATAAGTCGTATAAGTCATGAATAAGCTATTCATAATCATATAAGTTATGAAACAAGGAAGAACTTGTAGGAACTTGTTTTATGTTGAAATAATAAGTTTGTATGATAATAAGAAGCAAGGATGATGGTTAAAAGATTTAAGCTATGATAAGTCATGCAAAGTGAATTCATAAGTAGTTCATACTTTTACAAGTTATAGACTAATGAAGAACAAGTAATAACTTATCATGTAAATAAGTTAATGAAGTATGTATGTCAAGATGTTAATATAATGGATTGAAACAATTTAAAGCGAAGAACAAATCTTAAGCAATGAAGTTATGGCGGAATTCACGAGTTCGGACGATAATCGTCGAATTTGTAAAATTCTCGGAATGGAGGTCGAATTTTGATATTGAGCTTGGAAACATTGGTTTTCAATGGAGACAAGTCAAATTTGGCATTATAGAGTTGTGGACTCGGGAATGATCAAATTCTAACTTAGAACGAAGAAACGAGCATTGAACGTTCACGAACGTTTACCGTTTTTTGTTAAAAATGGACTAATAGGTGAAATTTTAGCAAATGAAGTCAAATAGATAAAATTCTTGCATGAACGCATAGAGTATAAAATTTATGAACCATGGGCTTTTGAACGAGCCAATTCGAACATATAACAAAGAAGTTATGAGTCCAGGAGTTTCATAAAATTTTCAAATTTTGCAAACTGTCTGAGGCACAGAGTTGGCGCCGTGGCGCCAACCCAAGGCCAAATGGGTGGCGCAGCAGCGCCGGTACAGTGTCTGAGCACACTGCTAACTCGCGCCACAATGCAACCTGAAGAGTAAGGACTCGCGCCTCAGCGCCGAGTCCGGTCTATACCTACTGTTAACTCGCGCCGCAACACGACTTGAAGAAGGCGCCACCCCTAGGCTGTGGACAGTAATGATTGTTTACAAGTATAACATAAATAGTAACTTAGTGATAGTAAACTTTGGAACTTAAAATGGTATGATAAGGTATTGATGAACCATATTTATGTTGTTTAAAGGTTGAAGATAAATAATCAATCATGAACGTAATGAGAACGATGTAACAAAAAGCCAGAACCAATAATAACAATCTAAGACAGGATTTAAATTGAGATGTAGGGTAAGATATAGTAGTATACCTACTTGATTATATGTGACCTAATGTGGTATGTTATGTGGTTATGTGTTGTAGAGACTAAAAGCAAAAGGTTATTATATACTGTAGCAGAAGCTGAAGGCAAGTTTTCTTAACACTTGTCTAACCTTCGTGTTAGCCATGTTTTTAGTGATTCATGCTATGAGATGCATGAAATGTTTTAATAAAGGGTCGATGCCAGTTTTACCTCGGCTAGACTAATCTTGAAGAGTTGATTGATTTATTTACAAGTCTTTCAATATAGAATTTTTAACTCTATCTTACGCCAATTGTTTGGTACGGATTCAAGGTAAGCCTGAGTATGAAAAAACAAATGTATTTTTCATCGATTATTTGATGGGCACGTGAGGTTGCCAAAACTTAAAACGTATATATGTTTAACAGGATGTAGTGTTGATCAACATAGAGTACTATGGGCTAATCACCCAGAAGTGCTCGTAAGATATGCCGGACTTACGGACTTAGTGCCGGGTTGTCCTTTTCAAAGAAATTATGAGCTTCTCATGGTCTTGAGCCAGAATTGATGTTTTACTGAATATTGTCATTGTAAAATGTTTTGAATGAAAAGAAGTGCTATTTTGAATTATCGATAGTACTTCGTAACTATTGTTTAGTTATTGAAGATATAAGATTCCTATGTTTAAAGCATGTTGTTTAAAAGAAATTATTGTACTTGCTGAGCTTGTTATGCTCACTCTTGCTTGAACCATATGAATACAGCTAGGACCGAATGAACCGAGGGATCTGACAAGAATAAAGGTAAGACGAAGATGAATGATTAGTTTACCTTGTAATAAACTAGTAAGTTGTATATATTATAGTATGATGAACAAAGAATGTAATAGTTTTAGAACCTGGGAATGAGATGTAATATTATTAATGTAATAAGAATGTCATTGACACACACATTTTGATGTCGTTTCAATAGAATGAATGTACAATTATATGTACAATTGAAAGATATCTGGATTTGGGGGCGTCACATTTTCCCTTTTCCTTTGCTAGTTTAAGGCTCATCTACCTTCTCAACTTTAGCTGCAATAATAATATTTATGCAAGAGTGAGCGAAACAATTGCTTATTGGATATAACAATGAATCAACAGGAGAATAATAATAATAACTGCCAACGAATAGGCTCATCAAAATTGAATAGTACTCTAACAATGATAATCAGAAACTGGAATAAAAAATATGGAATATATATAACTGAGGGTCATAAGACCATGAACTATGTCCACAGTTGCAAGTAATCTTTCAACTTCAACTTTAACAGTCATAAGACTATAAGGACTCCTCGTACTTAGGGGGATCAGTCCTTCGTACAATGTATTGTGCACAAACATTTCAACGCTAAGCATAAATTATCCTCTAATAATAATAGGGTTGTTCATCTCAATATTTAGAGTACAAGTCCGTACCAAAGAAAGTTTGGTTTGGATAAGCTTTCAAGGGTAATTTGAAGTTTAACGAACATCAACTAGAGGACTAGTTGAATCAATAGTGTTTGATAACACAACAATTGATCAATAATAACATAATATGGAACAATGAATAAGTGTAAGCGAACTAACTATATCTTGAACTCATGCTTAGAAACAACTACAAAGCATAAGTATTGAATGACAATAAACCTTGCTTGAATAAAATTAAGTTGGGACTATGAATTATTGAATATACATTAAGTATTAGCAAGATGAAAATAAAGCTTGCTCATTATGAGAATAGCTTGTGTCAAGTAAATGAACTAAGATACTTCAACATTAGAAATTAGAATTCAAGAAAATTGCATTCATAGTACATGAAGGACAATAAAGAAACTTGTCTAACAATAAACAAGTTAGAATACATAAATAAATATTGGAATTCAAAACTTGTTCGAATAAAGCTTAAGTCATAGCTAGCTTGTTCAAATAATGATTAGAAATACAAGAATTCATTTAATGAAAGTTTAAAGTAAGAAACTTGCTCAACGTAAATGTAGAGTTAGAAAACTTGCTCAATGTAAAAAGAGAAGTTTAGAAACTTTCGTCGAGCGTAAGCTATAATATTACACTCACCTTCACCTACACATAGGTTTAGAACCACAATACGTATTAGATATTCTAACATTCAGTTTCCAATATAACATGCATTTCTAGCTAAACTTGTTATGTTAACACAAGTCTTGTGATACCATTCAAATATCAGAAAATTTCTAGGGTGTTAACCTTGAAAACACCTGTTTACTATTCATCATGCTTAATAAATCACAACATGTCATTTTCATAGTTTACTAATCATTTAAAACTTTGAATTACGAATCACATAATACAACTCTATTTTAACCTTGTTGTTACGTGTTAGACATGCTAAAACATCATTAGTACAATGTATAGGGGTATATCAAAGACTGCAGCAGCAGCAAACTTTAGTGTCTGAGGACAGGGTATGGCGCAGCTGCGCCATACACAAGCCTGGGACTGGCGCAGCTGCGCTATATTTTACTTGAACAGTGCAGCTGTGCTGGTGCACAGACAGAGGCAGAGACGGCTGATGAACCGTAGCCGACTTTAGTCCAACAAACACAAATTTCACCCACTAAACAATAATATTAACACAAACAATTGATATAGAACTATTATAAACATGTTTGCCAACATATTTAACCAATTAGAACAATTTAACATCAACTAAAACTAGTTTAAGTTCTCAAATTTCATATTTTCATACATAAACACCATTTTTGACATTACTTCCCCAAAATTCACACTATAATCTCTATACTTGGCTAAATTACTTCGTTCTAATTGTGTTATGCTCGTTTCTTAATAAACTAACATATAAAAGACACTAATTTACAGTTTCACATAACGTTTGACCACTAAAATTGGTACTTTCCATGAACCATATGAAAATTACATATACTGTCAAAATTTCTACTGTCAAACGAAATTAGCATAAAAATTCTTTCTTAAACATAAACTCTAATCATTATAAATGCAGACACTCAAAATTTTCTGCACAACTGTTACTAACATTGCAGGAGGACAGAATTGTCTTTCTGAGATAACCCTGGAAGATAACTCACATCCATTCTGGATACTACTGGAAGTTCAATCTCAACCCCGAACCATACACCGAGACTATTAGTCTCAAACCCCGGAACACACACCAGGAACATCATTTCCAACCCCGAGTTTCGTCCTTGGTGATAACCCCAAGGAATGTTGTTGCAGTTCCGGCGATAACCCCAGAAATGCTTGTTTCAAATACATGCGATCAGCTTCAAGCTCAGACCTCTTGCCGAGGCACTCATACCTCAGACCCGGAGCTAAGACCGGGCAAACATGCATCCACAAGATGACATTGTGGCATTCAATACTTGCAGCAGTTCACTCTCAGATGTAGCCCTGAATAATGTCTACTTTCAACTCAACTCGGCAATAACCCCGATGAGGAGTCATACATCATCTTGCTACGTCAACTCATTTGCGTTGTCTCAATGCTTCATACATACATACATACAATAATGTCCTTCAGAGAACCAGGAGTTCCAATCCGGAGTGACTATTACGCGTGGCAGCACACCGGATAAAATTTGAAGCTTGAATACCATGGGCATGGTCCACTCTTCCTGACTTTGTACAACCTCTATTCCATGTCATTACGTAACTCTTGACACAAGCAGTCCGAAGAAGGTCGTATATACCTCGTTTGGATGCTCGGATTGAAGTTCTGCAATTTCGAGCATATATTATAGTGCACGAGTACACGTACTTCGAGATGACAGGACCCGCAGAACCCTGGGCAGCCCGGGCAGCCGCAGGTGTAACTGCGGACACCGCAGGTACACCTGCGACTAGCAACTCTATAAATATAGATCTTGGGCTAGCCATTTTAAAAAAAGAAAAGGCGAGGAAGCCCTTTCTAATTTGCTTTGTACACACCCTATATTGAGTACTTGCTCTTTTTAAACACCTGTTAGCCCACATACAGTTATAAATTTATCGGCGAGAGCTGAGTGTTTGTCCATATAGAGTCATAAAAGTCTGCATTGGCAGCCCATTGTAAGCCTTCTTACACTCTATAAATCCTTTCTATTCATATTTGCACACACTATTCTACACATTGAGAGTCGTGTTGTGTGCGTATGCCCGGACTTCGGTCCGTGGTTTTCATTTCTCTCTGTATATATATACTTATATATATATGTATATATTTTTATATGGACTAACATTATCGAGTTATGCCTCGATTGAGCCTAGATTTATGTCTGGAGCGTTTATTTGCATATATATATATATATATAAACTGTTATCAGACTTTGTCTGATGAGCCTGGATTTTATATCCGGTGCATTTAATTGCTTATATATATTTATATACTTATATATATAATTGTTGTCAGACATATCCGATGAGCCTGAATTTTATATCCTGTGTATTTACTGCTTTTATATATATATATATATATTTACATTTCTGTCAGGCCTGGAGTTTACCTCGTTGCCTTTTACAGCTTTCTTTACATTTCGTCCTTCCTAGAGTTTACTTCGCGGCAGTTGATAGCTTTTACAGGTTTATTTACATTCAAGTCCCGCCTAGAATTTACTTCGTGGCGGTTGATAACATTTACTGCTTTATTTACATTTTTGATCCCCCGTGGAGTTCTGTCGTGGTGGCTGATCATGTACACACACACACACACACACACAAATATATATATATATTTATCGCTTTTATATATATATATAACTGCTTACTGCTTTCCATACAAATTGCAATATCATGTGAGCCTAGAAATCATGTGATCATAGATTCAGTCTACTGAATCTAGATTCGGTTCCCGTGATGGACTTTTTCCAGCTGTAAGTAGTTTGTACATTATTTATAGTGTACGAATTTCCTTGGATGGCTATCATGCCCATAAGGAGTTCAGCACTGCTGTATATTATTTTCTCGAAGATGCATCGCATCTCAAAAATAAAAGCAAACAAGCCGAACATTTAACAATAAAATGAAAGTATGAAAATGTCTCAATTCCTATTGAGCACAGGGTTTGAAAAACCTCTTTTATAAAACATCATTGCTATATCTTGGTTAAAATAGAATTTTTCTATAAATTCAAACCTTGTGTATTTAGGTGCGAACGAACCCTCGCACTACTTTAAAATAATTGAACATTGATCCAAAGACACACACACACACACACACACACACATTCATATAACAATTTCTTTGAGAAGTGGCGGTCACCGTGGCAACACGGATATCGGGGGGTGCCTAACACCTTCCCTCCGCATAATCAAGCCCCCGAACCTTAATGAATCTTGGTTTCACAGACCCGTTTAACAGTGTCACATCACTGGGTCAATGTGCAAACCTCTTCGGTTGCGTTGGTGAAACCAGTTAAAAACACCAATTGGCGACTCTTAAAGTCAAATCATCGACATTACACATATCGGACCTTTTTCACTTGTTTTTTCAAACAAATCTCACATTAACATGAGAACACCAAAGAACAAGTAACAAAAAGGGACACTAAAAATCCCGACGTCGACAGGTGGCAACTCTGCTGGGGACTCCAGTAAGAAGGCTTAAGCCGCTATTACAAGCTTTTCAAAACTATTATATGCTTGTGTGTGAATGTTGCATTTATATTTATGATGAATGTGTACTAATGCATCTTAATTACCGCACTGCTAAATATCTATCTGTGATATTAGTTCTTCGCACATGTCATCATTTTGCATAAACGGTGAGACACGTTGTATGTGAATGTATGTTGTGTGGTTCCTCCACCAGGAGGCTATCCTGTTAGTATTTGATTAGTGGACTCGTAGGAAGACTAATTCCAACGAGGCTCAGGAAAGGCACCACCCAGATTCGCTCCAGTTGAAAGACCAGATTAACTTCCCGTCAAGTAGATTGCGATGATCTGGGAACCTTCATGCCAAAAAGCCGCGAGAGTAACCTAAGATAGGTCAACCTCTGATAAACCAAACACGGAGAAAAGTCTATTCATAATTTCCATTTTTTAATTACTTGGAAAAGCATTTACTTTTAATTTCATTCCATGATCATTTATATGTAATGGAAAATATGAAGAATATATGTGCATACATGATAAGTTATCAATTAACAACCATTTTTGCAGGACCATATTCCTAAAACGGACACATCATGATAACATTTACATTATCCCTAAGACTAAACTACATAAGTCTTTTGTAGGGAAGCAATTGGGCCTGTTACCCGCTCAAAATCCAAAAAAGCCATGAGCCTACATCCAATCATGTCTTCTTCTGACCAGTCTAATCCTGTTTCCCGAGAAGAATTTGACGGATTGAGTAAATAAATCACAGACTTGGCTGTTCTACTGAAAGAACTACATTAGTCTACTCAGGGTACAAAGATACCTGCCATTAGACATCTGGTATGATAGTGACAAAACACCCTTCCAAAGTTGTGTTCGCCTCACCCTATTTGGTTCACCAAAATTAAATATTAAATGACGTATACAATACGACACACTTATCTAAAGTTCTCAATAAAATTATTTACATACTATTTAGGGAGAACCTCAACAGCTATAGACCACCGTTCTATTCCCCTGTTATCCCCGCTCGACCCAGCTACACTCTTATTACTTGAAAGGAATTATGAAGCAAAAGGGTGAGTACAACTAGCCCAGTAAAGAATATCATAACTAAAGATAATTAAATTATCAATAGCTTTTGTCAATAATAAATTAGAGATTTAGAACATATGGTATATGATAAAACTTTTCAACCATAGTTGCAGCGGAACGAGCAATGTAGCTTCCCCGAATCCAGGCCCCAAATCATCGCGGATCCGGTTCACTATTTCTATCACTATTTGTGGAAGATATAAACATAAGTTGTTTATACAATACATTACACGCTATTACCCAAGGTCGAGTAACCTTAACTTAATACACATTTCCTAAAATATCTATTACACAACAATATTTATCAAATACGTTATTACAAACTAGCTGCACTTTATATCCCAAGCTGAACTTGGCTTTAATTGTTTCCTGTATCCGAACGCATTCTCCTTATCTGCAATGTTTTATCATGATATAGCAAGGGTGAGCATAAAAGTTGCCCAGCAAGTTTAAATACAATAACATAACGATATATCATGATTGAAGAGTATGAATAATAAGCTGACTATAATTCATCAATATAGTTGAGAATTATGACAAACAAACTTTTGACTGAACAAGTTTTAAACATGAACAAACATTTCTGAACCAACTGGTAATGAAGGTGATCAGCCTTTCATACCTGACTTATACATGCAAGATGTACAGAATACAATTTCCATGGCAATCAGCAATGATTAACCATCAGCTTGAATAAAATACTCTTATTAGAGTTAAGTACAAGAAAACTTGCCTGAACCGTTGATTACCGCACGCAATTAATAACGCTTTATCCGAAGACCTAGTATTAATAATATAGATCTCCAATATTAGAATAATATCATCACAGTATAATACTGTTATATTTATATCCACAGAATAACCTAAACACATTACCACATAAGCCTATCAGTTTATACAGCACATAAGACTAGGTATCAAGTCAAACTATTGTAGTCTGAGTTGAAACCGACACAATTCTATCATCCTGACGGTCTAGTCGGACGAATATCGAGTTTAAGTTCAATTAAACTCTGACTTAACACTAACAGTTATCACAGATAATTTCTAATCAAACAAAACATTAACAAGTAATGATCTAGAGGCCCTGACATATGACTGTCAAGCCTTAAATTTCCAGATTTCTAAAAAAATTAAATCCGAGTACTTTTATGTTATGGATCTATGATCCAACAACCCAGATCTCTTATAGACACCTTATTACACAACTTTAAACAACAACTAACATTAAACAACATAAGATCAAAGGATTTCAAAATTTAGGGTTCATATACCTATTATGCTTGATTTCTGATTTCTGATCTTTGATTTCTGTTCTTAGGTGATCTGATCTGATCATAACTTACTATTTCACTCTCTCTCACTCTATAATTTCGAAAATAAAGAGAGATAAGGGACTTGGAGAAATGAAAAAGTAACTAAGCTTTTTCTTACTTTTATTATTTAACTTTTTAATCCATGGCCACAATTAATGCTAGATGTCAAGGTTGGCTGATCAGCAATAAAGGAGTCACATGGCTATGCTAAGTATAGGCCTAGGGTTGTTGAACAACCAAGATTTAGCCAAGATTTGCAAGCTACTAAAATAATACTCAAAAGGGCATTTTTGTCCTTTCCTTAAATTTCTAGATTTTTCATTTGATGAAACCCTTAGGGTTTAGGGTTTGGACATTTTAGGGTTTAGATTTTAACCCTTAACTTTGCAAATTTAATTACTAACATTTCCGAATTTCGGTTATAAAAATAGAAAATTAATATTTCTAAGTTATAATTAGAATTTTCTAATTATATATAAAAAAATTCTTAATAATAAATTCATTCTTGCTAATAAGGATTAATAATTCCTCATTAAAATTGATAATTACGCAATTAAGGTCAAAATGGTCATTAGGATTCAAAACCCTTGAATTAGGGTTTCTAATAGAAAAATAAAATTTCTAATTTAGAAATTAAATCTCGTAATTAGATTAGGGTTTTCTAATTACTCATAAATTAAAAATAATTAGGATTAGGGTTTCCTAATTAGCATTGCTAATTTTAGCAATTAAATCCACAATTGAGCATTAAGGTTTCTGATGAAACAATTAGGGTTCCAAAAATTAGAAATTAGGGTTTGTTAATTAATCAACCTTTACCCTAATTAGTACTTAATTAATAGCACTAAAGTATTAAAATTTTTTGTTATATACCCAGATTAGGGTTTCACTTTATCAGTATCTGAAATTAGGGTTTTTCAGAGCTGGTATTAGGGTTTTCAAATAATCAAATCGGGTTCCCAATAATTCATTAGGGTTTTCCCTAATTAATTTTAATATTAATGACTTTTAACCTTAAACATATCATGACATTCCCAATCTAGGGTTTTCAATATCCGAATTAGGGTTTCGGACTTCTTGAACTGAAACAAGGGTTTCCAGAACCGATTTTTATGGTTTCTTATCAAACATTAGGGTTTTCTATTCGAACGCTGTCGTTCTTAATATATACTTAGGGTTTATCACAGATGTAATTTATCTGATCAACCCATGACCCTTAACCACATTCTGAACACATCATTAACCATAAACACAGAACATAATCACATAAATCCTTAATCCTGAATAATTCACCTATATCCTTCACCGAATTTTGAAATCCTCAAAATTCAATCCCAATAACATTAAACGCATACACTTATTTTCTGTCTAGGTCTAATATTTGACCTTAAATCAATTATTTAAGATTTTCATAAATTCTCCAAATTCTTGGGTTGTCACATTCACCCCTCCTTATAAGAGTTTCGTCCCCGAAATTCACCTTACACCTTACACCGTGCACCTTACTCCATTCACACATGAACCTTACACCTTACACCGTGCACCTTACACCATTCACACATATACCATTCACACACATTATTACATGCTACCCAATACACATCTCACCAGAGTAAAAGTTTTGAAATTGTGCTGAGGGGTCATATAGACCATGAACACATTTAGTTTTAACGGTAGTGATCATATCGCAAAACAATACATTACTTGGTCTGTTTACAATCACAAAGAAGGTAAACTACCATTATTAGTACTTTAGGTGATCATCCCATCGTACAGTTACGTCATGCATAACGTATTAGTCATTTTTAGCGAATATTTACGCTATTAGATTGGATTATTTATCCAAACATTATCGTTCACCTCAGTCTTATCATTGGATTCCGCACCAAAATAATTTGGTTCGGGAAATTCTTTCAATAAACACTTGGAGTTTTTATAACATTAGTCTAGCTGAATCAAATAGCATAGACTCATATCAATAATTCAATTCAATCGAATTATTTAGGTGTAGCCAAACCCCGTTGGCAAATTAAAATTTTCTGAAAACATTTTCGAGAATGACGTCATGATGCTGCACTGTATTAACAGTCCGTTGAGGATTCCTTCATTGGTGATTTTATCATACTACATCATACCATAGTGGAACAATGACTTTAGGTCAAATTCACACTAAGTAATAATGCATTGATGACTCCATCATTTTTATCATCTCTGCACCAGGTTACATGGTACATAAGTGATAATTAAAAATAATTTTTGATATTTCAAATCATTTGCGTCTAGCAGAAATAAATAGCATAGACTGTACTTTAAACTGTTTCAAAAATGATTACGAGTCTACATTTTTTTTTAAAGGCACATAGTGCGTATTTAGTTTGATGTCAAAAATTTCGAAGTTTAGCATAGCTAGGAGTTTAGGAAAACCTAAGTCTCCACTAATGATCATTTTGTTTAATAATCTATCTGTTCCTATAATCCTTAACACTCCATTCACACACAACTATATCCAATTTATAAAACCACACTTATGAGTTCATAACCTGACCACAATTATATGAGTTTACGAACTTACCCTAGTCTGACCTTTGGCGTCCATTCGCTGAGGGGCTCATAAACATTTCATATAACTATGCGTCAAGAATGTCACATAAGTATAAGTTCTAAGAACTCGTACTTAATCCTATATTCTCTACCTATGACCTATTTATCTATATATAATAACTAGCGTGACACAACATTTTAATTATTACCAATGCCACCAACAAAGTAGTTTTTACACCAAGTACAATTCCCCGCCCATACAAGGAATCATACAACTCAGTTGCTAACACGAGTCCTCATTGAAATCCCCACCTAATCTTAACCCCATTTTTCAATACGAATTCAATTCGTATTCATGATCCATAACTCATTTATGAGTTTTCATTTTCATAGTACCATTTCATAGTACAACTTTCACACAGCATCTTGCTATAAACTTTTCAATCATTAGATTGATTCATTTCCCATATCATAACCTTTATCAGATCACGGGGTGATCTTATCGTATATATTACGATTCAATTCCATGCACTATGATCGTTTTATTTTACGATCTCCTATCCCTGCACTTTCAGTCTTTTAGACTCGATCTATTCACCGTTACTGTTCAACTTTATTATCAGAGTTAGGGAACTCTGTGTCTTAACAACTTACCGAGATTCATCTTTGAATCTTACCGACCAACTAACACTTTGTGAGTTACATCTTATCCTAATCACTGCGGTTATTGGTCTCAGGTAATCCTACCTAAGCTTCATAACCAACAGCTCTGATACCAACTGTAGCTTCCCCGAATCCGGGCCCCAAATCGCCGCGGATCCGGTTCACTATTTCTATCACTATTTGCGGAAGATATAAACATAAGTTGTTTATACAATACATTACACATTATTACCCAAGGTCGAGTAACCTTAACTTAATACACATTTCCTAAAATATCTATTACACAACAATATTTATCAAATACTTTTTATAAACTAGCTGCACTTTATATCCCAAGCTGAACTTGGCTTTAATCGTTTCCTGTATCCGAACACATTCGCTTTATCTACAATGTTTTATCATGATATAGCAAGGGTGAGCATAAAAGTTGCCCAGCAAGTTTAAATACAATAACATAACGATATATCATGATTGAAGAGTATGAATAATAAGCTGACTATAATTCATCAATATAGTTGAGAATTATCACAAACAAACTTTTGACTGAACAAGTTTTAAACATGAACAAACATTTCTGAACCAACTGGTAATGAAGGTGATCAGCCTTTCATACCTGACTTATACATGCAAGATGTACAGAATACAATTTCCATGGCAATCAGCAATGATTAACCATCAGCTTGAATAAAATACTCTTATTAGAGTTAAGTACAAGAAAACTTGCCTGAACCGTTGATTACCGCACGCAATTAATAACGCTTTATCCGAAGACCTAGTATTAATAATATAGATCTCCAATATTAGAATAATATCATCACAGTATAATACTGTTATATTTATATCCACAGAATAACCTAAACACATTACCACATAAGCCTATCAGTTTATACAGCACATAAGACTAGGTATCAAGTCAAACTATTGTAGTCTGAGTTGAAACCGACACAATTCTATCATCCTGACGGTCTAGTCGGACGAATATCGAGTTTAAGTTCAATTAAACTCTGACTTAACACTAACAGTTATCACAGATAATTTCTAGTCAAACAAAACATTAACAAGTAATGATCTAGAGGCCCTGACATATGACTGTCAAGCCTTAAATTTCCAGATTTCCAGATTTCTAAAAAAATTAAATCCGAGTACTTTTATGTTATGGATCTATGATCCAACAACCCAGATCTCTTATAGACACCTTATTACACAACTTTAAACAACAACTAACATTAAACAACATAAGATCAAAGGATTTCAAAATTTAGGGTTCATATACCTATTATGCTTGATTTCTGATTTCTTATCTTTGATTTCTGTTCTTGGGTGATCTGATCTGATCATAACTTACTATTTCACTCTCTCTCACTCTATAATTTCGAAAATGAAGAGAGATAAAGGACTTGGAGAAATGAAAAAGTAACTAAGCTTTTTCTTACTTTTATTATTTAACTTTTTAATCCATGACCACAATTAATGCTAGATGTCAAGGTTGGCTGATCAGCAATAAAGGAGTCACATGGCTATGCTAAGTATAGGCCTAGGGTTGTTGAACAACCAAGATTTAGCCAAGATTTGCAAGCTACTAAAATAATACTCAAAAGGGCATTTTTGTCCTTTCCTTAAATTTCTAGATTTTTCATTTGATGAAACCCTTAGGGTTTAGGGTTTGGACATTTTAGGGTTTAGGTTTTAACCCTTAACTTTGTAAATTTAATTACTAACATTTCCGAATTTCGGTTATAAAAATAGAAAATTAATATTTCTAACTTATAATTAGAATTTTCTAATTATATATAAAAAATTCTTAATAATAAATTCATTCTTGCTAATAAGGATTAATAATTCCTAATTAAAATTGATAATTACGCAATTAGGGTCAAAATGGTCATTAGGATTCAAAACCTTTGAATTAGGGTTTCTAATAGAAAAATAAAATTTCTAATTTAGAAATTAAATCTCGTAATTAGATTAGGGTTTTCTAATTACTCATAAATTAAAAATAATTAGGATTAGGGTTTCCTAATTAGCATTGCTAATTTTAGCAATTAAATCCACAATTGAGCATTAGGGTTTCTGATGAAATAATTAAGGTTCCAAAAATTAGAAATTAGGGTTTGTTAATTAATCAACCTTTACCCTAATTAGTACTTAATTAATAGCACTAAAGTATTAAAATTTTCTGTTATATACCCAGATTAGGGTTTCACTTTATCAGTATCTGAAATTAGGGTTTTTCAGAGCTGGTATTAGGGTTTTCAAATAATCAAATCGGGTTCCCAATAATTCATTAAGGTTTTCCCTAATTAATTTTAATATTAATGACGTTTAACCTTAAACATATCATTGCATTCACAATCTAGGATTTTCAATATCCGAATTAGGGTTTCGGACTTCCGGAACTGAAACAAGTGTTTCCAGAACCGATTTCTAGGGTTTCTTATCAGACGTTAGGGTTTTCTATTCGAACGATGTCGTTCTTAATATATACTTAGGGTTTATCACAGATGTAATTTATCTGATCAACCCATGACCCTTAACAACATTCTGAACACATCATTAACCATAAACACAGAACATAATCACATAAATCCTTAATCTTGAATAATTCACCTATATCCTTCACCGAATTTTGAAATCCTCAAAATTCAATCCCAATAACATTAAACGCATACACTTATTTTCTGTCTAGGTCTAATATTTGACCTTAAATCAATCATTTAAGATTTTCATAAATTGTCCAAATTCTTGGGTTGTCACAAGCAATCCATTAAAAGTGTTAAATAGACCATTAGGTCTATTATCTTCTCCATGTTAAAAGTCCACCAATAATGTTTTATCCCTGTAACATCAATCAACAATTCCTGTCCACAATCATATGAATAACTTATAATCATAATTGTGATTCTGGATTCCTTTTCGCACCCAGGACGAAGATAATTTTCATCACCTATCTTCACCTGAAACATCAAAAATCATGGTTATACCAAATCACAATCCCTGCTCATAATCATACTAATAAATTCATCTTTGCACTACGCCAAATATATTAATTAACAATTCATCTTTGCACTACAGGCCAAAGACATACAACTGTACTTTAAAAGAGTCAAGTAGAGCATGATATCTACTATCTTCTACAAATTTAAAAGTTTATTATCAATATTTTATCGCTGAGACTCAGCTTAATAAATAATTCACATCATCGAATCACCCCTGCACTACGACCAAAGATATTCGTTAATATCACATCCATGAATTATCCATGCACTGCGGCCAAGGATATTCATTATTATCACATCCATGAATTAATATTTCATTGCTGAGACTCAGCTCAATAATTAATCCACATCATCAATTCATCCCTGCACTATAGGCCAAGGATATTCTTTTAGTATCACGACCACGAATTATCCATGCACTACGGGCCAAAGATAATCGTGTTTTCATCAATGGTCCTGGTCATGCCATAAAATAATCCATCTTTGCACCTTTGGCCGAAGAGAATCCATAGCCATAATCATACCAAAAACTGTCCATCAATGCACTACGGCCAATGAGGACATTTTTCCACATCATTTGTAACATTACGGTCATGATTATACCGAATAATCCCTGGTCATAATCATACCAAGTCCATCTATGCACTACAGGTCACAGATGACTTTCAACATAATATATACATGAGGATGATGACAATGATATAAGTATTAATCAAACGAAAACAAGGATAAATATTAATGACTTTAAATTTATCCAAATATTATCAACCACTCATAATCTAATATTATTAATATCATAACAATATTTTAATCACTTCTTAAACTTATAAACAATTTTCAGGTCATCACATTCCCCTCCTTTTGTTACTTCTGAATCTAACATGAAACTTATCAAAGAGCTCATTCCAAGATGAAACTGAGTCTGGGGCCAACGTTATCATCCACTACCGAGCGTCCTTCTTCAGGGTCATCATGAACATCTAAACTTAGCGGCATCAGAGTAGTCATAGTAGCTCATCAACCGATCATAAGTCTGGTTGTGTTCAAAAGGATCTCCCTAACCATCATAACTCTCTATATGTGGGGCCTTCTTATTCGGATCGGCCTGTTCCTAATCTACTTATGGGGAGAACGGTGATGGTTTGACTATATTCACTTTCTCCTGGTTGCCTTCGGCTATTCTCTTTTCCAGATCAACTAGTTTTCTGGCCAATGCATATACTCCGTCTGTTTTGGGGGAAGACTCTCGCTTGTCCCGACCATTATGTTATGGAGAGCTTGCTCCCTGGGAGAGGCTTCGGTGCCTGATTTTCTCCTGTGAATGGCCTCGGGGCCGGTTCCTTTCTTGTGAGCGATTTTGGTGCCTGCTCCTTTCCCTAGAGAGACTTCGATGCCTACTTCCTATACGCCGAGAGTCATCTAGATGATGTGTCCTGGATTGACTCCTTGGAAAACGCTCCCGCCTTCGGCTGGGGCTAGAAGCACCGTCTTCTCCATCCAAAAGGGCCAACTGAGTGTCCCACTCTTTTTGTTTAAAAAGTAGGGTCTTTACTGCGTCGTTGGCCTCTTGAACTTTTTTTTAGTATGGTACGCCTTTCGTTCCTGTCATCTTGCCCAGAATTCTGATCACCTTGTGACCGTGTTCGAGACGGGTTGTCGTCAACACGCTCATTGGGTCTCGTCTCCTTTTTGGCTGTTGAGAACAATCGACACCTGACGTCACCACCATAAGTTTCCTTGTCGCCCACGGACTGACTACGGGGCCCGAGCCTATCCTGGATGCTTTTGGACGAAGCCAACCTGTCCTTAACTGATCCTTTCGACTGAGCAGATAAGTCAACCGTTGACTTCTCATGTCCAAAAGTTGTCTTACTTGTCACCATGATTACAACCTAAACTCCATTGTGATTGAAAAACTGTAAAAGCATTAGAAAAGCCCCTCCTTCTAGCGCCAAGATTCGTCCACTGCACCTCAATCATCAAAACACGTTAAAAATCTTGCACACAAACAAAATCACACCAAAATCTTGACGGTTTGGGACCGCCGAAGGATAGCTCTGGTGTGAGAATAAGTACAGACTGAATAAATTTTAACAATGGAGGCTTAACGCACTAGTGTTGTAAAATAATATATACCTAATGATTAGGGTATAGCCTTGTATTTATAGTGATCACACCTCCTTCTCCGTATAGAATTAGGACTCCTTATCAGGTATGATTCCTTAATAGGATTGAACATAATCTCCTTAAAGAAACGAATGGGGTGTTTGATAAAAATTGAATGAATCTGAATCTGAATGAGCTGAATCTGAATCTGAATATGAATGAAAAAAATTGTTTGATAATTAACATGTCTGAAACATCTGAATGACAAAACTTTATTATTTTACCCTTCTAAAAAAATCAAAATTGTTGTAAATTTATTTAATATTACTTAATATAATAGTTAACATTTTTTAAAAAATAATTTTTTTTTAATTTTTTTAGCTGCTCATTCAACCATTCAGCTAAAAAAATCTGACTTAGCCATTCAGCTCGTCCATCTTACCGATTCAGCCATTCAGACCAAAACAAACGCACTGACCGATTCAGCCATTCAGATTCAGCTCTAAACAAACAGCCGGATTACATCCTAACACTTTCCTTAAGAGTTGAAAATTAAATGCAATTGAGAATCTTTGATTCCTTAAAATATTTCATTATCCAAACAAATTCCTACGTAGGGTTAAATACCTCCACGTGGATTTTGGCCCATCACATAATTCGAGCCCAAATAATTATGCCCCAAAAAGATCAATATTAAAAAAATATGTCCAATAATCTTGAATTTATACCAAATACTCATAATAACAATTACCAGTAATCACATATCTTCTACCAAACAGAAATGACACAATATGACAATTTTTTATTACTGGTGATCGGATACCTAGTAATATGTATTTAGGTGAGTATCCATCATGGCTTATAACAAATACCCACTAAATCTTATAACTAGTATTACTTTTTAATTAGTTTATGATATTTGTAAAATAAACTAAATAAATTTATATTATTTTTAAATTTTAAAATATTTGAAATTAACTTTTAAAAAGTCCATATTAATCTTATAAATCGAAACAGATGTAGTACATTTATTTTAGATAAATAGTCTCACTTGTTCTTATAGTAGTATAAATGGCATGAAATTATAATTTACCATCACTATTAGTCTATTATCATAGATAATATCCTCATTACTAAATTAAATACTCATCAAATTTAAAGATGAACATTAAACAAAAATATAAGTTTTTTTTAATGATAATAAGGAGTATGAATTATATACTAAATTATTTTATTTATTTTGTAAAGTGACCATTATTTTGAGACACCACACATAAATGCCACGGTGACACTGCCGAAAGCCAAAAGGAAGACAATTGGCACTCGTGACTAGTCGGTGGTAGTGTCACTGCATGTGGACTGAACTGAGACCTTTCAAGAGTCCGTATAATAGTTTTTTTCTCTCTCTCTCTCTCTCTCTCTCTCTCTCAAATTCAGCTCTGAAGACTGAAATTCCCTTTATCTTATAAACCAATTATTTTCTGGTGTATTTCTCTCATTCAATCTTATGAATTAATGGGAATTTTAGTTCCCATTTCTCAAAATTTCAGCTATTTGGTTGCATTTATCTAATTCTGTGGATTAATATGTATGTCCCTTTTCTCACTGCTCTTTGCATTTGTGTTTATAATTCTGCATGTTGTTCCTTTGACCCTTTATTTAACACATGTTTTACTTTTTTAGGTCACTGGTCAATTTGCATAATGAGGTTTTGTTGGGATGTCAAATGGAAACCCCACTGGTTAATTTTGTTCAAATTTGGGTTTAAGATAAACCCACTTTGATTTTGATAAAATGCACATAAAACTTCTTATTTTTACCATTTATTGTTTCATACTTAACACAGGATTTCAAGAATCTCTATAAATGTATCCATTTATGTTTATCTTGGCACTTGTATCTCCAATTGCATGGGCAATTACAAATAAAAATTTTGCGAATGCTACTCCAAACTATTTATTTATTATTTTTCCAAGTTTCAACTTGTTCAATGACCAAATTTAGGCCCAATTTTGCAGGCCGAAAGGTGCTCTAATACATTTTTCTTACCTAATTTGACTAAATCTACCAATTCATCCTATATTTAATGTCAAATAATATGAAATTTATCAAACAGCTGTATTCTTCCTTGTAATAACTTAAGTTTCCTAATAGGATTCCCAAAGATTCAGTTGTTCTAATCTGAACAAGACCATCAGTATTCTGAAGCTCTGGAAATCCGTAATTTGGGTGTATTCTCTATTTTAAGAGTACTTGTGGAAAATTAGGACAGTAGGATAAGTACCCGGCAGTTAATTTTATGTTTATGATCGAAAGGGATAGATTTTGTTCATGAAAATTTATGAAAACTAATAAATGTTTACCTGGATGTTACTCTTTACTCCTTATTGCCAGCCTTGACCAATCAATAATGTAACTATGAGTATCAAGTATACCCTGGTCCAATAATAATAGCATACACATGAGTATCGATGTTTATGGCTTTGTAAGTGATAAGTATTGTATCTGTTTGTACACTTTTATGTCCATAACTAAAGATGCTAGGATATCCACTTGGAAAGAAAAAATTATATATATATATATATATATATATATATATATATAATTGGCTGTAATAATTAAAATTTAGATGGATTGTTTTAAAAGAACATATTGGGTTAGATGCACATGCCACTCCATTATATTAGAATCAGACCCAAAACACTGTATAATGCTATTCGAACTTATAATAGTCTGTTATTTAGTGGCGTCTATTGTAAACTTTTTTAAGCATAGTAAAATGATTTGAGTTGTAAAGCCCATTGTAGCAATCAGTCTCTAATTCTGTTGGCTTATTTATTCTATTAAAGATTTAGAATAATTGTAAAAAGCTTAGTGTCTTTCAATCATCTGACTGCTTATAGGGTGTGTAATGTGTATATATTTAACCATCTAGTTTCATTTTTCTCATTAATATTGTTTCTGGTAGCTAGATCAGCTATGTTATAATGTTTTTAATTTATTATACCTTCATGTGGGAGTTACATATCACTAGTCGTATCAAGATAATTCTTTTTAGTGATGTCTGCACCTTATGCTTTATGATTCAGTCTCAGAATTCTGGTAGCACTGTTAGAGTGCTTAATTGATTAAGTATTTATTTGTTCTCTCTTTGCCATCTGATAGCTTTTTCTTGGAATAGCACATAATTTTGCAGTTGTCATAGTTCTGTTTGTTAATTTTTTTGTTTTGTTACCTTTACTGGTTCATCAGCTCAACCTTTAGTAGTATCTGTTGCTTTTCCTTCATCTTGAGCTATCTTTCTTGTCTTATGCTACACAAGTTGAGCCGTTTCTAAAATTTTTATGCTTCTTTTGTGGTAGATAAGACCATGCTTTATGGGCGGTGGTCAATTTTATTGAACATTTTGATGAAAAGCTTATTTTTTGTTTGCTCTGTCAGTGCGCCTGGTACGATGATCAACTGATGTCCTATTTGCTACCTGATTTATTTTGTATTTCTTGTTTCTCATGAATAATCTTGTTGTCAGCTTATCTAGTATTACTGAACCTTCATCTTAAGCTACATATTTCCATTCGTAAGGTAAGACGAGTTGAAAATCTTCTAAAAAGTAGCTACTTTAATATTCAACCTTCTGATTTTTCTGTTAATGTTCCTCTTGTCACAGAGTTATAACCCTCGTCACATATGCTCATACTACCTTTAAGACAGATATCCCTCTTTTTCTTGTATCTCTGTACTTCATGCTGCTAAGTTCTTTATTTAGGGATTTCCTGGTTCAAAGAGATACAAACTGCACGCTGATGCCCATGCTTGAAACGGAATATCTTTATCAGTAGAGACTTAAATTGAGAAGAGAACCCACGTTCAGTAGAACATCGACCATTGCAGATTCATGCATATTATGGCGTGTCATTCTTTTCTTTACCTGCTGCAGCATGAAATATGAAGATATGAACACATCTAATTGCCACTGAAATTTTTGAAACCTTGTACAGAAAATATTGAAAAAGTGGATTCCCTTTTGTAATCAAACTTTCATTCTGTACCTTAACTTAGTTTTATCTCTTCATATGAGATGCACTTCAGAAAAATTGATTTTTCTAAATTTGTGATATCTTTTGGAATCCAATGGAAAATAGCTTTGGTATCGACAACATTTTCTTTTATTCCTTTTCTAGTTCCTCCAGTTGATCTCCTTATCTCCTTCATTCTATGCCATATTAGATTTTGCAGCATGGATTATGAATGAAAGATGGATGATAAACATAACATGCTTTTTGAAAGATACAGTTTTTCAATCCTATTAACTCAAAAGGAATTGAACTCAGCAACAAACTCTGGTAACTTAAACTTGTCTAATTAATGCTTGCATAAGTTTTCTGGTTTGAAGAAAATTGAGATATTTTTCACAAAATTGTCAAGATATATACCTAGAAAGGTGTATAAGGCTGTTGTTTCTCTTTCTCTACTTCTATAATTAATGCTGGCATAAGTTTTCTGGTTTGAAGAAAATTGAGGAGATATTTTTCACAAAAATTGTCAAGATATATACCTAGAAAGGTGTATAATGCTGTTGTTTCTCTTCTTTTATTATTTTTTAGGAGATATTTTCCACAAAATTGGCAAGATATATAACTATGTGACTCCTGGCCTCATAGTGTTTCTGGAAAGTTTTAGTCATGTCATGTGCCTCTACTACAGACACTTGTCAAGAAGCTCACTAAGTATTTCAAGAAAGCAATTCAATTAAGTATAGTTGAAAGGCAGTTCAATTTATATCATAATTCAGCACAATATCTCCACTGCAGATTCGATCTGACATGTACCTTTTTCTTCTTTTACTGGCGAGTTATTTCATATATGATCTTTTGTTTTCTGTCAAGTGAAGTGGAATTGGTTTGAGGCACCTTGGACAAGTATTTTACCTACGTGCATATTCCTTTGCTTTATTGAACTATGGTTCTGCTAAGTTTTCTACCAGTTGCTTTAGATAATGTCGTAATCTAATTTTTATGTTGACTGTCTTTTAATGACTTTTCGTGCCTTAAGCAATGCTGCAAATCAGTGCAGATTCTACTCTACACTTCTGTCAGCAGCTTTAATAGAGAGCTCACCTCAGGCTACAGAGTCTCTAATTGCTTTGGGATCAGAAATGGACAACGTATTAAATGATGTGATGCCAACTGATGATCAGTCTTTCCTCTTGTACTTCATCATGGGTGCCTACTTTTCACCTGATCTCAAGGAAGAAGGGCCCCTCAAGTCCATCCTGCAAAGACGCGCTGAGGGTTTTCCTTTATATACTTTTGATCAACTCGCCGGTTCCCACATAAAAGCTGTTGAAGTAGAGAGAATTTACTCCTACGTACTTAGAAAGGCAGATCCATCTGTTATGGTGAAACTAGCTCAGTTGCACGAGTTCTTTCATGGGAATCTTCCTACTCCGCCTCAAGACCCCATTATAGCTTACCCACAGTTTGATGATCTCTTTCCTCCCCACTTGCATCCCCATTCATGGTTCAAAAACAAATATAAAATCATCGGGAACATTGTATTCATTAACAAACCAGAAACCTATTACATGAAGACGGAGGATATTGAAAGGTTTAAGAGGCTAACTGGGCTGGGAGATCTTGTTTTGGATAGAGATAGTGCGAGGTTATATATTTTTGTTGATGGTCCGATTTCACCAAATGTGGCAGAAGTACAGGAGGTTGAATGTAATGGAGAGTTAGATCCTAATAGACCTCCCGGTGCTCCTCGAAAAATAAAAAATCTGAATGAATTGACCATGCAGCTTGCCCATGCTGTGAAATCTGTGACTAGCTTATGTAACAATGGTACACCACCTGTCAGTAGTGTTCCAAGTAATGATACCCAACCTTCAGGCAGTATCACGTGTAATGGTACACCTCCGTCATTTAGTAATGAGGCTCCTTTTCCAATGGAAGTGGAAACCAGTTCTGGTGAAAATCTCGGACCAGGAATGATATTTCTTCCTTCTCGCCCAACCAAGGAAGAGTTTAGTAACATCATTGCTGCCATCAAAAAGGGATATGCATTAACTGGGAGTGCAGCAATGGGACAAATAGGACCAGTCTTAGGACTCATGGACATAGGGGAATGTGAGGATTCCTATCTTTTCCGTGTATCTCTTCCTGGAGTCAAAAGGGATGAAAGTAAGTTGTACATTTAGAACTGAAACTTTTACCAGTTTCATGTACATATTTATTTTTTTCTAAGTTAATTTTCTGTGGTGAAGATCTTTTAGGTCATTTTGTTTGTTATGTGTCCTTTACATATAGATTCCTTGATAATGAGGAAAGATCATGTAGATGTCATTTTCAAAATAATTCTTTGTTGGTTACAATATTATGGTGTTATTTGTTGAAATGTAATCATTTCTTTTTTTTCATATATGAAATGTTATGTTCTCAACATTTTCATAGATATGTCAGATTACTAAGAAATAGTCTCACTTGGCTGTCATAATATAATTAATTTGGAGTTTTATTAAGACTCTTTCTTTGTTTATTTTTCATTTTATAACCTTTTTTGCATTGCTCTCTTTACCTGTAATGCCTGTGTTTTCAATTTTAGAATTAACTTTATCATATTCATCAATGTACTGTTATTTTCACTTTAATATGTCTTTCTACTATCGAAATACAATAACATGACTTTTGATATTTCAATTTCAGGAGAATTTAGTTGTGAAGTTGAAAGTGATGGTAAAGTACTAATCAGGGGAGTGACAGTAAATGGCGAGAAAACAGTTTGTAGGTATTCCCAGACATTCGAGATGCAATCTCAGAATCTTTGTCCACCGGGGCACTTCTCCATCTCGTTCAAGCTTCCAGGTCCAGTTGATCCCCAGCAATTCTCAGGTAATTTTGGAACTGATGGGATTCTTGAAGGAATTGTGATGAAAGAGGGACAAAACAGACAAATAAACATGTAACCCTCATTTTCTTGATAGAAAACCTTGTAGTCTTGTATTCCCAGTTTGAATTAGTCCTTGCATATTCTCTTAGGATTAGTGTGGAAGCTTCAGTGTGATCAAACTAAAAATAGTCCTTGTATATATTCTCTTAGGATTAGTTTCTGAAAGATTCAGAATGTTCAAACTTAGTTATCTGTAGCATTGCGTTTCTTGTTAAATTCTCATGAGGAGATACCTGAACTTCGTATATGTTACGAATTTACTAATGTTACGAATTTACTAATAAATTGACAGAGACAACTGAAGAAGAAAGCATAAATACCAAAAAGGAAATTGTTTATAGATTTTTCGATGTCCTATTCTTACAACTCCAGCTGCAATTATACTCATCTAATTCTTACGCTTGCAACAATTTACTAACAACCCTTTCCTCTAAAAACGAAACATGTGTCCCTTGCTAATTTCTAGGCATAACAGTATTCTTAAATTAAACGCTGCGTTTGGATACTAGCAACTATGTAACAGCTACTTATTTTCGCTCCTTGTCTTCCATTTCTGACAATTCTTGAAGGGATTCTTTTCTCCAAGGATCAAAATCTGAATATTGTTCTATCAACTTGCTCCACTCTTCCCATGTTGCATCTTCGGGGATGCAATGTGACCACTGGACTAACACCATAATTGTTGGTCTTTGTCCCTTTTTCACCAATTGCCGGTCTAATACATCTACAGAACAAGTCTTAATTCCCCTACATTGTTAGTTTGTGGCAGCTCAGTTTGAACCACCTTAGTCTCTCCAATTTCTTCTTAAGCTGTGAAGCATGAAAAATATTATGTATTTTTGCATTTGGAGGGAGCTGTAATTTGTAGGTAACTTTTCCAATCCTTTGTATCACACTGTATGGCCCATAATACTTTGCAGATAGTTTAAAATTTCTTCTTTGTGCAACTGTCATTTGTCGATATGGTTGTAATTTCAGATATACTTCATCCCCTTCATTAAACTCCCTTTCAGTTCTTTTCTTATCAGCATAGAGCTTCATTCTTTCTTGAGATTTCTATAGATTTTCCTTTAATAACTGTTGGGTTCCCTCCCTTCCCTTCACAGACTCTGCTATCAAGGGATTGTTTCTTGTACCTCCTTGATGATAATTGACGATTGGGGGGTTCACGCCATAGAGGGCTCTATAAGGTGTCATTCCAGTGGTTGAGTGAAAGGAAGTATTATACCACCACTCTGCCATGGGTAACCATTTACTCTAATGTGTAGGCTTGTGACTGATCATACATCTTAAATACATTTCAATACATTGATTAACCCGCTCAGTTTGGCCATCCGTTTGTGGATGGTAAGATGTACTTAGCTTTACTTGAGTCCCCATGGCCTTGAATAGTTTCTTCCAAAAGTTGCTCACAAATATTTTGTCCCTATCAGAGATGATAGTTTTTGGAGGGCCATGTAATTTGATCACTGAATTCAACACCAGTTGTGCTACTTGTGTTATTGTAAATAGGTGTGTGAGAGCCATAAGATGGCATCCTTTTGTGAGCTTGTCAACCACTACTAGAATTACATCCTTACCATCATATTTAGGTAAGCCCTCCACAAAGCCCATAGTTATAACTTCCCATGCCTGATTATGAATAGGAATAGGTTGCAGCAGACCCGAAGTTGGAACATGTTCCCCTTTACTCCTCTGGCACACCTCACACTTGGTAATTAATTCTAGACTAAAAGACAATTTGCACCCCAAATTTTATATCACTGTTCATTTTTGCACCCCAAACTAAAAAAGATGTCTAAGTCCACCCCAAACTTCAATTACACTTAACAAAAAATACACTTTTCTTCCCTTAATCGGTCAAAAGTGACCGACTAAGGTTGTAATATTGATTATAGAGGGCTAAACTTGGTAATTTACATTTATTTCACACCATCTCTGCCTTCTCTCTGTTAATATTATAGATCTGTCCACCTGCTAGAGAAGGTATAGTATCATTCCGGGCGTTATCGTTCTCTGTAGACTTGGTTCGATCTGTTCTTCCACTTTATGGCTGACCCTAAATGCCTCCTCCATTTCTTCAGTTGGTCTAATCATCAAATGGTTACTCCTCCAAATTTGAAATCTTTTTTCATTCTTGCTGTTATTCTTTGTAATTCGAAGCAATTTTCATATGCTGATGGTTTATTAGAGCGAATGATCCAAATCGATTCTCCGATTTCAGCAGTTTTGGATTCAATTATTAGTTGTTGTAAAGACTATGATGGGTCTAAATTTGATAATTTGATGTTTGATTTATTAATTGATGCCTATAAAAAAAGGGTTTGTTGAATGAAGTTGCGGCTTTGTTGTTAGTCGTAAAGAATGGAGATTTTTTTCTAGTTTAGTGTGTTGTAATTCTTTATTGAAAGATTTAATATAATGAATTTGTTCACTGTGTAGGTGTATGATGGAATGTTGGAGGAGGATTCAAAATACCATGGTGTTCAAGAAACATGGGAAATCGTTTGAGGAGGATTCGATTGATTTTGATCTTGATAAGAACAAGAAGAAACATGATTATGGGGATGATTTTAGAAAATCCATTTGTTCTCTTTGTGAGAAAAAATTTCGGTCGATGAAATCTTTGTTTGGGCACATGAGGTGCCATCTGGAGAGAGAATGGAGGGGAATTTAGCCGCCTAAGCAATTTGAAAAGATTAATACCTCCTTTTCATATTCAACTTTATCCCATGATGATGACGAGTTTAATGACGGTGGCGGCGATGAGGCAGCTCCGGTGGTGGATTTAGTGTATACTTTGGTGCCTTGGTCAGTGAAGGCGCGGCGGGGCTAGAAGGGAATCAGGGGTTCCGCCGCCTGCTCGTCAGAGTTTTTCGGGTTCAGATGAGGAGGAGGAGGAGAAGTTTCAGAATGCTGTTAATGATTTAATGTTGCTTAAACAATTTGTTACTTTTGAGGCAATAAATATCAATTCTATTACTAATAACAATGAGATTGACCAGGATTCGAAAATGAAGAAGTTGAAGAAAAAGAGAAGATTAATTGAGGAGGAGGTGGAGGAGTATCCAGATGATGATGATTATTATTATCCAGTAATTAAAAAGCACAGAATTAAGAAAAATAGTGGATGAGATAATACGATGACAGAAAAAGGTTCCATCACTGCTCTTCTCCCAAGTTGATTTATGCATTTTCTCATTCTGATGAGGGGTGCACAAACTCCATATTTGGCACCGAGGGACCTTCTTCTCCAAATCTTCCATCCTCTGTGTCAAGGTCAAGAGGAAAACATTACAAAAGTAGAAAATGGGCACAAAGCAATTGCCAATTTACAACTAAGTAGCACCCTGTAAAGAAATTAAGCAGTAAATCTTCATGGGTGACTTCAGAATATGTTAAGGAGATAAAAATTGGATTAGGAAATGAAAGATAAAAAACAAGTGGTTCACAAACAGGCTCAGTTTGTGAGAGTTTTGCAATTGTGGTTTCTAAATCGAATGCCTAAAAAAGTACTTGTGGTGGGTTAGAGCTTTTATATATGTAATGAAGTCTAAAGTCTGAACTTGCAGTAGCAACAACACGATTTGAGTTAACGATGAGGTGTGAAGAAAATTTTGACGAAAAATTGGTTTGGTTTGGTTTGGTGAAGAAATAGGGGAGGACTTAATATGGAAAAGACTTAATTAACCCTTCAAATTCACATGTGTGCCTTAGTCGGTCACTTTTGATCGGTTAAGGGAAAAAAGTGTGTTTTTTGTTAAGTGTAATTGAAGTTTGGGGTGGACTTAGACACCTTTTTCAGTTTGGGGTGCAAAAATTAACAGTGATATAAAATTCGGGGTGCAAATTATCTTTTAGTCTTAATTCTATCAAGTCTATTCTAAGTGTAGGCCAATAAAACAGTAGCTCAGCCCTCTTAATAGATGATGTTACACCAAAGTGTCCCCCTTCAGGACTGTCATGGATTTAATCCATGATTTTTTCCCTCAGATTCCCAGTACTGTCCAAATAAATTCTACCATCCTTCCTGAGAATGCCCTCTTGCAGCTTGTAATTAGTGCAACTGGTTGGATCTATCAGAATCTGAGTCATTACCTCTTGTGCAATTTTGTCATTCTCTAGGCTTCCCACAACTTTAGTAATCCAACTAGGGGTAACTGATTTTATTACTACACAACTGCCTTCCAAATTATGTGTTCTAGACAATGCATCTACTACCAGATTTCTTTACCCTTCTTGTAGTGTATAACATAATCAAAGCCTAGCATTTTTGACAACCATTTTTGCTGTACCAAAGTAGTTAATTTCTGTTCCATGAAGTACTTTAATGCCTCATGATCAATTTTTATGATGAATTGTTGTCCCAGCAAGTAAGTCCTCCACTTTTGAACTGCCATGATGATTGCTAACAGTTCTTTCTCATAAGTTGATAAGCCCAGATGTTTTGAGGACAAAGCCTTACTTAAGAAGGCTATTGATCTTCATTCCTGCATTAGGACTGAGTTTCCACCACATATGCTTTAAAAAATTAGGCAATGTTAGCAATGGGGTATCAGATACCACTGTTTTAAGCTTTTAAAATGCTTGTTCAGCCTCTTCACCCCAACTAAATGCTCCCTTCTTTAGCAGATTAGTTAATGGCTTATAATTCCATAGTGTTAGACAAATCTGTTAGATCCCAGAGGGCACAATAGATCTAGAAGGGGGGGGGGTTGAATAGATCCTTCTCTTCTTCGAATACTTTTCTGGTTTATGATGTATTGTTCATATTAGATTATATGACAAACATAGAATCTTTTCAAGCACAGCGGAATAAGTAAAAGATTCCCCTCCTTCATTGATATATTCATAATCATACAAACATTGTTCGTTAGGTTAGTTTAGTTGTAAGTAGTTAAAACATACATAGCAGTTATACCAGTTATAGACATAATGTAAATGACATAATGTAAAAGACACAATGGGTTTTAAGTGGTTCAGAGACTCAAGCTCCTAATCCACTCTTCTGCTTTCAACTAGCAGGATATCCACTAAGGAAGGGCAGCACCTTGAATCATTAAGATTCCTTCAACGCCAGCAGCCTTGGGACTTCAGTTCACTAAGAACTCTTCAAGGCCAGCAGCCTTGGGACTTCTCTAGTTCCCTAGGAACTCTTCAAGCCCAGCAGGCTTGAAACTTCGTTTAGTCCCTCTGGACAAGGACCCCTCAGGCCCTAGCTTCTTTGAGTTGTAGTTGTTGTTTTTGGAGTCGGTGCAGAGCTGCTAAGATGTCTTCATGCTCTGAACATCTTCTATCTTTAGCAGCTTCGGCTTGATCATCCTTGAAGAGCAGTTGAGTGTTGCATGATGCTCAGTTTTTTAGATTGCTCAACTACTCCGGATAACCCCTTTGATGAACTGCCTTGGAGATCATTCTTCATGGTACTTGATGTCTGCACATGAGAGACTTCTAGGATGACTGTAAGCTCTTCTGCAAGGTACCTAGAAGCTTTCTCAAGCTTGACACCAAGATGGCTTTTGTGATCTCCCTTCTTGCTACTCGATGTCTTCCCATGATGGACTTGCTAAGATGATCGTAAGCTCTTCTCTATTGTACTTAGAGTCTTCCCATGATGGACATCCAGATGGCATGATGCTCTTCTTTCTCTCGACAGTTCAGAACACTCTTCATGTAGTAGAACTCTCACTTCTACATAGTAGAACTCACACTTCTACTTCTTGCTTGATCTGACTTTTGAGTGTTCTTGGTGGATCGTAGAGTGAGTCTCTGGACTCACTATTACTTAATTCGATCAGTCCACCTTCTCTCCAAAACTCAACTTATTCAACCAACCTTGATCTTTGAAGCTCTTCTACGTTTATACATCTTCCCAATCCTTCCGTTGAAAAGTAGCCGTTGGAAGCTATTCAAATGTCTTCATAGATCTCAAGTTGCTTGAGGTAGACTGCTTGATGTGATATGACATACTTTTTCTGACTCTGCAGTCTACTATTTCACCTACCTTGTCAGATGTATCACTTTACTGTCCTGGGCAGGTCGAAGACTTTATTTCTTCTGATTTCTTGATCAGAGGTTGTCCTTTTGCATCGATGCTCTCAATGAACATTTGTCCGAATTAATCTTCAGATTGAACCGTTGCCAATGCCTCAATCTTCAGGTATCCGAGCTCTACGATTCTGATGCACGTCTTCAGGGACCTGATCGTAGTGTCTTGTTTTTTGATGGAGACAACACTACGATCTTAGAAGAGTGTTGATTGGATCTTCAATGTAGAACACCTCTTCCTTGTATTGTGCAGTGCTTCAATACTTCTGTTTGCTTCGACTGTTCTCAGATACTGATGGCCTAATTCCTTGCTCTGGTTCCCTTCTGAATATCAAGACACTTCAGATTTGTGGCGCGTCCAGCTTGCTTTCTCCTGGTGATCTTCCGTTCACTTATCATCAATGAACTGACCCTGCACTTAATCACTTTAGCCTTGCTCTTCAGAAGCTGACCAGTATCTCGGTTCACCTTCCATCAGTTCTTTCTTTGTCTGACAAACACTACGATCCTGGTTGCTTCCAAGATCGTTATCTTCTGTTTTCTTGATAGCAACTGCTTTAGCTGACTTTTCCTTAGTCAACTGCTGAAGTCTTCTTTGAATCATCTTGTGGAAGACTTCATCATGAACGGCCTTTCAACTCAATCTTGATGCTGATTAGTTTGGTGCTTACTTTTTCTGCTAGCCTGCATGTCATTCGTTGAGTGCTCTCTGGTTCCCTTCTGTGGATTACATCTTTGCAGTGCCAACTAGAGGCTTCGTACCTTTGGATATACTGGGAGTGCTCATTCATTGAGAACCGTATCTGCTCTATGATTCAGACTTAGCATTGTGAGCATTACTGTTGGAGTCGTAGTTCTGCACTCTACGATTCAGCTTTGGCTGTGCAGACACTACGATCCTGAAGATCACACTATGATCTTTGACTCTGCATATTACGATCGTAGAGTTAGCTTGGTGATCGTTGACTCTACTCTACGATCGCAGACTTGAGCTTGTTGTCTTCATCTGATCTTGTCCGACTACGATCTCTGCATTTTTTCAGTGGACTCTACGATCGCAGAGTGTGGTCTACGATCCTTGTCTTTGACTAGCATCGCTAAACTCTACGACTCTGAGCGTATAGTGCATTTCATACTTAGCTTTGGCAGATTGTCGTTCGGCTTATAGGCAGGCTGTCTCTACGATTCAGAACATGACTTCCTCAGTACACTACGATCCTGAGGAGGCTCTTCTCGATACACTACGATCCTTCTTCATTTCCCCTAGAAGTCTACGAACTCTGAGATCTCACTATCTTGCATACTCCTATTCTGCCTCGATAGCTCCCGAGTTGACTCTGACTCTCCTGGCAGACTACGACTTCTGGTGCAGTGCTCGACGATTAGACAAGCCTGTCTATTACATCATAAGATCAACCTAACAAGCTTGATCTTTCTATATTTATAGTCCTTGTACATCATTTCTTTTTAAGGACTTTACAAAGCCGTTTTGCTTATGTAGGATCAACCTAACATTTTTGATCAATTCATTCTAAGTCCTTGTACATATATTTCTATTATCTATCAAAGGACTTAACAGCTTTTCTTCATGCAAACATACTTTCATATTCATTCATATATATCATAATCAAATCATATATAAATAGGAATACCATTCACATGTTTATTCCTGACAATCTCCCCCTATTCGATTATGACAAAAACAATAAGTGCATATGCATGTTATGAATGAATCTTAGATACAGTGAGAAGCTGTATTTCTAAACAGTTAATCATGAATGTCATTTATATTAATATGACAATTATATATATTCAGAAATTCTAAATCCTGAATCCAGAACATACTAACAGATTAGAGATATACCTCCTTGGCTCCATGTATGATTCCAGGATTCTTGTCGATCGGCTACTCATCAGCTGCTGCTTCCTGCTCTTGCTCCCCCTCTGATGATGACCTTCTCTCTTTGCTTGATTTCCCTTCATCATTTTTCTGATCTGGCTCCCCTTCAGCTTTTGTGATCTTGGCAACATCATCTTCAGGCTCCCCCTCAGATGATGATTCTCTATCTGCTGCTGCTTTCTTCTTCTTTGACTTTTTCTCCCTTAACCCTCTGCTCTTCTTTTGGTGCCTCTTGCTCCTCTTCTTTCTTCGCCTTTCTTTCTCCCCCTTTTTGTCATCAATCATTTGGGAGAGCTGCTCCATGTTGGACATAAGCTGCTCCATCAGGTAGGAGGAGTTTGCAACTTCAAACTTTAGCTCTTGCTGTCCGAGTTCAAGTTGCACAGAGAAGGACTGTTTCAGATCGTCAATCTTGTCAGAGAGGGCTTCGATCTGCTTTGCATTTGCCTTCTGGACTTGTAGAGCTTCTTCCTTCTGATCTTGGATGGCCTTCTGATAGATGTTATCTCTCTCTTGGAGTTTGAGAGATACATCAGCCAAGATAGCTTGAAGCTTGTGCTTGAAGGAATCATCTCCTGCTCCTGTCTGCTTCTGTGTTTCTTCAGTGAGCATAGATATCTTCTTGCTTAAATCATCAGAGCTCTTCAGTAGTTCCTGCTCCAAAGTAGTTTGATCATTTTGATTGGCAGCTTCAGGTGGAGCAATGGATTGGACTCTACGATTGTCATCTTTGGACAAATTTTCAAAGGTGTGGATAATCTGAACAATAGTGGAGTACCAATTGCTTGTGGAGGATGATGGAGTATCTGTTAGCAGTGCTTGATTCAAAAGGAGACTCTTGAGATTGGATTTGAACATCATAAGCAGTAGAGTGATCAGACTCTACGATCAGCTTCTTGGACATGGTTCTTCTTCCTTCAGAGTCCACTCTATGATCGTAGGGGATGTGGAGATTTCCAGCATGTCGATAGATCTTGAAGTGGGGCTGGTTTGTGATTAGCTTGGTGGCAAACTTCTTTACTCTTGGAAAGTTCTGAGCCACCAGTTCCATGCTTGGAAACTGTTTATAACACCAACTGAAGTAGCTTCCATCTTTTTCAGTAATGGCCTTTAGCCATGGCATCCACTGGAAGAACCATCTCATTAGCAGATCATCAGAGTTGTAGAGAATGGTTGTGCAGTCCATTTCCATGTTGTTCCAGTTCTTGACCAAGTCAAAAGAGGTCATTCTTACTATTCTGATCTGTTCACCTCCATGGTTTACCCATCTTTCAGGAGGAGTCTCTGATGGTTCATTGGGAACTTCTACTACTATTCTCCTGATAAATCTTGCAGGTGAGAGAACAGGGTGAAGTTCTGAATTTCCTGATTCCTGATCTTCAGAGTTGGAATCATTTTCAGCTTCTTCCTTCTCAGAGCCAGAGCCATTTAGATCAGCTTCAGCAGAGGGATCATCTTCATGTTGCATTTCATGTTCAGACTCTTCTTGATTATCTCCAACAGAGAGTCCTTGCTGAAATTCATTATCTGAACTTTCTTCAACAAGACTTTCCTTAGATACTTCTTCTTCACTGTTGGCTTTTTCTTCAGCATCTTCTCCTGAGGATACAGATTCATCATCACTTAATTCAATGATGGCATTTGATTGGCCACTGTTCCTTTTGGAGGCAAACTGGGCTTGCAATCTGTAGCTCTTTCTTCTTTGTGGACGTTCAACTATCGGAGAGACAAATTCTTCTTCTTCCTCAGTCTCTGACTCCACTTCCTTATCCGATAAACTTCTTTGAATATCAGCACTGGCAGGGGCAGATTCTTCTTCCTTGTCCTCATCATTTTCTGAGTCATTATGAAAGCTCTCTTGGATTGAGGGGACATGTTCTTCTTCTTCTTCTTGGATAGCATTTTCTGACCCATTCTCTGGGCTGGTTGGGACAGTTGTATTTGGGGATGCACTTTGAACAGAAATTTTTTTTTCTTCATCAGAGTTGCTTCTCTGAGTATTGGCCATGGGACTAGAGCACATTTCCTCATCAGCAGATGTATTGATTTGAGAAGCTAAGGCTGGCTTGTCCTCTGCCTTAGCTTTCTTGCACACTGGCCCTTGAAGCAACCTGCTGCTTCTTCTTTTTGTGGTCTCAGCAGTTTGGGCCTTTTCTTCTTTACTCTTGATCAAGGAGGAGACTCTCCTTGGTGGGGCCTGAGCTTTCTTCACATCACCAGCTCTTTTCACCACTTTTGATTTCTTCTTAGCTGGTGTGATTTCAGCTGCTTCAGAGTCACTGGACTCAGAGCTCTCCGCCTTTACTGTCTTCCTCTTCTTTGCAGAGGCTCTACTACTGCTCCCAGCTGTCAGTCTTTTGTTCTCCTTAGGGTTCTTCTTCCAGTTTTCAAATAGTTGAGGAGACATCACCTTGTGCACATTCAGGGCTTCTCCCTCATCATCCTTGATCTTTCCCCCTAGCTTTTTCTTCAGTATGATACTTAACAGCCTTCCATGATATACCTTGGTCAGGGGCTTCTTCTCAGTCTTCTCTACCCATTTGGAGATCTGATCTATCAAGATAGATCCAAAGTCGATTTGTTTCTTCAAAACTATTGCAGACATGATTTTCAACTGCTGGTCGATCACTGTGTCATGTGCAGTGTTCTTACATAGTATGCACTTTCTAACTATTTCAGCGAGGAACTCATATTGCTCAGGGAACTCCTTTTCTTCATGTCCTTGAAACTAGGGTTTCTTTGATACCCCATAATTTCCTTAGCTAATTCAATATTGACATCATCAAGGTTCTTTAGGCCTTGGTTAGGAAATCCTAGGCATTGGTTTAGGTCAGAAGATTTTAACTTGAGAGACTGACCTTTAACCTTGGTGGTAAGGGTTTCCGAATTTATAGAGACGTTTGAGTAGAACTCTTTAACCAGGTTGCAGTAGACTCGAGTATTTGCTTCAAGGCATTCTGAAAATCCAGCCTTCTTTACAAGCTCGAGAATATCTCTGAACTTCTTTTCAGATTTCTCAAACAATTTGGTCCCAAGCTGAATACCAGTGATCACTTGCCAATTTTCCATTTTGAGTAGTTTGAAGAATGTGGGTATTAAATATAGAAAGGTTTATGCGAGATGACTGTCTGGTTGGCAAGACTCTGGAAGTTAACTGATTTGCTCTTGAAAAGCTTTCTAGGGTTTTGAAAATGGGAGGGAGAAAGGTTCGATATCTTTTGGTAACTGTCTGCAGATTTGAACTAGTCTTTATGGCAGTTCCTTCTAACTCTGCATACTCAGTGATGTGTCAATTGTCCATTGGTTGCACGTTGCCCAGTAATGAGCTGTAACTTCCCATAACTTTTCAGTTATTAGAGGAGTGGACGTTTAATTGACGTGGCTTTGACCGTTGACCTTTTGATTCGTAGAGTAACATGATGAGATAGCTATAGACTCTACGATTTCATTTGTTTACTCAACGATCAATTTCTGAGAGATACTGCAGTGGATGGCTTCGTCTTTCCTCCTTACCTTGACGCAGTATAGCTCATTCACTGATGTATTCGAACTTATCTCCTCAATCTTGAATGGCTTAGCAGATGTCTCATTCTTCATACTCCTTGAACTGGAATACCCTTTGGTAGGACTACGATCGTTGAGTTTTCTTCTTCTGTTGCTGAGGTTGCACTACGATCGTTTAGTCATCATTACGATTGTTGAGCTTGTACTTCAATCATTTAGACCTCTTCAAGTTCAACTCTACGATCGTTGACTGACTTGGTTCTTTTGAGATGAACTAGATCAAGCATTCCTTCTGGGATAAGATAGCTCAGGAAGGGCCAACCTCTTAGAGTTAGCCAAGGGTCAGGTTTTTCCCTGAGGCGCTTTTCAGATGAAATACTAAGACAGTGATTTTCAATGACATCTCATTAGACCCTTTTTGATGAGAAGATCTTCTATCATCTTTAAGTATCCGCCCTGTTGAAATCGTGGTGTCCTTCTACTCTTACTCTACGATCATGTGTTTGATCGTAGACACTTCACGATTATGGATTAGGTGGCTGAAGGGTTGTCAGTAGTTCGTTTTGAGACGATCCTACTGACTATGGATCTTCATTTGGTTTATCAGCCATAAGGTTTTGGGACTTTGTAGCTGGTACATCTTTTCCAGGTTAATGATGCAGTTATTCCTTAACAGATCACTGCTCCCCCATTGTTGATGCCGTCATCTTAGATGGATGTGATTCCTTCTTCATGCTCATTTGAGTGCTGCCCAGCACTTCTACTTCTGACTGGAATCATCATCGTTGATCAGTCTTTCTTGTATCGTAGAGATGAGTATTTTCAGGATTGATCACTCTACGATTATTTGACAGCACTATGATCGTAGTCATCTTTGACAGTCTTTAGTTTTGAGAAGTTCTGCTTCGTAGAGAACTCCTTTTATCTCAAGCTCAAAGATCTTCTATTGTGAGCTTCCCTTGAGGATCCTTGCCATAAAGCGTATCTCATGGGCACATAGAGTCCTCTTTTATCTTCTGTTGCATGGCATGCTCCCATAAACAGATTTTCAGCCATGTGAGCTCCATTCAGGTTAGCTCAGAGGGTCTTCAAGGACAGACTTGGACATATATGAACTTTACCAGACTTTTCTCTGAATAGTCCTTAGCCTTCTGCTGGTTGAATCCTTTTGAGTGAAGTCTTCTGCTTCAGCATTCCTTAGTGTGGTCAGACTGACCAAGTACCTGCAGGTTCAAGTAATTTCTACTTTTGGTCCCCATTGTTGAATGGGTCCTGCTAGGTTAGTTTTCTAAACTCCTATTCCTCTTATCTGGATAATCATCATGTTTATCACCAACAAACATTCATGCAAGCAACTATCTTGGGATAATACATTTAAGATGCATGACGGTGAGTGTGTGTAGGATTTGACAATTAATAACACACTCTTTATCTATGATGGCTTCATCAATTACTGGGTTATGTTCACAATGTTTAAGTGTTCACATAGTGTGAATCAACTCTGCTGTTTATGAGTATCTAGTTGATTTATGGATGTGATCAGTTTCTACAAATCAACAAGATCCTCTTGTAGAATTGATCATTCTCTGTGTGTTGTTAAACACTTAGAACATAGGCTTGTACACACATACTAGCACAACAACAATGATTACATACCCTAAGATTCATCTGGTCTTTGATACTCTTATGATCCATTTCAGATTTTCTTCAAGATGTCATCTTCAGCCTAAAACTTGGTTAAAGAGAAAGTTTGTAGACATTTGAATTATCTATCTTTAGACTACTTTCTCTATTCACCTTTTTAGGAAGATTATGACTTATTGACAGAATACTGTCATAGTTCATAAGATGGTGCAACTATGATGTATACATTGATGGTGAGGAGCAGTACCTTTTTTTTGTCAGTTTCTTAACAGTCATTTACTTTAGTTATACTGAGTTGAGGTATTGATGTGCATAGCTTTTACTTTTGCCCCTTTTCAGCTTAATGCTCTTGTCGGCCTTTCATCAATCAGTCGTGGTCTTGAAGATGTAGATCAAGAGAATCGTGGCATTAAGATCTTTGACATCCTTGAGTTTTCAGAGACAGCACTCAGTTGTTGGTTGGTCACTCATACGATTGAGAGGATCTTCTGTTTCCACTTGATCAGTCATTTCTTCGTATGCGTGACCTCTTCATCTTTCAGACTGATGAATGCTTTACTCCTTGTTACTGATGTCTCTAGCTCCTTTTCTCTCGTCTGATCTTCAGACTACAAGATTGACTGCAGACTAGGATTGGTCTTGTTGATATAGCAATCGAGGATATGAACTAATCTGAGCAGCTTCAGGTGTATACACATTTTTACCTATACACAATATTTCCAACGTGTGAGATCTTCTTCATATAACAGGTTACTTACTACTAAACTAAGTTTGGAACAATGTTGGTGCCTTGGATCAGACTCAAAGCGATTAGCTTTAAAATACAGCATGAGAACCTGCTCTGATACCAATTGTTAGATCCCAGAGGGCACAATAGATCTAGAAGGGGGGGGGGGGTTGAATAGATCCTTCTCTTCTTCGAATACTTTTCTGGTTTATGATGTATTGTTCATATTAGATTATATGACAAACATAGAATTTTTTCAAGCACAGCGGAATAAGTAAAAGATTCCCCTCCTTCATTGATATATTCATAATCACACAAACATTGTTCGTTAGGTTAGTTTAGTTGTAAGCAGTTAAAACATACATAGCAGTTATAGCAGTTATAGACATAATGTAAAAGACACAAGGGGTTTTAAGTGGTTCAGAGACTCAAGCTCCTAATCCACTCTTCTGCTTTCAACTAGCAGGATATCCACTAAGGAAGGGCAGCATCCTGAATCATTAAGATTCCTTCAAGGAAAGCAGCCTTGGGACTTCAGTTCACTAAAACTCTTCAAGGCCAGCAGCCTTGAGACTTCTCTAGTTCCCTAGGAACTCTTCAAGCCCAGTAGGCTTGGAACTTCGTTTAGTCCCTATGGACAAGGACCCCTCAGGCCCTGGCTTCTTTGAGTTGTAGTTGTTGTTGTTGGAGTCGGTGCAGAGATGCTAAGATGTCTTCATGCTCTGAACATCTTCTATCTTTAGCAGCTTCGGCTTGATCATCCTTGAAGAGCAGTTGAGTGTTACATGATGCTCAGCTTCTTAGATTGCTCAACTACTCCGGATGACCCCTTTGATGAACTGCCTTGGAGATCATTCTTCATGGTACTTGATGTCTGCACATGAGAGACTTCTAGGATGACTGTAAGCTCTTCTGCAAGGTACCTAGAAGCTTTCTCAAGCTTGACACCAAGATGGCTTTTGTGATCTCCCTTCTTGCTACTCGATGTCTTCCCATGATGGACTTGCTAAGATGACCGTAAGCTCTTCTCTATTGTACTTAGAGTCTTCCCATGATGGACATCCAGATGGCATGATGCTTTTCTTTCTCTCGGTAGTTCAGAACAATCTTCATGTAGTAGAACTCTCACTTCTACATAGTAGAACTCACACTTCTACTTCTTGCTTGATCTGACTTTTGAGTGTTCTTGGTGGATCGTAGAGTGAGTCTCTGGACTCACTATTACTTAATTCGATCAGTCCACCTTCTCTCCAAAACTCAACTTATTCAACCAACCTTGATCTTTGAAGCTCTTCTACGTTTATACATCTTCCCAATCCTTCCGTTGAAAAGTAGCCGTTGGAAGCTATTCAAATGTCTTCATAGATCTCAAGTTGCTTGATGTGGACTGCTTGATGTGATATGACATAATTTTTCTGACTCTGCAGTCTACTATTTCACCTACCCTGTCAGATGTATCACTTTACTGTCCTGGGCAGGTCGAAGACTTTATTTCTTTTGATTTCTTGATCAGAGGTTGTCCTTTTGCATCGATGCTCTCAATGAACATTTGTCCGAATTACCCTTCAGATTGAACCGTTGCCAATGCCTCAATCTTCAGGTATCTGAGCTCTACGATTCTGATGCACGTCTTCAGGGACCTGATCGTAGTGTCTTGTTTTCTGATGGAGACAACACTACGATCTTAGAAGAGTGTTGATTGGATCTTCAATGTAGAACACCTCTTCCTTGTATTGTGCAGTGCTTCAATACTTCTGTTTGCTTCGACTGTTCTCAGATACTGATGGCCTAATTCCTTGCTCTGGTTCCCTTCTGAATATCAAGACACTTCAGATTTGTGGCGCGTCCAGCTTGCTTTCTCCTGGTGATATTCCGTTCACTTATCATCAATGAACTGACCCTGCACTTAATCACTTTAGCCTTGCTCTTCAGAAGCTGACCAGTATCTCGGTTCACCTTCCATCAGTTCTTTCTTTGTCTGACAAACACTACGATCCTGGTTGCTTCCAAGATCGTTATCTTCTGTTTTCTTGATAGCAACTACTTTAGCTGACTTTTCCTTAGTCAACTGCTGAAGTCTTCTTTGAATCATCTTGTGGAAGACTTCATCACGAACGGCCTTTCAACTCAATCTTGATGCTAATTGGTTTGGTGCTTACTTTTTCTGCTAGCCTGCATGTCATTCGTTGAGTGCTCTCTGGTTCCCTTCTGTGGATTACATCTTTGCAGTGCCAACTAGAGGCTTCGTACCTTTGGATATACTGGGAGTGCTCATTCATTGAGAAACGTATCTGCTCTATGATTCAGACTTAGCATTGTGAGCATTACTGTTGGAGTCGTAGTTCTGCACTCTACGATTCAGCTTTGGCTGTGCAGACACTACGATCCTGAAGATCACACTATGATCTTTGACTCTGCACATTATGATCGTAGAGTTAGCTTGGTGATCGTTGAGTCTACTCTATGATCGCTGACTTGAGCTTGTTGTCTTCATCTGATCTTGTCCGACTACAATATCTGCATTTGTTCAGTGGACTCTACGATCGCAGAGTGTGGTCTACGATCCTTGTCTTTGACTGGCATCGCTAGACTCTACGACTCTGAGCGTACAGTGCATTTCATACTTAGCTTTGGCAGATTGTCGTTCGGCTTATAGGCAGGCTGTCTCTACTATTCAGAACATGACTTCCTCAGTACACTACGATCCTGAGGAGGCTCTTCTCGATACACTACGATCCTTCTTCGTTTCCCCTGGAAGTCTACGAACTCTGAGATCTCACTATCTTGCATACTCCTATTCTGCCTCGATAGCTCCCGAGTTGACTCTGACTCTCCTGGCAGACTACGACTTCTGGTGCAGTGCTCGACGATCAGACAAGCCTGTCTATTACATCATAAGATCAACCTAACAAGCTTGATCTTTCTATATTTATAGTCCTTGTACATCATTTCTTTTTAAGGACTTTACAAAGCCGTTTTGCTTATGTAGGATCAACCTAACGTTTTTGATCAATTCATTCTAAGTCCTTGTACATATATTTCTATTATCTATCAAAGGACTTAACAGCTTTTCTTCATGCAAACATACTTGCATATTCATTCATATATATCATAATCAAATCATATATAAATAGGAATACCATTCACATGTTTATTCCTGACAAAATCTTGTATAGTAGCCTGTAAGGCCTAGGAATCCTCTCAAGGACTTCAAGTATTTGGGTCTGGGCCATAGTATCATTGCTTCAACCTTCTTCTTATCAACAACCACCCCTTACTCACTAATGACATGTCCCAAATATTTAACTTGTGGTTGTGCAAAAGTGCATTTGGACTTCTTAACATAAAATTTGTTATGCCTTAGAACATTAAATACTTGTTGCAAGTGCTTTTCATGACTTTCCAAGGAAGGACTGTATATCAAAATGTCATTGAAGAAAACTAAGACAAACTTCCTTAAGTAGGGAGCAAATACCTCATTCATTACACACTGAAAAGTGGCAGGTGCATTAGTCAAACCAAATGGCATAACTAGAAACTCATAATGTCCTTGATGAGTTTCGAATGTTGTCTTCTATGTATCTTCAGCCTTTACCCTAATTTGGTGATAACCACTCCTCAGATCAAGTTTAGTATAAAACTTACTGCCCTTTAACTCATCCAACAATTCCTCTATAATTGGAATGGGAAACTTATTTTTTATAATTATACTGTTGAGAGCCCTGTAATCCACACAAAACCTCTATGTGTTGCTTTCTTTTTGACCAATAATACTGGAAAAGCATAAGGGGAACTATTGTGCTTGATAATTCCACTGTCCAACATCTCGTTGACCATCCTTTCAATTTCAGTCTTCTGTAAATATGGGTATCTATAAGGATTTGAGTTAACAGGCTTGCAATCAGGCATAATTGGTATGTGGTGATCTTGCAATCTTACATGAGGCAACCCTTGTGGTTCTTGAAAAATGTCTTCATATGATGTCACCATCTGTTCTACCACTTCTGGAACTTTGTTAACTGGTTTAGGGACCCCTTCAACTGCTGTTAACTGAACCAAGAAATAAGTTTCTTCTTTGGATTTCCAGTTGAATTTATCTGTTATTTGCACTGAATATAACTGTTTGGAATCTCCTTGAACCCCTAGTACAACTCTTTCTCCTTTCCAATGTATAATGACTTCCCTTTTTTCAAAATCCATATTGATGGGACTAACAGTTTGCATCCATTCAATTCCTAATAATGCATCATACCCCCCTAACGGAATTACATACATAGGAGTTTGAAATTTTCCTTGAGCCAATTCCCACTTAAATTGGGCAATTCTTCTATCACACTTGATAAATTCTCCATTAGCAATCTTGAACTTAATAGGAATGCAAGGCTCAGTATGTAATTTTGGAGTTTCCTCACCAGGGTTTATGAGACAAAGTTGTGAGTGGACCCACTATCCAACAACATTTCAATAGGTCTGTTTTTTACCAGCCCTTGTAATTTAATGGTATGAACCCCATGAGTTCCTGTGATGGATTGAAGTGAAACCCCACGGTCATTAATCTATAGTAGTTCCCCTTCCTTTCCTTGTATAATATTTGTTAATTCCTGATCTTGTCCCCCTGCACTTAGCTTCTCCTCTACTTCAGTTATCATTATATAAATGTGCTTCTATTTACACTTGTGCTCTTGTGTGTATACTTCATCATAATGGTAGCATAGTCCCTTTTTCTTCCTTTCTGCCATTTCAGTTGTAGTAAGTCTTTTGATTGGAAAAACCTTTTCCCTTCTCCCATCCTAGCTGGCTGAAGCAGATCTTTATTTGGTTCCATGTTTAGTTTGCCCCTTTGCATATGATTTTCTCTCATAACTTTGTGTTAGTTCCCGAAGGCACAATAGTTATCTAGAAGGGGGGTTGAATATATAGCTAGAAACTTTTCTTTTTACTAAGACAGTTTTGATAATGATTTAAACACAGCTGAATTAAGGTTTCTTTGAACTCTCTTTTAGATAGAGTTAATGAGAATGAGGCAGTTATAACAGTTATAGCAGTTATAACAAGAATAAAATAGACACAGTTGTTTTTAAGTGGTTCAGAGCACTTAAAGCTCCTAGTCCACTCTTCTACTACTCGAGTAAGAAATCCACTAAGGATGTCTTTTACACTTTCTAAATCTCACAGATTCCTTCTAGACAAGCAGTCTAGGCACTTCTTAGTTCACTCTTGAACTCTTCAAGTCCAGCAGACTTGGTTCTTCACAGTTCACTTAGAACTCTTCAAGTCCTTCTGACTTGGAACTCTTACTTCAGTTGATTGGTAGTTGTTGAGTTCGTGATTGATGCTACTCAGTTGCAGTTAAGCACTTGTTCGAAAAAACTGAGTAGCTGAGTAAGCTTCCTCTTTTTCTCAGATCGTAGAGTTGAGCGTTGAGTGTTCTTGTGCATTTTTGTTTAATGCTTGATTAGATCTATCATCTGCAAATGTTCTACATATATGTGATCCTTGAAATCTATCCATTGAAGCCATTTGTTCAAGCATTAAATGAGTTTGACATTTATGAACTTTGATGGAGACTTTTCTGCCCACCTTCTGAATTGCATTCTGGCCCACTGACACAACAGACTGCTTTCTCACCTAACACCTGAAAAGGTGTTTTTCCTCTGTCCTATGGTCTTTTCCTTAGCTTCTTAAATACGTTCCTTTTGTTGAATACTAAGGATATCTTTTGTACCGTTGGGACTGGTGAGGACTTCAACGTTTCAAAACCATTCCACATTTGTTAGAATTTGTCTCCAAACAAAAGTAGGGCTCGATGCTTCTGACACAAGGCAGATGATACTCTACGATCCATATCGTGGTGTCTTGTCACATTGGTGTTTGGTTTAAAGTGAACACTACGATCTCTCTCAAGGATTTGCACACTACGATCTTCACTTGCTTGTTTTAAAGACTCTACGTTTCCGAGAGCACACTACGATCTCTGAGTTAGCTTTGGCAAACATCTGGACCACTCTACGATTTTTGGAGAGGCCCTTCAAGGCAAATACACTACGATCTTCTAAGCTCTACGATCCTGCCTTAGCTTCTGCAATCTGTTGATCAGCTCAATAGACTGCGATTCTTTTTAAGGCCTATCTATTCCTTTCAAGTCATAGATCAACCTAACATCTTTGATCTCTTTATCTATACATTCGTTTATAGAATGATGAACATTAAAAGCTAAGATCAACCTAACAATTTTGATCTATCACTAAGTCCTTGTACATATATTCCTTGAAGGACTTTACACATAATCATGAGCATTTACTTTAAACATCAAATCAAAATATGCATTCTTCCAACACTTTGGATGTAATTTGTGCTCTTCTGTCCAGCAATTCAAGATAAACCTCTTGTCTTCTTGCTTGGTTAATGGCCTCTCTAAGAGTTTGGGGCGTCACAAGGTGCAATGCATTGACAATTTCTTCTTTCAATCCACTGAGGAAACTCTCAATGAAATAATCTTCAGTAAACCCTCTGTTCTGGTTCAGCATATACGTTTTCAGTTCCTCGAATCTCCTTATGTAGTCATCCACTTTTCCCTTTTGCATCAACTTATTAAACTGTCATGTTAAATTTTCTTGTCCCCCTTTTGCAAATCTATGACAAATATATTGTGCAAGTTCATCCCAAAGTAACCATGGTTTTTCATCTTACAGGGATTGATACCACACATTAACCTCCCTTTCTAGATACAGAACAACATATAGAACTTTGGATCTGGGGTCCAACATGGGATTCAATTGAAAAAAAATTTCACACTTCTTCAACCATCCTCTAGGATCTCTGCCATCAAAATGTGGGAAGTCCATCTTGGGTATGGAAAAGGGTAAAAAGGAATTTCTATTTTGTTTGAATGGGGTTCCTTCTAAGACATGATGCCAAGGGTATGTTCCATTGGAAGCAGGAGAAAATTTTTGGCCATGATGTACTGGTACTGTGTGAGGACTCTATGTATAGCTGGAAAAATTGTATGGGGGAACTGCTGAGGGAATTTGCATCGGTTGATTCGCATTGGAAGGAATTGTATTAGTATTGTGGTAGGGACTGTATGGTATATTGTGAATAGAAGGATTCAATGGGTTCGAGCAGGTATATGAAGGCATAGTTGGGTTTGTTATTAAGTTGGTTGTAGACATTGGAATAGTGATGTACATAGTACCGGGTGTTTCTGAGTAGGGGTACCATCATAGCATAGGAGTGTTATACGGTTGAGACTGAAGCACATTTGAGTTGGCTGAAGTCCCAGTAAGGTTCCTAACAGATGTGTCAGGGATAAGCATGTAAATGATATTCCTATTTACATATAATTTGATTATGATATATATATATATATATATATATATATATATATATATATATATATATATATGAATATGCAAGTATGCTTGCATTAAGAAAAGCTGTAAAGTCCTTTGATAGATAATAGAAACATATGTACAAGGACATAGAATGAATTGATCAAATATGTTAAGTTGATCCTACATAAGCAAAATAGCTTTGTAAAGTCCTTAAAAAGAAATGATGTACAAGGACTATAAATATAGAAAGATCAAGCATTTTAGGTTGATCTTATGATGTAATAGATAGGCTTGTCTGATCGTCGAGCACTGCACCAGAAATCGTAGTCTGCCAGGAGAGTCAAGAAAAACTCGAGAGCTATCGAGGCAGAATCGTAGTCTGTAATATAGTAAATCTCAGAGTTTGTAGACTTCCAAGAGAGACGAGGAAGGATCGTATTGTGTCGAGGAGAACTTCCTCAGGGCCGTAGTCTCCTGAAGAAGTCATGTTCAGAATCGTAGAAACAGGCTGCCTACGAGCCGACCGAGTATCTGCCAAAGCCAAGTCAAGAATCGTAGACTACACTCAGAGTCGTATAGTCTACTAATCATACCAGAGGCAGAGATCGTAGTCGAGCAAGATCAGATGAAGACAACAAGGACAACGACAGAAATCATAGATTGTCAAGATCTGATCTCGGAGTCGTAGTGTCTGTACAGCCAAAGCTAAATCGTAGAGTGCAGAACTAAGACCTCAACAGATGTGCTCACAATGTCAAGACAGAATCGTAGAGCAAATATGATTCTCTACGAATGAGCACTCCCAGAATATCCAAAGGAATGAAGCCTATGGTTGGCACTGCATAGATACGTCCCACCTGAAGGAAACCGGAGAGCACTCAACGAATGGCATGCAAGCTAATAGAAGATCCGGAGAAATATTTTTGGGACTAATTTGGTATTTTTCATGAAAATGAACTAGTTATGAGTAAATGAATTAAATATGTTATGTAAAGTAACAAAATTGGAAAATAGGATTTTATGGCTTGGGAATCCTATAAAGTGTATATGCAAATTTTTGATGAGGGATTTGATCATTGGTGATGAAATCTTATGAGTATGATATTTTTGAATGATTAAATGCATTATTTGGTAAAGTGTAAACAATTGAAATAAATTGTTTATAAGTTTAAGAAGTGATTAAAATAATGTTATAATATTAATAATATTAGATGATGAGTTTATTAAGTGATTGATAATATTTGGATAAATTTAAAGTCTTTAATATTTATCCTTGTTTTCGTTTAATTAATGCTTATATCATTGTCAGCATCCTCATGCTTATATTATGATGAAAGTCATCTTTGACTTACGTGCATAGGTGGACTCGGTATGATTATGACCAGGGATCATTCGGTATAATCATGACCTGTAATATTATAAATGATGTGGTAAAAGTCCTCAGTGGCCTGTAGTGCATTGATGGATAATTTTTTGTATGATTACGACCAGGGATTATTCGGTATAGTCACGACCATTGATGATTTAATGAATATCCTTGGCCCGTAGTGCAGGGATGATTCGATGATGTGATTTATTTATTAAGCAGAGTCTCAGCGATAAAAATTGATGAAAACATTTTAAAACATAGAAGATAGTAGATATCATGCTCTACTTGACTCTTCTAATGGATTGCTTCTTCCGCTATAGTTAAACTTGATGTTTGTTATATTGTATCAGTTTAACACTGTTGAAGGCTAACGATAATTTATTCTGCATTATCTTAGCCATAATATTTCTTACTGGGTTAGTTGAGCTCACCCTTTTGCTTTCATTGTTCTCTTCAGAAAATGATAACGTAGCAGGGACTAGTCGGGGAACGGAGTGACGGTCCAGATGATAGCATTAGTAGTCCTCACTATTCTATGAAATAGTGTGATAATAAATGTATTGAGGACTTATTTTGAGTTTGAATACTGTCTAGAAGACAATATTTGTATTAAAACTCAGAGCTCATGTTGTATATTTAAGATTATATTTGTATTCTGTACCATGTATTTGGCGACTCAGAATAGGTGATGTATACATATTTTGAGGGCGTCACAAAAAGGTCTCAACTGCAGAGACCACTAAGAGGAGAAGTAACAAATTACTTCAAGGGCCATCCAGCAAGAAAACTAAGATGGTAAATAGTCTAGTCTCAACTTACCAAGAAAATGCAGCATATGCTGATGAAGAAGAATGCACAAGCCCTCAGAGCATTCACTTTGATGATAAAGACAAGATACAAGTTGACCCAACTGCATCTCCAAATGCAAATACTCCAACCAGCCCAGGTGATGGATCAAATGATGCTGATTCTGATGAAGAAGGAAATGCCCCCACTATTGTTGAACGTCAAGAAAGTCTGTTTGATGATGCAGAAGCTTCAGAGTCTGACGAAGAAGAGGAGTCTGAAACTCCTATAGTTGAACTTCCAACAAGAAGAAAGAACTACAGATTACTTGCACAAATTTCCTCCAAAAGGAAAAATGATCACTCTAATGTTGTCATGGAATTAAGTGATAATGAGTCTGTATCACAGGAAGTAAGTGCTGAGGATGGAACCAGTGATGAAGAAGATGAATCAGAGGAAGAAGGTTCTGGAAATGAAATGCAGCAAGAAGGATTCATTGATGGAAACGATCAAAATGTTTCAGGCTCCGAAAGGGAAGAGATAGAGAAATATTCTGATTCTGCACATCAGGAATCAGAATACTATCATATTCTCTCTCCAGCCAGAATTAGCAGAAGAATTGTAGTGGAAGTCTTTGATGAACCACCAGCTGAACCAACAACAAGATGGATAGATCATGGAAATGAACAACTTCGAGTTGTAAGAATGACCACAGATGAAGTGCTTCACAACTGGAAAAACATGGAATTAGACTGTACAACAATACTGTATAACTCTGAAGATCTTCTGATGAGATGGTTCTTCCCGTGGATGCCATGGTTGAAGGCACATACTAATACTGATGAGAGCTACTTTAGTTGGTGCTATTCTCAGTTTCCAAATCTAGAGCTGGTGTCACAAAACTTCCCAAGGGTAAAGAAGTTTACAACCATGATGATCAATGACCAGTCCCATTACAAAGTCTACCGACATGCTGAAAATCATTATATTCCTTATGATCGTAGAGTAAACTCTGATGGAAAAAGGAATATGGCCAAGACACTAATCGTAGAGACTGTTCACTCTATCACTGATAGTGTTCAAGTTCAAAATGAAAAGCCTTCATCTGCTCAAGCACTATTGCCCAACATCCCTTCATCTTCCAATACCGATTGGTACTCAATGATTTTTCAGATTATCAACACTTTCAAAAATCTGTCCAAGGATGAAAATCGTAGAGTCCAAGCTAGTGTTCAACAAGAAGTTGCCAGACCAGATGACCAAATTCCTATGGAGCAGGAGCTGTTGAGAAATTCTGTTGAGCTGGTTGAGAAGATATCTCTAATCAATGAAGAGTCAAAGATGTTGACAGCAACAGAAGATAACCCAGTTCAAGATAGAATCCAAACTTCTATGGCAGATGTATCTCTTAAAATCAAAGAGAGAGATCACATCTATCTAAAGGCCATACATGATCAAAAGGCTGAAGCTCTACGAGCACAAAAAGAAAATGAAGAACAACTAAAAATCCTCTCTGACAAGATTAATAACATGAATCAATCCTTCTCTATGCAACTTGAGTTAAGTCAACAAGAACTCAAGATTGAAGTTGGTAACTCCTCTTATCTAATGGAGCAACTTATGTCCAACATGGAGCAGCTCTCCCAAATGATTAATGACAAAAAGGGGGAGAAAAAGAGGCATAGAAAGGGGAAGAATAAGAGGCACTCTAGAAAGAGCAAGGAAAGTAAAAGGAACGAAAAGAAGAAGATAACATCAGGGGGAGCTGAATCATCATCTAAGGGGGAGCCAAAGGATGATGAGCCTAAGGCAGAGGGGGAGCCAGAGGGGGAGCCAGAAGAAGAAGAAATGAATAGCTCCACATCCCAGGGGGAGCTGGAGCAAAGGAATCAAACAGATGAATAACTGATCAACAGACATCCTGGAAGCATACATGGAACCAAAGAGGTACATCTCTAACTAGTTAGGTATGTTCTGGATCCAAGATGTAAAATGTTAGTGTATTAAATTCCACATCATTATAAATGACATTCATGATTATTTGTTTTAGAAATACAGCTGCTTACTGTATATAAGATTCATTCATAACATGCATATGCACTTATTATTTTTGTCATAATTAAATAGGGGGAAATTGTCAGGAATAAGCATGTGAATTATATTTCTATTTACATATGATTTAATTATGATATATATATATATATATGAATATGCAATTATGCTTGCATTAAGAAAAGCTGTAAAGTCCTTTGATAGATAATAGAAACATATGTACAAGGACTTAGAATGAATTGATCAAATGTGTTAGGTTGATCCTACATAAGCAAAAAAACTTTGTAAAGTCCTTAAAAAGAAATGATATACAAGGACTATAAATATAGAAAGATCAAGCATGTTAGGTTGATCTTATGATGTAATAGATAGGTTTGTTTGATCATCGAGCACTGCACCAGAAATTGTAGTCTGCCAGGAGAGTCAAGGAAAACTTGAGAGCTATCGAGGCAGAATCGTAGTCTGCAAGATAGTAGATCTCAGAGTTTGTAGACTTCCAGGAGGGACGAGGAAGGATTGTAGTGTGTCGAGGAGAACTTCCTCAGGGCCGTAGTCTGCTGAGAAAGTCATGTTCAGAATCGTAGAGACAGTCTGCCTACGAGCCGACCGAGTATCTGCCAAAGCCAAGTCAAGAATCGTAGACTAAACTCAGAGTCGTAGAGTCTACTAATCATACCAGAGGCAGAGATCGTAGTCAAGCAAGATCAGATGAAGACAACAAGCACAACGACAGAAATCGTAGAGTGTCAAGATCTGATCTCGGAGTCGTAGTGTCTGCACATTCAAAGTTGAATCGTAGAGTACAGAACTAAGACCTCAACAGATGTGCTCACAATGCCAAGGCAGAATCGTAGATCAAATACGATTCTCAATGAATGAGCACTCCCAAAATATCCAAAGGAATAAAGCCTCTGGTTGGCACTGCATAGATATGTCCCACCTGAAGGAAACCGGAGAGCACTCAACGAATGGCATGCAAGCTAACAGAAGATCTAAGCACCAACCCAATCAGCATCAAGATTGAGTTGTGAAGCCATTGTTGGTCGATTTCGCAACCGATAAACACGCGCAAGTATACGCGGTCAACAAGTAATATAATGATAAGAGAGTTGTCGAACCCACGAGGAATTATCACTAATATCTATCAAGTACTGACTTTATATCGCCTCAGTCTTATTTAAATAGTTAATTAAAATGATAAATTATGATTACAATTAATCAAAATAGCAGAAAAACATAACATAGATAGATAGATAAAGAGCTAAGAACACAATATCCACACACAAGCATTTTGTTAAACACTTGGCGTGCATCACTTTGTTCAAATCTCTTAACTCTCTTTATGATCATGGCGGCCACTATGAATTGGCAATACATAAATTATGCATATACATAATCACATAAAGAACCAATTCGCATGACACCAATCATAAAGAAAGCAAATTAAAAGTTTAATTCATAACGAATAAATCAAACTATTCCAAATATTAGGTAATCATCCAATGGATCATACAAGTATCAAAGAAAAGCTAGAAGTTTAATTCAATTCCTTGCCTCCATAGGTGTTACAAATGTTTGCACTAGATCCCCAAGAATGAGTTCTAGCCACTAGAGGAAAAAGGAAGAAAGAAATGATGGCTTCCCTTAGTTGTTGGTTGAAACTCCTCCATTGATGTTGTTGAAGCTCCCACCATTGATGCTCCTTGAAGCTCTTGAAGAACCATGGCCAAGAGCCATGGCCTCCCTCTTTTCCAAGCCGCCACCTCTCTCTATTTCTCCTCTAGGTTGCTAGTAGAAGTGAAGGATTATATTTTTGGGTCATTAGGTTGAGCATTTAATAGCTGAAAACTGTCCAAAACTCGTGTCTGGCGCTACAGCGCCATCATTTGGCTTGAACGGGGCGCTGCGGCGCGGAAGAAGGGGCTGGGTACTGCTAAGTGGCGATGCGGCGCCGCAAATACACTAGCAACTCGCACTGCGGCGCCGGGCCATTTTCTGCTCGGACATCTGTTGGGAAAATGGCCATAACGTCTTCATAAGAACTCCGATTGAGGCGATTCAAGATGATCCGGAAAGAGGAAAAAAAGATCTACAACTTTCATTCTTTGAGTTCTTCGAAATAATGGCTAGATCAATGCTCAAATTGGCCTTGAAGTGACTGTTATGCAAATAGCAGTTGGTAGTTTCCAGATTTGACACCCGTTGGGAAAATGGCCATAACTCTCGTATCCGAACTCCGATTGAGACGATTCAAGATGATCCGGAAAGAGGAGACGTTGATCTACAACTTCCATTCTTGAAGTTTGGACAGATAATGACCGGATCATGGCTAAAATTGGGCTTTACGGGACTGCTACGTCAATGGCAAACCGAAAATGCGAATTTGGCGATTCCAACCATCGACCCAAATGACATTCCATCCAATTCCTACAAAACAAAGTAAAAACACATAAAACTAATACAAATATACATAAAAGCAATATAAAACTATATTACACAACAATACAATGGAAACACATAAAAACCAAACAAACTAGCTTAGGATTTACAAATTATCAAACTCAAAAGTACCTAATTTGTGTATATAAAACACACTCATCAGTCATTCAAGATGAAGTCTTCCACAAGGAGATAAGAAAAAGACTTATGTAACTGACTAAGGAAAGTCAGCAAGTGCAGTAGCTGTCAAGCAGACAAAAGATAACGATCTTGGAAGTTACCAGGATCGAAGTGTTTGCCAAACAAAGAAAGAACTGATGGAGTGCATACAGAGATACTGGACAGCTTCTGAAGAACAAGGCTAAAATGATTAAGCATTAGGTCAGTCCATTGATGATAAATGAACGGGAGATCACAAGGAGAAAGCGAACTGGACACGCCACAAATCTGAAGTGTCTTGCTATTCAGAAGGGGCCATAACAAAGAAGTCAAGCCATCAGTATCTGAGAGCTGCTGGGGCAAACAAAAGTGTTGAAGCACTGCACAAGAGAAGGAAGAGGTGTTCTACATTGAAGATCCAATCAACACTCTTCAAAATCGTAGTGTTGTCTCTACCAGTCAACAAGACACTACGATCAGGCCTATGAAGACATGCATCAGAATCGTAGAGTTCGAATAGCTGAAGATTGAAGCATTGGCAACGGTTCAATCTGAAGGGTAATATTCGGACAACAGCTTATTGAGAGCATCGATGCAAAAGGACAACCTCTGATCGAGAAATCAGAAGGAGGAAATAAAGTCTTCGACCTGCCCAAGACATTAAAGTGACATCTCTGACGGGGTAGGTGAAAAAGTAGACTGTAGTGGCAGAAAAGTATGACATATCACATCTGCAGTCTACCTCAGTCAACTCGAGATCTGTAAAGATATTTGAATAACTTTCAACGGCTACTTTCCAATGGAAGGATTGGGAATGAGTATAAATCAGCAAGAGCTTCAAAGATCGAGGGTTGCTAGAGTTGCTGATTTTGGAGAAGTGGTGGACTGATCTAACCAACGTAAAATAGTGAGTGACCAATGAAGGTCCGAAGGCTCACTCTACAATCCATCAATAACACTTAGAGACAGACAAAGAAAGAAGTAGAAATGAGAGTTCTACAATGTAGAAGTGAGAGTTCTACTACAAGAATAGTATTCTAAACTGTCGAGAGAAAGAAGAGCATCATGTCATCTTGATGTCCATCATGAGAAGACTCTAAGTAACATAGAGGAGAGCTCACAGTCATCTTAGCAAGTCCATCATGAGAAGGCATCAAGTATCAAGAAAGAAGATCACCAATGCCAACATGGTGGCAAGCATGAGAAAGTTTCTAAGTACCTGGCAGAAGAGCTTACAGTCATCTTAGAAACCCATCATGTGCAGCCATCAAGTATCAAGAGGAATGATCTTCAAGGCAATTCATCAAGTGATCATCAGAAGTGGTTGAGTAACTGAAGAAGTTGAGCATCATGCAACACTCAACTGCACTTCAAGGATGATCACGCCAAGCTGCTAAGTACAAAAGATGTTCAGAGCTTAAAGACATCTTAACAGCTCAGCACCAACTCCAACAAACAAAGAAACAACTCAACAACAAGAAGCCAGAGCCTGAGAGGTCCTTGTCCGGAGGGACTAAATGAAATTTCTAAGCCTGCTGGGCTTGAAGAGTTCCTAGGGAACTAGAGAAGTTCCAAGGCTGCTGGCCTTGAAGAGTTCTTAGTGAACTGAAGTCCCAAGGCTGCTGGCCTTGAAGGAATCTTAGTGATTCAGGGTGCTGTCCTTTTTTAGTGGAAATCCTGCTAGTTGAAAGCAGAAGAGTGGATTAGAAGCTTGAGTCTCTGAACCACTTAAAACCCCTTGTGTCTTTTACTTTATGTTATTTACATTATGTACATTAACTGTTATAACTACTATGTATGTTTTAACTGCTTACTACTAAAGTAACTCTATGAATAATGTATGTCTGATTATGAATATATCAATGAAGGGGATCATTTACTTATTTCGCTGTGCTTGAAAATATTCTTATGTTTATCATTTGCTACTTAATGAGCAATACAACTTAATAAAGAAAAAGTATTTAAAATTCTAAGGATCTATTCAACCCCCCCCCCATCTTCTAGATCTATATTGTACCTACTGGGAACTAACAAGATGGTTCAGGAATAAATATTATAGAGGACAATTGAGTATAGTGTGTAAGAGGTGTACTGTGTTGGTTATGGCTACTAGTGCTTGATCTAGGGCACTGATTTGTGATCGTTGCAGATGGGTTGGTAGCAGGAATGAAGGTTGTGGCCGTTCTAAATTGTAGTGGGGATAAGGAATTGGGTGCCTGGGATAATGGTTGTGAGGATTCTAGGTGTATGGAAAATGTTTCTAAGTTAGAGGTGGATGTGTGTAACCCAGCTGCTGCATATTTCTCCTTCTCCGATCATTGAATTGCCTCAAGGGTGTCTGTAATCTTCTGAGCAATTTCTTCACTGGTAATCTATAGCTTCTGATTGATCTGAGCGATCAGGTCTCCCATTACTCCGATTTGCGTCGATGTCTGAAGCCTGCAAACAAGCTTCAATGGAAAAACTTGGAGGAGAAGGATAGGGAGAGAAAAAAAAAGAGATAGGGATAAGATTTTAATTCATTATATCTTGCATATTATTTTTACTGGAGTATATATGTAACTCATGACAAAAGACAGCTAATACATAGAATAAATATCCACCCTACAGATGGAAAGGTAATGCATAAAGAGGACCCTTGATCATTTCCTAGCTCTGCCTTTTCCCTTTTTGCCCTTGATATAGATGTTCATCCACATGGGTTCTCTAGTCATTCTCCTTGACTTTCTTAGCTCATTCAATGTTGCTATTTCCTCCAATTCAGCTGTTGTATTGATAAGTCGATTTTATACCTACTTATCCGGCATCTATTACTTAAATTATTTGTTTAATCTCGTGTTTCTTAGTTACTTTTCATGCATTTTGTTTTCATTTTGTAGATTATATGCTTGGAAGCGGCATGAGCGACTATTGGTATAAAATTTGCAAGGAAAAGCAATTCCGGTTAAAGTTCGGATTTTCATGTTTATTTTATGTGCATTTCTTGTCTATGGCGTGGAATTTGGATTATGTTAAGAAAATCTTTATTGGCATCTCGGAACATCTTACATCATTTTAATTGGAAGCTCGGATGAGAGAGTATGGTTTTTAGCAACAAAGATAAAGTTTTGAGTTATTTCGGTTGTCGTTACACAGTAGCAGCAGCTTCCGATACAATTTTCGACAGTCATGCGTTTGTTAATTTTGAAAGCTCAAAGAATAAAAGTACAAGATCTCGTCTATAGCTTCGTTTTGATATGTCGCGGGCCTCGTAATTCCTCCTGGTTTGAAAGTTATGACAGTTTTAGCAGAGGAGTTTCTAGCAGCAAAATTATTTGAAAACACATCATCCAGCCGGGGCTGGGCCTTTTTAAGCATTACCACCCAGCCGGGGCTGGGGGTCTGGGATGAATTAGCAGTTTGGTACCTAGCCGGGGCTGGGTAGTGCAATGGGAAACATCCAGCTAGGGCTGGGAACTCGGAAAATCAAGACTCCTAGTTGGTTTCTAGTGCTACAAGTGTGGAGTTTTAGAGATGGTAATGACTTGGGACTTGTATATGCATGGAATTATAGTCAAAATACATGTGGTAATATATAAATGGACATAAAACTCTGAGATTTGGAGACACACAAGGAAAATTACAAAGGAAAATCTCAGTTTTTATAGCTAGCATTGGAGGAGTATTTCAAGGCGATTTTCGAGACGATTGTGATTCTAGGCTACGTGAGGGGTATTTTTAAATATTCTTCATCTTAGTTTATTATTTGTAATTGAAAAGATGATTTCCATGATTTATTCAGTGCTTATTTCGTTTATTATGAACTAAATCACTTTTTAGGCTTATGATGGATCGTTGAGTGAATCTATGGTTTTGTAAACTTTGATTTCCAATTTAATAGCTATCTTCCAGTTTATCTATATTGATTTGTGCTTGAATCTATGAATTGCCTGATCAACAATTCTTTGTGGAGTTGGATGGAATCGAGAGAGGATATTCAAATCTAGACCTAGTTGATATAGCATGTGTTCAGGATTTTGTTAATAGCTTAAACTTGATGTATGTTAAGGTATAGATATGTTTGACATCGCATGTAATCGGATAGAGAACTTATTCTTCAACCTTCTTCAATTGTAATTCACATAGAGATATAGTGAGTTAGTTGCTTAAGGTGTTTAACGAATTTCTATCTTAATTGTGAATTGACGTTAATACGGTATTAGTGCATCGAGAGGTGGTTAATACTACGTTCGTGTTCTTGATTAATAAACGGAGATAGTGAATTGAATTGGAATAAAGGTGTTAAAATCAGAGTGAAGCTTAGGGTGAAATCATAAGTCTAATTCTCCATTAATTGTTTGAAATTCCAGATTTTGATATTTGTGATTGGTTTGTGATAGTTTAATTACTTTTTAATTTAGAATAGTTATTTTTAATTATTGAATTTGATTTGTTTAATAAAATTAGGGTTAATAGAAGATTGGTAATTATAAGTTGAGATTTTTGCTAATAAGTCTCTGTGGGAACGATACTCTACTCATCACTTTATTACTTGTTGACCACGTATACTTGCGTGCTGTGTGTATATAGATTTTACCCAACAAGTTTTTGGCACCGTTGCCGGGGACTATTTAGTATAATTCTTAATAGTTTTACAATATCAGTTTAATTAATCCAGTTTTACTTAGATATTTTTTATTTTTATTAATTTATTTTTTTTGTATTGTTTTTTTTATTTTAGGTGTGAAAACAGTTTATGCAAACTCGGTCTAAAAATCCAGATTTGCTACCTTTAGACGACTGACATTGAGAAAAGGTTCCAGAGGTTGAACAAGTAGATCAAGGAAACGAGGTAAGAATTCAAAACATCTGAAAAGGAAGAGGTAACAGTAATGGCAGCCGAAGATCGAAAAGCATTAAGGGATTTCGCAACACCCAAGGTGACTGAACTGCAGTCAAGCATCACTAGGCCAGCAATAGCAGCAAATACGTTCGAAATTAAGCCTGGGATGATACAAATGATTCAGAATTCAGTTCAGTTCGGGGGTTTTGCAAATGACGATCCAAACGAGCATCTGGTAAGTTTTCTGGAAATGTGCGACACTTTTAGGTTTAATGGGGTTTCGGATGATGCGATGAAACTGCGATTGTTCCCATTCTCTTTACGAGACAAGGCGAAGAGTTGGTTGCATTCTCTACCGTCCGGTTCGATAACAACATGGGAGGATTTAGCTCAAAAATTCCTCGCAAAATTCTTTCCACCGGCGAAAACTGCGAAGATGAGGAACGAGATTACGATGTTTGAACAGCAACATGGAGAATCATTATATGAGGCTTGGGAGAGATACAAAGAACTGCTCAGAAAATGCCCGCATCATGGATTACCCCAGTGGCTACAAATGAACACCTTTTACAATGGACTATATGGGAATCTGAGGACGAGTATTGATGCAGCGTCGGGCGGAGCATTCATGGCTAAGATTTACGAGGAAGCGTATGAGTTGATTGAAACCATGGCGGCTAATAACTACCAGTGGCCCACAGCAAGAATGACACTGGCAAAGGCAGCTGGGGTATTAGAAGTAGATAGCATGACAGCGATGCAAGCACAGATAGCTGCACTTTCAAAGATGTTGGAGTCGGTGAAAGCAACACAAGCACAACAAACACAACAAGCACAACAAATGACAATAATATGCGAGTTGTGTGCGGGAGAGCACCCAACGGAGCAATGTGTGATTAATCCAGCAGCTGTGCAGTTCATCAGCAATTACAACAGAATTCCGCAAAATACTTATCAGAATACATATAATCAAGGTAATAGAAATCATCCAAATTTCTCATGGAGCAACAACCAACAAAATCAAGTTTCACGACAATCATATCCACCAGGGTTTCAGAACCAGCAACAACCAACCCAATACCAAGAAAGGAAATCAGATCTAGAGGAGTTGGTGTCAAAATACATTACTAGCAATGAAGCGGCCATGAAAAATCAAGCAATGACAATCAAGAATTTGGAGAATCAGATAGGACAAATTGCATTGGCATTGAATAATAGACCACAAGGGACATTACCAAGTGACACCGAGAGAAATCCGAAGGATAATCATGAACAGTGTCAAGCAGTCACATTGCGGAGTGGGAAACAGCTTGAGGGCACTAACGCAGAATATTCAGTGACTCCGGATGAAAAAGTGGATGATAGCAGAAAAATTGAAGTAAGCAAGGGTGAGGATAAACAGAGTGAGGAAACAAGTATGAACAATAAGCCAATTGTTTATCCACCACCACCATTTCAACAAAGGGTCCAAAAACAGAAATTAGACAAGCAATTTGCAAAATTTTTGGAAGTTTTTAAGAAACTTCAAATAAATATACCATTTGCAGAGGCCCTAGAGCAAATGCCGAGCTACGCAAAATTTATGAAAGGGATTCTGTCAAGGAAGAAGAAATTGGAAGATTTCGAGATAGTTGCACTAACCGAGGAGTGTAGTGCGGTATTGCAGCAAAAATTACCACCAAAACTCAAGGATCCAGGGAGCTTTACTATCCCATGCACGATTGGGAATATGCATTTCAACAAGTGTTTATGTGATTTGGGGGCGAGTGTAAACCTTATGCCATTGTCAGTATATTTAGAATTGCGTTTGCCTGCACCAAGGCCTACGAACATTACATTACAGTTGGCAGATAGGTCAGTCACATATCCGAGAGGCATAGTTGAGGACATTCTAGTGATAGTGGATAAGTTTATATTCTCCGCGGACTTTATCATTCTGGATTTTGAGGAGGACAAGAACATCCCAATTATCCTAGGGAGACCATTTTTGGCCACGGGCAGGACACTCATTGACGTACAAAAGGGAGAACTCACTATGAGGGTCCAAGATCAAGAAGTAAAATTCAATGTGTTTAAGGCCATGAAATTTCCCGCGGATGAGGAAGAATGCTTTCGAATGGATTTAATTGAGCAAATCATAGGTGAAGATATGAGCAATGGATTAGCTCACGATCTATTAGAAAAAATGTTATTGGGGGATGAAGAGGTCGATGATCCAGAAGTGGTGGAGTACTTACAAATACTAGACTCATTGCCACGAGTTTCTAGATTTAGAACACCGTTTGAACCGTTGCACGTGGAAGAAGTAGCCGCAGAAAAACTAAAACCATCATTGGAAGAGCCCCCAAAGCTGGAACTTAAGCCGCTCCCTAAACACCTCAGGTATGCATATTTAGACAATTCAAATTCTTTACCTGTTATTATTTTTGCTGCACTTAACGAATTGCAGGAAGAAAAGCTGTTGCGAGTGCTTCGGGAACATAAATCGGCGATAGGATGGACAATTGCTGATATCAAAGGAATCAGTCCATCCTTTTGTATGAACAAAATTTTGATGGAGGATGATGAAAAACTGGTCGTGGAACAACAAAGACGGCTCAACCCCATCATGAAAGAGGTAGTGAAGAAGGAAATTCTGAAGTGGTTAGACGCAGGTATCATCTACCCAATTTCAGATAGCAAATGGGTTAGTCCTGTGCAATGTGTGCCAAAAAAGGGAGGTATGACTGTGGTTCAAAACGAAAACAATGAGCTGATTCCAACAAGAACAGTAACCAGATGGAGGGTTTGCATGGATTACAGAAAATTAAACAAGGCAACCCGAAAAAATCACTTCCTTCTACCTTTTATCGATCAAATGTTAGACAGACTGGCGGGACATGCGTACTATTGCTTATTGGATGGATACTCGGGCTACAATCAAATCGTCATCGCTCCTGAGGATCAGGAGAAGACTACATTTACGTGCCCATATGGTACGTTCGCATTCAGGAGGATGTCATTCGGATTGTGTAATGCACCTGCTACTTTTCAGCTATGTATGATGGCCATCTTCTCAGATATGGTGGAAAAGAATGTGGAAGTCTTCATGGACGATTTCTCTGTCTATAGAGATAATTTTGATGCGTGTTCGGAAAATTTGGTAACGGTCTTACAAAGATGCACCGATACAAATTTGGTCCTTAATTGGGAAAAATGCCATTTTATGGTAGAAGAAGGTATAATATTGGGACACAAAGTTTCGGTGAAAGGATTGGTGGTCGATAAAGCAAAGATGGAAACAATTGAGAAGTTGCCTCCGCCAAGTTCAGTCAAAGGAATTAGAAGCTTTCTAGGACATGCTGGGTTCTATAGGAGATTCATAAAGGATTTTTCTAAAATGGCAAAACCTTTGTGCAGTCTTCTAGAGAAGGATTCGGTATTCAACTTTGATGAGGAGTGTAAGTTGGCCTTCGAGTTGTTGAAGAAAAAGCTGACTACAGCTCCCGTGATCGTCGCTCCGGATTGGAATATGCCGTTTGAACTAATGTGTGATGCAAATGATTATGCAGTTGGGGCTGTTTTGGGTCAACATCGAGACAAGATATTTCATGTTATTTACTATGCAAGTAAAACACTCACAGAGACTCAATTGAACTACACAACAACAGAAAAAGAATTACTTGAAGTGGTGTACGTGTTTGATAAATTCCGGGCCTATTTGATCGGAACAAAGGTGATAGTCTACACGGATCATGCGGCTATTCGGTATTTGATAGCGAAAAAGGATCCTAAGCCACGCCTTATCCGATGGATTCTCCTACTTCAAGAGTTTGATCTGGAAATAAAAGATAGAAAAGGGACGGAGAATCAGGTAGCCGATCACTTATCTAGGCTGGAAAATCAAGGAAAATTGAAAGAGGACAAATGTGAAATCAATGAATCACTCCCGGATGAACAACTGTTTGAACTAAATGCAGAATTTCCTTGGTATGGAGATTATGCGAATTATCTTGTGAGCAACGTACTTCCACCTGATCTCACAAGACAACAGAAAAAGAAGTTTCTTTATGACGTGAAATGGTACATGTGGGATGATCCTTACTTGTTCAAACAGTGCGCCGACAAAATGATTAGAAGGTGTGTGCCTTACATTGAAGTGAAGAACATCTTGCATGAGTGTCATTCATCTGTATATGGTGGACATTATGGAAGTGAGAGGACAGCTGCGAAGGTGTTGCAATCTGGGTTTTATTGGCCTACACTATTCAAGGATGCCCACCATTTTGTTAAAACATGTGATAGATGTCAAAGAGCGGGCAATATTTCAAAACGGAATGAGATGCCTCTACAAACGATTCTTGAAGTTGAAATTTTTGATGTATGGGGCATTGATTTCATGGGGCCATTCCCGTCGTCTCTGAACAATCAGTGCATTCTACTTGCAGTGGACTACGTATCAAAATGGGTTGAAGCTACAGCTTTACCAACAAACAATGCCAAGGTGGTCCTCAAATTCCTACAAAAGAACATTTTCACAAGGTTTGGCACGCCAAGGGCAATTATCAGTGACGAAGGTAGTCACTTTTGCAACAAGTCATTCACAACTCTCTTGGCAAAGTATGGGGTCAACCATAAGGTAGCTAAATCATATCATCCCCAAACCAGTGGACAAGCTGAGGTCTCGAACAGGGAAGTCAAGAGAATCTTGGAAAAAGTGGTGAATTCAACTCGAAAGGATTGGTCGCTCAGGTTGGATGACGCATTATGGGCATACCGGACTGCTTATAAAACACCGATCGGGATGTCACCATATCAACTACTGTACGAAAAGGCTTGTCACTTACCGGTCGAATTACAACATAAAGCTTATTGGGCGATTCAGAAACTCAATTTTGATCAAACAGCTGTAGGTGAAAAGAGACTACTTCGGCTAAATGAACTTGATGAATTTCGTCTTCAAGCCTACGAGAACTCCAAGTTATACAAAGAAAAGGTGAAAAGATGGCACGACCAGAAAATTATGCAAAGAACGTTCGAGCCAGGGCAATCAGTCCTTTTGTTCAACTCACGGTTGAGCTTGTTCCCAGGCAAGCTTAAGTCAAGATGGTCAGGACCATTTACAATAAAAAGGGTGTTCTCACATGGCGCCGTTAAAATCTACAGTCGGAATCCTTTAGAAACTTTCAAGGTCAACGGTCACAGATTAAAGCACTATTGGGGTTGCGAGGCTAACACGGACGTCATAGCTATCACACTTGCAGACGCACCATAAACAGGGAGTAGTCAGGCTGAACGACTTAAAATTAAGCGCTCATTGGGAGGCAACCCAATTTTATTTTTACGTTTATTTTTATTTTCTTCAGTTGTCTATTCTTAAGTATTTTTTATCCATGCTAGTGAAATGGTAGTAAAAAAATAAAAAAAATAAATAAATAAATATTGGTGTAGAATATAGTCATGTAGGATTTAAAGTATACTTGATTTTTAAATAATCTTATCCCCTATGCTTGAAGTTGCTCTATTTCTATTGAGAGATAACCTATGACTTATAATATAGAAGTCACTGAAAAAGGCTAGTGCGTAGCGTAGCGGAGCGAAGCGACGCACTAGCCCTTCAGGGTTGACCCGAAGGTTGCGCGGGGGGGTGCGGGGGGCTTCGCCCCCCGCGGTACGGTACAGGTTATTTATGTATGCGTGTGTGTTATCCTATATTCTAATGATGGGTATGTTTTCATGTGTTTAGGTATGCAAAGAAGAAGCTATGTGATGCACATAAAGTCAGCAGAAACCATGCACCAGCAGCTAAGAGCCTTGACAGACCACCCAGCCGGGGCTGGGTTCTTCAATGCACATCATCCAGCGGGGGCTGGAGCCCTGTGTGCTGTAGCAAAAGACTATCCAGCCAAGGCTGGACCATCATAATGCAATTTACCCAGCCGGGGCTGGCACCCCTTCTGTTTTTGCAGCAGACCACCCAGCCGGGGCTGGATGTCCTGTTAGTGCACGACAGATAATGCAGTTCGGCAGTTGGTACATAACTAGTCTCCCACTTCCATTATACTTCAACCTCCTACACTCCAACTACTTCACAACTTCCACTCACGACTGAAATTATATTACACATTACCTCTCATCTCATCACAACAAATCAACACAATCCCACTACCCACCTCCATAAACTCCTCTCTATAAATCCACCCATTCACCACACATTATCACAACCTTAATTCACACAAATTGGAAGTTCAAGGATAGAATTTGTGCAAATCTCTACAACCTAATTCGACATATATCAAAAGTAGAAGTTGGTTTTCCAATTCTTCATATTCTATCACCATAGTTCAACCCAAATAACCAAGTTTGTGGGAATTTCAAGTCTCGCACACCAAGTGTTCGATAAATTGCTTAAGCAAAGTTTGGGGGAATAACTCATCAATTCAAAATCAATGGCACCAAAACCGACATCAAAAAGGCAACGAGGAGAGAGTTCGGGGACCACAAAACCAACATGAACCTTTGATCGGCGAAAATTCACAAGTGCCGCCGCCGACCGTTACGACTATATGATAACAAAAGCACTCACACCTGAGCGGGGGTTGGCACCTGAACCTGTGGATGGCGAAATGATGCAACAAATTTATCAAAAAGGTTGGAATAAATTAACAGCAGAGCCCGAACCCACAGTTGTAAATGTAGTCAAAGAATTCTACGCTAATGCCGAGGATAAGGCCCCCTATAATGCTTTTGTATGGGGTAGGTTAGTGCCCTTTAGTGCCGACGCAATCAACACGTACTATCAGTTACGAGCACCGAGACATTGCCAGTACCGACACTTACGTGATAATGATCCAAATTATGAGGCTATTATTCAGGAGATGAAAAAGCCGGGTACCTTATGGAAAAAATCAAATAATGGTGCCACTGGCTTTCACAGTAAGGATCTCAGTCGGTATGGGAAAATATGGTACGCCTTCCTGTGCGCTAAATTACTTCCATCTACATACACGTCAGACGTGTCTAAGGATAAGGCAGTGCTATTATATGTTATGGTACAAGATTTCATCATGGACATAGGGGCTGTAATTAACTTTTCAATCCGAAGATGCCTTCGAGGACCATTCTCTGGCGGGTTGCCACACCCATCACTTATCTGTGGATTGTGTATACAGGCGGGAGTGCGTTGGTCAGATGATGAGATAACACAGATTCCATTGAAGACACTTGACTCAAAAATGATTGTAAGATATGTTGTGTGGCCTGGAGGAGAGTCACACCCGAGAGGAGTAGGATTTGAATTTCCCTCAGCCTCGGAGGATGAGGCTGACGCTGAGGACACCTCGGATGACGATGAATTTCAGGGGAATGCGGCAATGGGAGAGCCCGGAGCAATATCTAACCCTCAATTCCTCAACCTTCAACGACAAGTGGATGAGCACACCAAGGAGACACGAAGAGAAATGCGGAGACTAGCAGCAAGGCAGGACCACATGTTTGAGGCCATGAATGTATCTTTCGCCTCATTGAACACTACGCTCCAGAACTTCAATCCTAATGCCCAATTCCCTTACCAGCAACCAGCACTAATGCCAAGGTTCCTACCCAGCGATTCCGATGAAGAACAATAACCACCACCAACCCAGACTTAAGCGATTACAGGGAAGTTCCCTCTTATTTATTGCTTTATCTATACATTGAGGACATTGTAATTTTCAAGTTTGGGGGATTTAGTCGCATGTTACATGTTGCATATTTTATCTCATTAGTTAGGTTTGCACATGTTAGTTCATGGTTTATGTTTAGGATTGTTAAGTGTTGCATTCCAATACTCATGTAGTTGCATAGCAGCTTAGGAATGTAAATAGTTTTTATTTATCGTTGCAATCATTTTTTGTTTACCATATATTTCAAAAAAAATACAAAAAAAATACAAAAATAATAGTTAGTTAATACGTTTATCTTGCGTGAGTCCAGCTGTTTGATAGTTCAGTTTATTTTGGCCAATGATGAGATTGGAATTGAGTAGACAAGTATAATGCTGATTATTAGAGCTTTTGATGTGATTTCTTGTTATGAATTGGATCTTGTGCTTGTTTGAAACTGGTATAAAAAGGGTAGCACGTTAATAACACCTATGTTGACTGATTAGTTTAAATTGATACATAAGGAGTTTCAAGAGGATAATGCTAGTGTAAATGAGAAAATAATAAGGAAAGGCAGTAAAGACGAAGAATTGAGCAAGAACTAAGTTTAGGGGTATAAATGTGGGGTACATAAGCTTTATAAAAAAAATAATAAAAAAGAGAAAAAAATGAATATATATCGTGACTAGTCTTGTTTCGGGGCCTTTGTTACTTGAACAAGTACGCCCGTAGGGGTGTCTTAACACCTAGCGCCCTAAGGTCTTTTATGGTCTGGGAGTCGTTGGTTGAAAGCTCGCTAAAGGGTAGCACTGTTAGCCTAATGGAATGAGGCATTGCACAGTCATCTAAAAAAACGGGAAAAGAGCAAAAAGCCCCCGTGATGAAATATATATATATATATATATATATATTTATATATATAAAAAAAGTATAAGTACCCTATGTGAACCATTGAAAGTGGTAATTGTTTAGTTTTAGTTGGAACTCGTCTACTTTTGAATTTTTTGAGTTTGCCCTGTATATTTCCTTCTAAGAGATTGGTTATGTATTGAATTTGAATTTGTATCAATTAGCATGGATGTTGATCACACACACACTATACCAGTGATAACGGTTTAAGATTTGAGGATTGATAAGGAATTATTGAATGGTTTTTATATGAAGTGTTGTAGTGTTTGCTTGATTTCTCTGAGGCCGGAAAAATAATTTTGATTCTATGTTACTACTGGATTTGTAGGCATGTATATTAGTTGCATTCCATTCCATTGCGTTATGTTGCATCTTTATTTTGTTTTTGCTTGAGGACTAGCAAATGTTTAAGTTTGGGGGTATTTGATAAGTCGGTTTTATACCTACTTATCCGGCATCTATTACTTAAATTATTTGCTTAATCTCATATTTCTTAGTTACTTTTCATGCATTTTGTTTCCATTTTGTAGATTATATGCTTGGAAGCGGCATGAGCTACTATTGGTATAAAATTTGCAAGGAAAAGCAATTCCGGTTAAAGTTCGGATTTTCATGTTTATTTTATGTGCATTTCTTGTTTGTGGCGTGGAACTTGGATTATGTTAAAAAAACTCTTTATTAGCATCCCGAAACATCTTACATCATTTTAATTGGAAGCTCGGATGCGAGAGTATGGTTTTTAGCAACAAAGACAAAGTTTTGAGTTGTTTCGGTTGTCGTTACACAGTAGCAGCTGCTTCCGATATAATTTTGAAAGTCATGCGTTTGTTATTTCTGAAATCTCAAAGAATAAAAGTTGTAGATCTCGTCGATAGCTTCGTTTTGATATGTCACGGACCTCGTAATTCCTCATGGTTTGAAAGTTATGGCAGTTTTAGCAGAGGAGTTTCTAGCAGCAAAATTATTTGAAAACACATCATCCAGCCAGGGCTGGGCCTTTTTAAGCTTTACCACCCAGCCGGGGCTGGGGGTCTGGGATGAATTAGCAGGTTGGTACCCAGCCGGGGCTGGGTAGTGTAATGGGAAACATCCAGCTGGGGCTGGGTACTCGAAAAATCAAGACTCCTAGTTGGTTTCTAGTGCTACAAGTGTGGAGTTTTAGAGATAGCAATGACTTGGGACTTGTATATGCATGGAATTATAGTCAAAATACATGCTGGTAATATATAAATGGACATAAAACTCTGAGATTTGGAGACACGCAAGGAAAATTACAAAGAAAATCTCAGTTTTTCTAGCAAGTATTGGAGGAGTATTTCAAGGCGATTTTCGAGACGATTGTGATTCTAGGCTACGTGACGGGTGTTTTTCAATATTATTCATCTTAGTTTATTATTTGTAATTGAAAAGATGATTTCCATGATTTATTCAGTGCTTATTTCGTTTATTATGATCTAAATCACTTTTTAGGCTTATGATGGATCGTATAGTGAATCTATGATTTTGTAAACTTTGATTTCCAATTTAATAGCTATCTTCTAGTTTATCTATATTGATTTGTGCTTGAATCTATGAATTGCCTGATCAACAATTCTTTGTGGAGTTGGATGGAATCGAGAGAGAATATTCAAATCTAGACCTAGTTGATATAGCATGTGTTCAGGATTTTGTTAATAGCTTAAACTTGATGTATGTTAAGGTATAGATATGTTTGACATCGCATGTAATCGGATAGAGAACTTATTCTTCAATCTTCTTCAATTGTAATTCACATAGAGATATAGTGAGTTAGTTGCTTAAGGTGTTTAACGAATTTCTATCTTAATTGTGGATTGACGTTAATACGGTATTAGTGCATCGAGAGGTGGTTAATACTACGTTCGTGTTCTTGATTAATAAACTGGGATAGTGAATTGAATTGGAATAAAGGTGTTAAAATCAGAGTGAAGCTTAGAGTGAAATCATAAGTCTAATTCTCCATTAATTGTTTAAAATTCCAGATTTTGATATTTGTGATTGGTTTGTGATAGTTTAATTACTTTTTAATTTAGAATAGTTATTTTTAATCATTGAATTTGATTTGTTTAATAAAATTAGGGTTAATAGAAGATTGGTAATTGTAAGTTGAGATTTTTGCTAATAAGTCTCTGTGGGAACGATACTCTACTCATCACTTTATTACTTGTTGACCACGTATACTTGCGTGTTGTGCGTATATAGATTTTACCCAACATGTATACTCTTCTACTCCTACTTCAGTGTGCTTTGGTTGCATTTTAGACCCTTTAGTTATCTGGTGTTCATTGTCTTGTGCACCACTAGCCTCATGGTTCATGTTCTCCTGCTCACTGTGTGGACTCATAAATCCTTGATCAATCTTCTGTTGTTCCTTGTCTGTAACAATGTCTGCTGGAAGTTTTTCCCCATCATCTCCTGCATCAAATCCATCCTTCCCTCCATGGCTTTGAGCTCCTTTTCATGCTTCTGGAGACTCACTTTAGCAGAAGCGTTTGCCATCGACGGCCCAAGGAGTGCTTTGATACAACTTTGTTACGAATTTACTAATAAATTGACGGAGAAAACTGAAGAAGAAAGTATAAATACCAAAAAGGAAATTGTTTATAGATTGTTCGATGTCCTATTCTTACAACTCCAACTATAATTATACTCATCTAATTCTTACGCTTGCAACAATCTACTAACAACCCTCTCCTCCAAAAACGAAACACGTGTCCCTTGCTAATTTCTAGGCATAACAGTATTTGCGTTTGGATACCAGCAACTCTGTAACAGCTACTTATTTTGCTCCTTGCCTTCCATTTCTGACAGTATAAACCATTTCCCTGAGCGCTCCTGCACAATATTGCTATAGATAAAGGATGAACCTTGCACATAATACAAGACATGCAATTATTTGTCTGTTTGAATCCACACTACCTAACTTCAGAAAACTGAGAGGAAACTGGAAAGGATTGACCTATCCCTACTTAAAACTTCTTTTTTTCCTTGGTATAATCTCTTTCTTTTCAGGTGAAACAGCTTTAACATTGTGTTACTGAGTTTTAAAAAATGATATAAAAGAAAAGAAATTGACAGAAAACTCAATTTTTTTATACAATTCTATTGTTGCAAAGTTTTTTAATGAATAGAAAAGAAATTGACAGAAAATTTGTTCACTTTTCTTGCCAAAGTTTTTCAAAAAAAGTTGGACCAAGTTGGATGAAAACTTAAATAACATAAGTAAATATTTTAATTCCTATCATACCCTTTTCATTATAGACATAACAAAAATAATATAAGGGTAAAATAATATTTTGAATATAAAACTTGAGTTTTCTATTCTTTTTCTTTATAAACTCACTCAATAATAAGATGAAAGAAAACTTATAAGTTTTCTATTTCTTTTATTTTCTCATCAAATTTAAGTTTTCTATTCTTATAAATTAACTGTGTTTTCCTCCTTTTTTTTTATTTCTACACTTGCTGAAAAATGTTGTTTCTGTTCTTCAATATTCCTTCCATTTAAAACATGCTTCCCAAGTGTTGCCTGATTTATACTTTTTAAAATCATGCTATCATTTACAAGGATGGAAAAACTCCAACTAAAACATTCAAGTTAAGAATTTTGTTTCAGATATGATATAAAAGAAACTACATATTTCTGTGGTAAAGAAAATTGAGCATGTTCTTGAATTTGAAGAGCTTCAAAGACGAGATTCCTCAGCTAATGCATAATCAGGAAGTGATGCAATCAATTGAAGCACCTTTGTTAGAAAGTGGGCACAAAGTACAACCACATAATTTTGATACATAACCATGTTTCTACCAGTAAAACACCTTTAAAGGAAAATAGCCACCAAGAAAGTAAAAGGCAATGCAAACAATTGAAGCACAATAATATCTTCAAATATGTTACTAGTTGCTGCAATTTTCAGCCTTGAGCCATAAACCAATCAAATCAAAGAACACAAAACTCACTTTCTAGTAATAGTATGACTCGAAGTTTAAGAATCTGAGGGTGATTGTGGTTGCTGCGGTGCTTGCTGTTGTACCTGGGGCCACATTTGTGGAGCCATGAAGGGGTGAGGCTGTTGTGAGTACAAGGCAGGATCCATTACTGGCTTGCTCATGATCATCCCAGAAGTTCCAGGCTGCGGTGACTGCTGCGCTGGCATATAATAGTACGGGAACGAGTCGTTAGGCCCCCCAACAGGCATAGGTCCTCTTGGCATCGATGCTAGTGCTTCATCTTTTATATCCTCCCTTGGGACTATATCAACCAAAAAGTCAAAAATATCGGTCCTAGTAATAGCCGCAGCAATGTCATTCTTTTGAAGTGTCCTCCTCTTGTTCTCCTCGGTGTGATTCCAAGATCGCAAAGTCAACTCCAAAATGAACATCTCGCACGCCCTAGCAAAAACGATAGGTGCCTCAGCCGATATCATTCTTACATCTTCATCAGCCTTCATTATCTTCTTGATCCTCGCTAAGGGAAGGCTATGGTTCTTGAAGTCTGTAACTCTCTCGATTTCTTGGTACTGATTTGCCCAAAATGTCTGGAGTTGCTGGTGTAGTTGCTGTTGTTGCTGCTGATGGATATGTTGATAAGCAAGCTGCTGTTGTGCAAGCTGTGCTCCGGTAGGAGCAGGAGCAGTAGATTGCACAGACCCAACTGATGTTACAACTGATCCTCGACCAGGGGTCCCACTGATTTGGTTAGACTCATACTGATTAATGCTATATGGCAATTGAGCTGCACTAGTGACTACATTTGGCAGCTGGGGCTGTCTATGCCCTTGCTGATCCATTTTGTATTCGTACAGGTTCAAAAGACGGATATAACTAATACGTCTGGAAAAATAACAGGACATGAAATTGAAAAGTTAGTTTTCTGATATGCATAGATATTGAAACTCAACAATCTCTACCATGGCAACATTAAAGCTGACAAAATCTACATTGCATAGATATAAGGAAAAAGAAGAGAAGCATACGATAAAACCCTATAATAGATCTTTCCAGCAAATTTCTTCTTCTCTTTTCCCAAATGGTTCCAAGAAAAATTCATATTTTTTCAGCTAAAATTAGAAAACCAATTGATTTATTCTTCTCTACCTCTTACAGAAACACCAGTGTGCTTACCTATTTTAGCTTAGGTTGAGTAACAGATCTCAATCAAGTGCACATAAATTCTATAGGCAGAGCCAGTGTGATATTGTACAATCTAAAACCGAGTCAAGGTAAATAGCAACAAAGGTACTGTCTTGCATGAAAATTTATATTTACACACATACCTAAATAAAATTTGAGAAGTTAAACAAAAAGAAGAAGCAGAATCATAACTTGCTCCCAAGCACTTAGTAATTTAACTTGAACATAAAAGGAACCATTTATAGTAGGATGTAGGATAAAACATAATCTCCAATACCAACACAAATTACGAAGCTTTTAAGGTGAATAACAGACCTCTCAGGGTTGATTAAAAAATCAGAGGTGAACAACAGACCTCTCAGGGATGATTAAAAAAAATCAGTTTATATGGATCACGATTGTAGATTCATTAAGTATACTGTATCGTTTCTTTGTGCCTACTGCCACCCTCACAAGGCAGCTAAGGTTTTACTCCAATCTCCATCTTAAAACCTTTGAACAGCCCTCCAGTGGCAAAGCAGCCCCTTCTCCCACAATGCAGTAAGGTTAAAATCTTATTTCTCACACATACACAATAGCAACCAACTATCTGGTCTATGTTGTTGTAGTAAGGAATTCTTGGGAACTCCCTAATTGTTTATCGTGTAAAAAAATGGATGAAGAAGGAAATCACCAACAAAGGGAAATATCCAATAAAGAACATGCATCAAAATGCAGCTTGCAAATATTCCTAAATATACAGCAAACAATTTCAAGATTCCAGAAAAATTATTACATAATTTTCCACAAAAGCATCACACACTACACCAGTTATATTTAATTCAGAGTAAAATGTTATAACTCATAAAAAATGCCTCACGCTAAATATCAAAGAAAATTGTAACGCCCTAGAAAATTGGATTTATATGAGAATTAAATTTTTATTTGATTATGTGAATTAAATGAATTTAATTGATTCTTTATGTGAGTAAACTATGTGAAGGTCGTTTTATGACCTAGAATGTGCGGATGTGGTTAGGATTCTGGCTATGTGCTAGAATTAATTGTTTTGAATTTCCAAGATGAAAAATAAAAGTTTTCCGAGAAATTTTCGTAAAAACACTATTCATCCGTTTCTGCTCGGGAATTAAGTTTGAAATTCTGAGAAACACGTAATGATAGAATACGAAGATGAGATGGAATATCCAATAATATTTCAGTTATGGCAAACGAAGTTTTCGCCTGCGAACTTAAAACCTAAGGGTTAAGAAAAGTGATTCCCGAGAAGGAAATGAAGTACATATAATGATTAAGATTATTATACGTACGATATACCAGTATGATACTATTTAGTATACGAGTATAGTACGAAGATTTAATACGACGTACAATACGAATATCGTACGAATACTATACGAATAAAATGTGAGTAATACATGTAGAATACGATTGGTTCTTAATGGACTTAGAGTATAAGGACTTTGTATAATCCAATTGGACTTGGATTATATCAAGCCCAATGAATTGTGTAATCAAGCCAAGTTAAGGCCTGATGTTAAGTTTAATTAAGCCCGATCCAAGAAACCGAACCGCGGATCGAACCGATGGGTCACCAGATGGGTAAAACTCATGGGGATGACCCATGGACCTTGTGGGCCGGCCACTTGGCCACCAAGTAAAGTGATTACTTGGTGGCTAAGACTTGAATAGTAAGGAGGTTGGGGAGGATGACCATTATGCCCTCTATTTGGTTTTCCTATAAAAGAAAGCTTAGGTTGTTCATTAGTTGTTTTACAAAATTTGTCCAACTTATATTGAGAGAGAGAAAGAGCTAACTACAAGTAATCAAGCTACTTTGAAGCAAAACATAAGGAGTTTTACCAAGAACGTGAAGAACGAAGAGGTAAAATTTCGTAAACGTTAATTTTCAATCTTTCCGATTCTTTTTTCGTAGAGAATCGTAGATTGGTGGAACATGCCTCTTATGGAGGAATAAGGATGACTTTTATTGATTAAAACATTGATAAATCATGTTTAAGTAGAAATTGTAAGGGTTTACGTAAATTTAAATCGTAGAAACCATTGAACATTAACTTGGTTGATGATGGACAAATTGAAAACCATATGTGCATCTTGCTTGGTTAGGATGTAGATAAGGAAACAATGGAGTTGTTCCATTTGATTTGGCATATAGAACACGAGTAACAAAGTTATGACGAATTTTATGGAATTAGACGTTAAAATTCGAAAACGTAGAAATCTCGGATTAGTAGTCAAAAGTTGTCGTGTGACTTGGAAACGTTGGTTTTCAATGTCAACACGTGAGATAAGGTATTCAAGAGTTGTGGACTCAAGAATCGTCGAATTCCGACTTAGAACGAAGAAAATGAGTATTGAACGCTCAAGAACGATAAACGAACGCTCGATAATGAACTTAAAAATAAATTATGAGTTAACGGATTCGGAAATGTAAAATTCTTGTATGAACACTTAAAGTATGTAAAATGGGAGCTAAGGGCTTTTGAACGGACCAATTCGGACTTATAACGAAGAAGTTATGAGTCCGAGAAGTTCATTGAAAATTTTACTGTCAAAAATTTTCTGGGACTGAGGTCTGGCGCCGCAGCGCCAGATAGAGTTATACATGCCGCGCCGTAGTGCCATGTACAGTATAGGTAGTCATTGAAGAGTGGCGCCGCAGCGCCACTCATACATATAAGTTTCGTGCCGCAGCGCAGGGACGAGGGTTTGGCTACTGTGAACTGGCGCCGCAGCGCCATTGCTGCAAGGAAGGGCCGCGCCGCAGCGCCGGCTGTAGGAATGAGTTGACCAAGTTGGTTTGGTAATTCCAATTTATTGGTAACGAATAGTAGAATGTATATATACTTAATATATACGTAAACACTCAGTCTTAAATCACTTAGATAATGATAACGTTAGAAAATTAAGGATGGTTTAATAGGAATTAAACGAAGAACGCGTTGTGCAAATAAGTAAACCGCAGGTGGTATTCAACGTTGGTACTTCATCAATAGTAATCGAGTATCGGTTAATAACGTAAGAACGTTAACAAGCCGTGATGAAGGGGTAGTAAGTCAGATTGACATTATTAATGAAATAATTTCAACTAAGACATAGAAGAGAAAGAAGTTTGTAATAATAATATGATGAGATTGTCTGGTAGCTAATTACAGTGTGCTATGTGAATATATCATGTAGATACTGTAAAGACTGAGAACTGTTGAATATTTTATTCGAAGACGCTTGAAGACAAGTTTTTTTAACGCTTGTCTATCCTTCGTGTTAGCCGAGTTTTCTGTGTTTCATGTGTGATGAGTTGCATGAATGATTTTAAAGAAAGGGTCAATGCCAGTTTTAACTCGGCTAAACTATTCTTAAGAGTTAGATTGACTTGTGTACATGTCTTTCTGTATAGAAATGATAACGCTATTCTATGCCAAGTATTTGGTACGAATTCAAAGGTAAGTTTGTCTATGAACAAATAAAAGTATTTTTCATCGTTTACTCGACGGGCACGCGAGTTTGCCAAATCTTAAACGTAAATACATTTAACGGATGAATGTTGATCAACATAGAGTACTATAGGCTGATCACCTAGAAGTGCTCGTAAGAAATGTCGGATGTACGGCCTTAGTGCTGTGATGTCCTTTTCATGTATGAAAACGGAAAGAGTATGTTCATGGTCTTTCGACCGGTTCAGAATTCCTAAGCTATTATATACTTTGGAATTAATGTTATGAATTGATAAGTACTAGTCAATGTTTCGCAGTACTTCATGACTATTTGTTCAGTTATGGAAGATAATCATATAATTCACGAATGTGCTATTGATATTATCCTTTGTTAAACTTGTTGAGCTAGTTATGCTCACTTCTTGCTTGAATTATATGATTGCAGCTAAAGCCGAACGTACTGAGAGTTCTAAGAGAGATAAAGGCAAGACTATGATGGATAGTTAAATATCCTGTAATAGACTAGTATGATTGTATGTATTATACTTATGAACAACAAATGATGTAATCAGTTTATGAACCTGGGAAAGGATTTTACTATGATTGTAATAAGAATATAGTTAATACGTTCATTGTGTTGTGATTTCAATGGAATGAATATATGATTATGAGTACCGTGTAGCACCATATGTCGAGTTAGAAGATACCCGAATTTGGGAGCATCACAAAAATTCTAAGCTCACACTAGAGCAGGAACTGAAAGGCAACAATTAGAACAACATATGAAAGCACCGAACTATAGTCTAAATATAATAGAAGGACATTAAACAATCACGGATTTCAACTTTTTTCCTTCCTACATGCTCAATATACAAGCTTGGAGTAGAAACTTATCACTTCCTTTAAATATATAAAGAAAATAAAATTAAAATAAAACTCACAAAGGAACTTCAGCCGAACATGTAAGCGTGTTAAAGATAAAAAATTGATCATGGGAAGAGAAAGAAAACATAACAATTAAATGATACCTTAAGATACCATACAGGCACCAAATTATTATTCGAAACATTTACACAGTGACCGATTGACTAACTAAAATTGCAAAGCTTCTGACATAACATTTCTTCTCCATTTGCCTTTCCGGCTTCCCATGTGTATCAACAAAAATAAAATTAAACTAAAAGGGGGAAAAGGAAAAAACACACGCACAAAAAAAGAAGCTAATCATCAATGATTAAAAGTCAATTGGCTTGTAAAACCCTCCTTCAATTCAAACATACACATTACCCTTTCGAATATTGGTGCCACCTGTTTTGATCTGCCTATAAATAAGG